>SNQJ01S0010825.1:348738-375357 GCA_010110895.2 Picea sitchensis | reverse complement strand
TCGGAAGAGGTCTTGAACTGGTAGAAGAAGAAGAAGAAGATGGAGGAGAGGGTGGTGGAGAAGCACCATTCCCTCCATTTCCATTTGGAGTTTTGTCACCACTGCTTCCCTTATGCCTTGAAGGGTTGGAGCCTTCACCTTGTGAAAATATGTTCCTTTCCATCAAGATATTCATCATCTCTCTCATCTCCATGACAACCTTTCTGAGATCTTCATCTTCTGTAGGAACACGTTCATGACTTTCTGCATGAGTCATACTTGGTGAATGCCTCCCTGAAACTTGCAGTGATGGTATATGCTTCCTCCTTGTCGGCTGAGAAATTGTCTCCACAAGTTGACCTTCTCCTCTTGTGTGTTTCAACCTTGTGAGCATCAGAAACAAAACACTTGCAAACAATCAAGTCTTCAAAAACCAGTGCTCTGATACCAACTTGATCTAAAAATGAAGAAGACTTGAAAATCTTGAAATTATTGCAAGTAAATGTTATGTGTTAAAAGAAAATGGATCAACTTTGCAACACATAAATTAAAGGATTACTCATGCAAAATGCACATAGACAACAGCATAATCAATGAACATAAGCACATAAAACACAACAATTGATAAAGGAGTTCACCCCTCTCTTAGGCTACATCTCCTGGTCCAGCTTCCTATGGATCATTATTATTAATTGCTCAAAGTGCTCAAAAACATTCCTTACAATGCTCAAATTGACCAACTGACTGCTCCAATGGATTCAGAGCGTCCAAAAACCCCTAGCTGGGCTTTTTCGGCACCTCAATCCGTCGAAAAACGAAGAAGTTAGGCCTCCTGGAAGTCCCCCCTTCAAGCTTGTTGTCTTTGCATCTACAAAATGCACCCTTGTCAATGAACTTGGCACACACACAATTTAAAGCGTGAAAACCCAGCACACGCGCACAACCACAAAATGGTGCAAACCGTCGAACCATTAGCAGAACTAAAATCCCCAACCGTCAAGTCGTTGGGCATATGGGTCCATGTGACCACACGCGTTTTAAAATGGGGCTCCATCCCATAGGAGAATAATAAAGTGACACTTGGCGAGAAGTTATTTGGTTACACAACTGTTTTGAACCATATATGAAACGTGCGCACCCATACCATAACATATAACCGTGGGTCACATATGAAAAAGCACGCAACCAAGGGCTAGGGCTAAGCCCCGGCCCGGTCGCGACCCAAACCACACAAACATTTCATTTTAAATATAATCCGGAGCATATATATAACAAGGAATATACAATAGCCCATTGGTCGGTCGGAGTTTGTGAAAGCGCTATGCGGTGGGGAGGTCCGGGGGTCGAACCCCACGGACTCCAATACATTTTAACAAACAAACAACAACAAATACCGGGGTGCCACGTGGCAGCCCATGACTGGGCCACGTGGCACCCAATCACTTGCCCAAACAGTGCCACATGTCAACTTCCCATTCGACCAACTGTCATCCAATAGATGATTTCCACGTCACCTCTGCCACATCATCGTACGATCGTACGTCCCTGCCACGTCATCCTGTACAGACTGTACAGTCAGCGTCCCTTTTTTTTGCATGTTTGACATTCCGAACAAATTGCAATATCTCTCGCTTTCGACGTCCGTTTGAGACGAAACGAGTTGCGTTGGGTTCGCAACGAAGAGGCCTACGCTCTCATCCTATTTGAAGCGATTCCGAGCACTTTGAATTTTTGAGCAAAATTTGATCCCCTGATCATTGATTTTTGTCACCCATATCTCATGTCACTAATTTTCAAAGGTCCTGAACTTTAACAATGTTGGATGGTTTAAATTCTAGGCCATATTCTTCTAGGGTTGTCATCTAATTAACTCATATTTCTCCCAACACCCTTTGGACAAAAAGGGATCTGGCCTTTGAATGAGGGACGATGACTTTCATGTGGTTCTTCAAAATGTAAAATCTGAATGGTTTGATTTCTTTGTGGACAACAAAGTCTTGCTTATGCACTGGTGGATAGTTCAGTTCAACACCTTGTAATATAGTGCTGATGAATGCAACAAGGTATTCATTTCCTTTCTCATTCGTCTGTGGGAGAACTGTTGCGAGGGAATGATCAGACAAAAAGGTGTATAAAAAGAAGTCCTTAGTGAAATACGGACTTCATAAGTACGATGCAGGGACTATATCAGCTTTGATATTTTCAAAATCCTCTTTCTCAACAGATGTCCATTTGAAATGAACATATGTATTAATCATCTGTTTAAGCGGTTTAACGATTTTGCTGAATTCTGGAACGAATCTTCTTACAAAGTTGATCTTTCTGAAGAAATACTACATTGACTTCTTACTATGCGGTGGAGGAATTTGCATAATAGATATTTTTATTTCTAGGTCCACCGAGATTCCATGTTTGGAAATCACATGCCCTAATAGTATACCTTCTGAAACAATAAAGATGGTCTTCTTGGGATTCAATGAGATCCCATACTTTCTGCATCGTTCAAATATTTGTTTCAAATGTCTTGGGTGATCTTCCCTTTTCTTTGAATAAAACATGACGCCATTGAGATAGACCACCACGCTTTGACTGATTAATCCTTTGAAAGCAATATCCATATCCCTTTGAAATGTAACACATGTGTTTAATAAACCAAAGGGAATTATTTTGTATGCATATGTTCCCCATGTAGTTCTGAATGTGGTTTTCAATCGGTTTGGTTTGCCACAAGAACCTGGTTGTATCTTGAAAACTTGTCCAATAGAGAGAAACTGTCAGAGCCAGAGACAAGTTGAAAGATCTATTCCATGGGGGGAAATGGGTAGTTATCTTTGTCAGAAGCCTGATTCAGGTTTCAAAAATATATGCATATCTTGATTTCTCTTGACTTCTCTCTGACGGGCACCATATTCGACACCCAAGTTGAATGACGGATCTTGAAAATTATTTGGGCATCTAACAGTTTCTTCAGTTCCTTCTAGATAAGTGGTTCAAGAGTTGGATGTATCTTTCTGAGCTTCTACTAGAATGGCTTGACACCTTCTTTAATTGGGATTACATGTTTAATTATCCCGGTGTCATAAGTCTTCATATCATCATAAGTCCATGAAAGCACATCATAGTACTTCTTGAACAACTGTATAATTGTATGATTTTGTGCCTCTGGACAACAGGTTCCTAGGTTGACATACTTGGGTTGTTTGGAGGTCACTAGATTGACCAAAAAAATTATCATCATTAATTGTTTGTATTTGGATCAACATGCCTTCTAAACTTAGTTTGTAATTCAAATAGCTTCTCAAGTGTCAATATATTCTTCGGGACATAATTTCTTTTTTCTTTTCTTATCTCTTCCCGATAATTATGAAGATATTGTTGATGAGTTTCATCGCCAAGTACATAATCTTGGAAGGAATATAAGATGGAAATAAAATTGATAATTTGAGTATCATTATTGAATACTCACCAGTTCATGATGTTATCCAGTATTGAAGGCTTGAAAATCATTTCAACGAAAAAACCATCATTAGGAGGCATAAACATAGATGTTGCGTTGGAAAATATATCTACGTGAGTATTTTGTTTACGAGGTATAAAAGTAATATTGAATGTGTCAAAAGAGTAGAGAAGATTCCATACCTATTATTGATATGTTTTTATATGCAGTGACATGAAATGAATTGTATTTCTTACTTATCGAACAATTATTTATGAATCACCAAATACTTTAAGGCACTTCGCCTTAAGGTCGATGGCATTTTTCACACCCTGGACTAAGGCTTCGTATTCTGCAATTTTATTGGTGCATTCAAATTCTATGCGACATGATATGGGCATCTTACATTGTTCATGATCGATTGATACACATCCTTCCTCGACTCCTTCGTGTGACGTGGAGCCATCAAAGAACATGGACCACATGTTAGAAATATTAGTTTTATTAGTTGTGCTAAAACCTAAGTTAGTTAATATGGTACAAGAATTGTTATGTGTTTGTGGAAGGAGTTTTGATTGAAAATCTAGTTGTATTTCATATGTTTGTGCTTCATAACAACAATGATCAATTTCCAAAAAATAATTACCTAGAACAGTGTGAGAAAATTTGATGGGTTGATTTTTACCTTCCAGCTCAGTTACCATGTGCTTCATGTGAGATTCGGTATCTACATAGATCTAGTTTGGTTTACCTATATAATGAAGCCACAGATGGGACCAATTAGTTGAAAAGTTTAGCCGACCAGTCTCTAATTAACAACAAACCATAACTTTCAGGTATATCAACCACAAAAATATCAATAGATTTATGTACTCTAGGGTCAGATGAGTGCCTAATTAAGACATCCTTAAGTTCTCCTTTCACTTTGAAATTTGTTATGTCTAACTGTATGATTCTTGTTTTTCTTAACCGCGGGACAACATTTATCTTTTGACAGATTACATAAGGCATGATGTTCGATGAGGCACCACAATTAGCCAAGAAATTATGTACATTGAAATTGAAAATTTCATACGTAACCAAGAAACGAGGTACTTGATATTTTGAGTGGGTGCCTATACTTGATGCGTTTATGGAAGCCTCGATTTCCACCCGATGGATTTATTTTGCTCCAACAATTTTAGGAATACTGTCAGTAGTTTCCACAATTTTCTTCTAAGAATTATCAACTTTAAAAGCATCATGCAAAAGATCACATTGTTGTGGTAATGAGCATATATCAAACATGGAGATATTGTCTTTTTTTTTCTTCATATCTTCTATGACTTTGTAGTATAAAGCTTGCCTTCATGGTCTGCTTATTGTTGGGTTTGATTATGTGCCAATGGTCTTGTTTTTTGGTACAACAGTGTTGGATTTGGCATTGTTTATAGTTGGGTTGGACGTACTTGGTTTGTTTCTATTAGTCGTAGCAGTCGTATTAGTTTATTCTTGTATTTTTTCTGGGTTGGGATACTTGGTTTCATATAAGTGATAGGAGGGGCAATCTTCCTGAGTGGAACATTAGTTTCTTGGTAAGAAGAAGTGTTAGGAACTAGACCTTTGTTACACAAGTTATAATCTATAGGGAAAACCTTCACTACTGGTGTATTTTCTACAAAAAATTATTCTATTTCTCATCGTCTGAGTCTATACACCAGTACAAAAGGAACATAGTATCATCTGGGGGAGGTTCCTCAATAGTATCATCATCAGGGATGATTTTAAGGATGAAAAATTATTTTAAAATGTAGAAACCTTGGCGAATCTTATTAATCCTTCATATGCCAACTATAAAATAATTGGCGATATTTTTGTAAAAATATTCAAATTTCTAAGGAGTTTATATAGTTTGTATAACATTTTGGCAAAATTTTAAGGTAAAATGATTTTATCCAATAAAATTTAGGCAAATCATTTTTAGAATAGCGAATCGTTTTTTGGAAAAAACCATGGAAAATTAGCCCAATAGCAAAATTCATCCTCTAAAATCATCCTTTATCATTTGTTGCATCACTTGGTTGCTCATCATTCAAACTTCATTGATCTAATAGATGATTTATAACCAAGGTCATGGAATTTACCCACCAAAGAAATGTCTTCTCAAAATGATTTGTTGGTGATATGAACATAAATTATTTTTATTGAAGCTATCTATATTTATTGAGACTTGAGTAGCTTTGGGTGGTCTGGGAGGGTTATCTTTCCTCTTAAAAAATGGGTGGAAATTTCTAGGTCTTGAAGATCCTTTGCCAACATTCTTTTTGAGATCCATGACTTCATTTGACAATTTCTCAACTAACTTCACAGCACTATCAATATCCTTGGGTTCCTTTTCGGGCTAGTTTGTTAGCATTAAAAGTTTCTTTCCTGTAGACCTGGTTTCCTTAGAGTGTGGGTGTTGGTCATATGAGGATAACTCTATTTCTATATTTTCAACTTCATTAAAATTCAAAGAAAAAGATTCCTTCTTAGCTTTCTTAACAAACATTCATATGGAAGGGATAAGAGTCGCAGTGTAGTATTTGATGGCTAAGGATTGTGAAGGAATTGTGTCAACAATAAACTTAGTTAGGGCCGTGACAAATCACTGATTGAAGTCCTTTAATTTTTCCCTTTTATCCATTTTAATGGTTCCTAATTATTTGTACAAGGATTCAGTTGTTATCCATTAACCAAATTTTCTAATAAATACCTTTTCAAAGTCTTCCCAGCGTGTTATGGAATTAGGTGGTAGGCTAAAGTACCAGGTAGATGCTCTGCTAGACAAAGTGTAAGAGAACAACCTACAGACCACATATTCATGTTGGACATTTAGAAAGCGAGTGACCAAGAAGAAGTTTTTTATATGATCTTCTAGTGATCCAGGTCCATCCAGATCAAACTTTGGAAGCACCTTGTTAGATTTATTGGGCATTTCATGTAAGGGTCCTACTAAATTTAGAGATCCTTCATACATCTAAGGTGGGATCACTTCTCTTCGTTCTTGATGTTCACCCATGATTTGTTCAAGCTTAGTTTCAGATATTTCTCGCTCGATGTTATGTTTGAATTCGGAAGGGGTAGAATGAAAATGACTTAAGGGTACTGGAACCTCTTGTAACATATTTTTGATCAGGTATTCTACAAAGTCAACAAAAATATTGGGATGATTGTCTAGGCCTCTTACACGTGTCACCTTCCTCCTTGGGAGATCTAAAGTTGTTGGTAACTTCCCAAGTAGTTTTGTGTAAGCATGGGTGTTACGACAAGTTTCTAAGAACTTTTCTTGTCTCACACAAAACCAAGTTTCTAAATGAGTTCCGGGACCACATATGACACTTCCGAAATTAGGGTTCATATATCCATAGGTAATCTCTTGTTCATGAATTCTATGTGGGAAAAGGGTTGGAATATGGTTTATTTTAGAAGATTGACCACGATTATGCAGATCATTTATGTAAGCCATACAATATCCCTCCTTCTAGAGCTAATTCTGTTGACGGGGAAAAATTCACCTTGCAACAGTAAGGGGTACTCCCCGGTGCATGGTCCCAATTAGACTATACATTGTTTGGTTTAGGAGACCCGTCTAGAATTTGGACCATCTTCCATTGTTGGTTATGAGGGTGAAAAATGGATGTTTATGCAATGAGAAGATGTAGATGAAGACTATGTATAAAAATAAATCTAATCTATTGCTAATATATCCTATCCTATCCATGCTAGGAGTGAACTACAATAACCAAATGAGATGGACATGAAACTAAAATTTTCCAGAAACCCCATGCAGATAGTTGAAATGAAGATTCATAGTTAGAAACATGACCATACATACATATAACCAAAAAATTATAAATTATATTTATGAATACATTAACAACTCATGAGCTCGGGACTTGAAAATATAAGAAATAATAACAATATTGTAATATAATATTGTGTGCATCAGATTAGTCTATCATCAACCATTGTTCTTAGATTACATGTGATCAACATACATTCTACTTGAATAAGTTCACATCAAAATCAACCACACACACAATTTCTTCTCTCTTTCGAAAATTGGCCCTGAGGGCTTCTCAATATTAATCAACATAGTATATGTCCTTGAATTATTTCTTGATTTTATACGATTCTTGAAGAGCCCTTTCAAAATGGGGCTCTTATTCTATTTATACTATTTTTCCTAACTGACTTGTGACTCTTTGTGTTCCCTCAAAGAAGTTGTTACAAAATTGTCCAACTCCCTTCTTCTTGATGACAAGTGTACAATGAAAAGACAAAATTGGAAATAGTTAAAAAAAGACAAAATAGGGAGTAGGTAATAGAAATATCAAATTTTCTATTTTGTCCTTTTATGCTTTTATGGATTCTTATCCCTAAGTTATGCTACACATATTTCCAACCGATCATGTAAAGATACGAGTCTATGGTATGCCAACTCTTCTATGGTAGTCATTTGCAAAGTTATGTTGTCATCGAGGGTTTGCATATCCTTTGATAGTGTATCCATGAATTCCTCGACCATAGTACAAACCTTTATGAGTTGAATGAGGTGTTCTATAAGGTTCGTTGTTACTATGGTGGCTGCCTCAGTGACTCTTCTTCTACGACACATGTTATCTTGTACCTTGTCGACCAGGTCCTCCATTATAAGGTTTTTTCCAACCTCCTCTAGTTGGGGTAGTCGGCACAACTTGAGTAGTTCTTTCTTCGCTTTGTGTATGCGTGAGAAAATTTCTATTGATCTTGTATTTTATTTGTCTACCTTTTGTCACATTTGTTGACAATGATCCAGTGCATAGGCATCGATTTTTCTTTCTTTAGCTGAAGGATGATATAGCTCTATCGGTGCATCCAGGTTCTCTGCAATCCATGTATCGATGGTGTTCATGCTCTCCTGAATAATATTGAATTGTGTTAGCTTTGTTTTCATAGTGTTATGCTAGTTTATGATAATGGAAGCTAATTCTTGGAACATGTGCAAGTGTGTGTACATCTCGATAAGGGATCCTTTGAGCTAAATCCTAACTTTTTTTGTGCTTGTCTTGAAACTCTGGAGGCTTCCCTTGTATACTTTTACTTGTCAAAGATTCTCCTCAAGTTCTAGATCCTTTCTTCCTACTCCAAGTTCTTTTGGCACACATTTCAGATTTTGTCTTCTATGGCATTCCAAAAAGTGGATATAGAAGAGACTATGGGTACTGGATCTTTGTTAACATGTTATGTGATGGGGATTTGTGTAATGACTAATATCGGGTTTCCTCTTGTTACTCGAATTTTCTTCTCTTGTTATTGCAAAATTATTCCTTATGCTTTGTCATATACGAATGTCCTTAGGTTGGGGACATCCTCTGTCATGAATGGAGTATCGAGTCCCAAACTCAGTCTGTTGGCACCAATTATTGATATCTCAGAGATATAGGTGTCCATTGGGACTATCTCACTGTTTCTAGCCTCTTCATCTTTCTTTATCTTCTCTTTTTCGGTTTCTTTATTTGTAGCTTCCTTAGCTTCCTTATCCATTGCTTATTTCATTGTTGTTGTTGTTGTGACCTTTTCTGTCGCTTCCTTTTGATTGAATTATTTTTGGGAAACTTCCTTTCCTGCGGATTCTTCTTTATCTTTGGATTTGGCTTCTTCAATGATTTTCCTCTTTTCTCAGTGACATTGTTCTTTTTCTTGTGAGACTTCTCTTTCTTTCTTCTCTTTTTATCCTCCAGTGTCTCTTCTTCCTCCACTAATCATGAATTTTCAGAAGTGGAAATGGGAGTTTTCCTTTGTGTTTCCTCCTCATGTTCCTTCTTTCTTCCTTCTTCTCTTGATTTATCCTCATCCGCATTCCTCCCTAAGGGCTTGCTTCATTTTTTGAAGGCGACTTTGTAGTAATTTATTGCACCATCATGTACCTCCTCTTCCTCCTAGATATATTTTGTGTATTCCTAAGGAAATCCTAATTTATTGAAATGATCTTTTATGACTCCCTTTGGGTCATTTCTCTTGAAGCTCGCCTCTCCAAAATGATACAAGAGAAAGATGTTTAGTTCTTATTGTTATTTCTTAGTGTTCAAACATCAGTATAACCAAACATACAGTGGGAGTGTTGGCTATATTTCTTTCTTTCCTCGATATAACATTCCTCCTACTCCATGGATCACTATTGGTATGCCACCTCCTAGAGTACTAGTATGTCTTGTACAAACTGAGGGAGAAGATGGGGGGATTTCGTGGAATCATACACTATGATATATGTACCATGCTGCATAAGGTGCCAATCCCCAATACTTTTTATGACATATATCACTTTTTAGATCATACATATTGGGGTTGGTTTGCAATATATGAACTCATATAGAGGAGACAAAAAGTGTTTGTGGATCTTCTGATATTCCGTACTGTATTTTCGCTTCCAGAGAACTTTGTAGTATATGTGAATGGATTCATATGATGGTTTCCATTTCCACCCTATATTTGGGTATTTGTGGGTGACACACATGATATCCAAGAGGTAAGAAGACAAGTGGAAACTCGAAAAAGTTCCTGGATGTTCTTCTATGATTACAGTGATGGTGTTTTTTAGGTTGGACAATAGGATGTCATCCCAGTTGAATGAAAATCCTTCGTCTTCACAATAATAAATTCATGGCATGTATGACATAGAGAAATGGGAGGCATCTTGTTCCCCATATAGCCTGCATAACATAGCTACCATGTACTAATAAGGCCTCCTTAGTGTTGTCATAGGGTACCATCCCCTGGGTATAAGTTTGAATTTCTTGTCTGACTTATACCACTTGGGGAACAACTCTTTGGTGGTATGTTCAAACTCATCGAGAAGTTTGTTTTCCAACTTCTTAGTCCCCTTCTCGAGGTGATAGAATTTTGCTAAGTATTTAGGCATAAATGATGCTATGGGTTCCTTTCTAGAGTTACAGACATATATGTTCCTCAAATATATGTTCTTCAAAATCCAAGTGATGGGATCAACGCAAGAGAGCACATCAGTGTGGGCTACTACTCTCAATATCCGCAATCTTCTAATGTTCTTGAATATATTTAGTTCATCTTGGCCCTCAGAATTAGTGGAGAAGTTCTACTTTTTGAACATCCAGTACACGTCTTCCCATCTGAGTGCATCCCCTTCCTTTTCTAGTAGTCCATAGGTGTCATCATACATGGCCTCGGGGGTGTTAGGTTCATATTCAATATTTTGGCCACTTCTGGAGGCCTCGGTAGCTACTCTTTGCTAGTCAGTTTCTTTCTCGGAGACATATTTGAACCTACAAAAATAGATGGGATCAATTTTAAGACAAAATCATAATTGACATAAAATTT
Organism: Picea sitchensis; assembly: GCA_010110895.2. NCBI lineage: Eukaryota > Viridiplantae > Streptophyta > Pinopsida > Pinales > Pinaceae > Picea > Picea sitchensis. The sequence goes on along the minus strand of SNQJ01S0010825.1, from coordinate 364,586 downwards.
AATCTATCTAAGTATCTTCAAATACCCTACGATTCGCTTGAGCTGGCACTGGGTGGAAGATCATGATTTGAAGACGATAGAATGATAGCATACATGGTAAGAAATCTGGTGGAAATTAGAGAAGAAAATGTCTGAAAAGGTCAAAATCAGAGTAGTTCTTATGAACTACTCTGATGACAATCAGAAGAGTTAGTGTCAAATGCTCTGAAATAAATTGAAGAATCTGGTAACAAGTTCCTCGAAGATCATTGGAAGGGTTGTTGTGAAAGTGTCTGATAAGCTTTAGTGTGAATCCCTCTGATGGATTTCAGAAGAGTTAATGGGATGAGCACCGATGGGTCTATTGGTGCATTAGAGAAATTAATATGAAATATCCCAATACGTTTGAGTGCACATCGGGACAATTGAGGGGAATATTGTTGATTAAGTGTAGATATCGAGAGAAATGACAATGTTATCCCTAACTCCTCCAATGTATCATAGGAGTTGGTACGAACTCCTCCAATATATCAAAGGAGTTGATGGTAAATACTCTGAAAGGTCAGTGGGAATTGAGTAATTTTATGTAATCTCTACCAATAACTATTAGGAGAGTTCATGGAGAATATTTCAATGGAGATGGAGGAATTGGTGTGATGGTCCTCGAAATCAATGGAAGTTACATCATTTTTTCACTAAGTACTAGGAAAGGTCTAACCTAAGATCGGAGTCAAAAAATATGGCTAGCAGAAGTTCAACCTTCTACACTTGGGGGATTTCAAGTAGGGATTTAAACAAATCTGATTTTGTGGAAATATTCAGATTAAGGTTGAGGACATGTCTATTTTGTGCCAAGGTATCAATACCAAGAAACTAGGACTGATGTCAGGGTCATGTGAGTTCAGGGTTATGGTGAAGCACGAGTACAAGGATCAGATTAAAAGGATCCATGGTAATAATGATGGTTTGTTGAAGGAAAATCATAGTTTTATAGTGGGGGGAAGGTGGAGAAAGTTGTCACAGAGGTATTTTGGAGCACCATGGTTTCTAATACAACAGATAAATAAATAAACAAGAGAAAATAGAATCCTAACCCTAGAAATAAACCCTAACCCTAGATATATTGCAAAAAAGGGGGATTGAGGGCTTACTTGGCAGTTTAGTGACACGTGTCAAGTAGGTTGGTTGAGGGTGAGGGAATTCAGGCTCATCTTGTCTCCACTCAAAATTTATTCTCCTTTCTTCACTAATCAATGAAACAATGTGAGTCGGGGGAGGTTAAGTGCCTATATATATAAGCTTGGGTGAGCCTAAGAAATAAATGCAGTGGGTGAGGTTTTTTAAAATCGATAAAGTTGAGGCGAAGTGTGTCGATTTACATAGAAGAACTGCGTGTGAAGTATTCCAATGTTTATTGGAAGAATTTCCATTAAGGACACCAAAATTCATCAGAAGAGATGACATGAACTCCTTCGATGCATCGCAGGAGTTAGTACAAAATCCTTTGATACATCAGAGGAGTTGGTAACAACTTTTGCAATAAAAACTCATCAAAGGGTCGTGTTGTGAGGTTTTTCTTTTGTTATCAGGGAAAGTTAACTCCTCCAATGTACATCAGGGGAGTTCCTTTTAACTTTCCCAAAAAACAAGAAATTTAACTTGAACATTTTTACAAGTGATCGAACTTGAAAGATAACAACTTTGAATGATAATGAATCTTGAGGAGCATGTTTATAGAAAAGGGAACAATATATTGCAAAGATGAAAGTTGAAGAGTCTTCAAAGTTGGAAAATACAAGGGGCTCCATTTTCCTAGAATGATTTTGCAAATTGTTTATAGGAAAATGGAGGGTTGTAGTGTCTGACATAACACAATCCTAGATCAACATTTGTTCCATCTTCGACCTACAAGCCATCTTTGGTGATTGTGCCATATTATACTCCCAACTTTTATACTAGTGCTCCTATTTTCGTTTCGTCTTTAGATTATGATATGGAGGATGAAAATCCACATCCACTTTCTTACCTTTCTCTAGTTGAGTCCATTAAACATGAATTTTCATTAGCACCACATCTTCCTATATGTGTCCATACAACACGAGAAGTATCTAGTGATCTTGTCAGTTATCCTTTAGATCGAAATTTTACACTTTCACGGTTCCAGTGAACCTCCTCTCTTTTGGATAAAGTTTGAGAGACTCATGATCCAAAAAAATTTGCAAAATCTTCTATCCATCTAGATTATTTCACAACAATGAATGAAGAATACCATTCCTTAAGGGTGAATGATACTTGGGATCGTGTACCTCTTTCGAACAAAAGAAAAATTGTCAAATGTAAATAGGTGTATAGAAATAAGTATGATTCATATGGAAGTGTTGAAAGACATACGACTTGATTACTTGCCAAAGGATTTTCTCAAGTAAAAGGAATTGATTATATTGAAAACTTTTCCCCTGTAGCCAAAATTAATTCCATTTTTCTTGATATAGCCCTTGCCACTTCATATAGATGGGAGGTACATCAAATGGATGTTAAATCCACGTTCTTGGATAGGGTTTTGCAAGAATAAATTTACATGGAGCAACCTCTTGGGTATATTAAGAATGAATCCACCCTCGTTTTCCACCTTAAGAAATCTCTCTATGGCCTTAAGTAATATCTTGGGCCGTGTATGCTAAAATTGATATCTTTCTTCTTGACACCAAATTTTCAAGATACCATTCTAACCCCAATGTGTATACCAAGAAAGTAGATAACATATCATAATACTTGTTTTTTTTATGTTAACTACCTTATACTCACTGGTAGTGACCCCAAAATTTTAACCCATGTGAAATATATCCTTAAAGAGAATTTTGAAATGACAGACTTAGAATATTTGCATTATTTTATTTCCATCCAAGTATTGCAAACAAATGGAGGAATTTCCCTAACCTGGACTAAGTATGCATGTGATATTCTTCATCATTTTCACGTGGAATATTATAAACCAACTCCATCTCCCTTCTAGTCTGGAGTCAAACTTGTTGCCACCTGTACTACACTAGAAGTAGATGCCACCTTGTACCATTAGTTAGTTGGTAGCCTTTTGTATTTGACCCATTCTTATCTTGATATTTCTTCATTGTTGGTGTTTTTTATTAGTATTTGCAAACACTCCATAAGATCCATTATAAATCAACAAAAAAGATTCTTCGATATATTTTGAGGTATAGTTTAGTTTGGGATGCATTACAATTTAGGGGAGACACATTTGTTGGTTGGTGTCATTGATTCTAATTGGGATGGTAACCTTTATGATCATAACTCTATTATAGTTTATGTTTTTAATCTCAATTCTAGACGTATCACTTGGGCTTGTAAAAAGAAACATGCCTTTCTATTTCTTCCACAGAAGAAAAGTATCAAACAATAGTTAGTGCAATTCAAGAAGCCTTCTAGTTTCAACAAATCCTTTTAGAGTTTGGATTCCAATAACAACATCCAACCACACTTTGGTTCAATAATTAGAGTGTCATTTAGCTCGCCAAATATCTGGTTCGCCATCAGTGTAGAAAACATATTGGGATACACATGAAATTCAACAAAAATCTTGTTAAGGATTGCATTTTTGAAGTGCTCTATTGCATACAAATCATGAAGTTGTAAACATTTTCACAAGTTCTCTTACAAAAGTGATTTTTTTCCAAACTTCTATCAATTTTAGGAGTTCAAGAAGTTTTCATTAAGGGGGGATAGGCTCTAATGCATCATCCTTTCTCATAATGTGTCATCATTGTAAATCCTTCAATCATATCTCAAGTTGTTCTTAAGGGGGGATGTTAGGATATTTAAACCATTAGGAGTTAGTTAAGATCAACTTTTTCTATTTAGGTAAAAAATGTTTCTTTAGTGTGTTAATCTAGTATGCATTGTAATTATTTAATTTGATAGTCACAATTATGTTCTAGACATAAAGTGATCTAACAGTTCATATTCTTCTCGATGCTAATGACTATATTGATATATGGATTGATGCCATATTGGTCCATGATCTCTATTTAAAGAGAATGGAGGGTCATTTTTTCATGATCGATTATGAGAAACTCATATGTAATTATTTTTCTTTTGCATTAATATATTTCTTCAAGTGGTTGTGTTGGTTGGGGCCATGAACAATTTTCATCTTTCAGTGTTTTAACCACACAATACATTGGAATATTGACATTTGATCTATTTATGTAAGCGGTTTCCTTAAGGTGTTCGAACTATGTGGATATACCTTGTTTATCAAATAGTCATATGCATATCAAATCTGGTGCTAATCAATCCTCATGGATTCCATTGCAGGTCTAAGTAGTGGTGTTGAGCCATGGTCTCTACAATTGATTATAAATAAATATAAAATCATGTTGGTTGGATAAAACATTACAAAAATCCTCCAATGGTTGTTTTAGAGATCTTCTTAGCTTATTATTATCTCTTCTTTAGGTAAGATTGTAGTCTTACCTTGTATGTCACACTTTGATATTGTCCCTTGACTTAAAATGGATTTGGTTTTGTTTCCAAATTAAGTTAAATTGAAAGGTTTGACTTGATTTTTTTGTTGAATTTAAATACACTATATTTCCCTTAGTTTTATGTTTCATGTATTAATATTTTTAGGTAGATTTATGTATTTAGGTAGAAATTGAGTTTCATTTATAAGATTAGCATTCATAGGCTCCAATATTGTGATGTCCTTGGGTTTCAATGAAACTATGTTTACATGGCCTCTCTCTTGTACAAAAACACTTTGAGATTTGTAGACTTATCCTACCTCTTGGTCCATACTATTAAACATGTATAGTTACTCCCTAAATTAGATTTTTCTTAATATGGTTGATTTCTCACATTTCATTGACTTTATTTTTCTTTTCAAGGGATTTAACTAGAAAAAAATACACATATATCACCAAATTTGTTTAAGTGTAATCCACTCAAACTCCTAACTGTTTTTTATTAATGCATTTGTCCTATTATTATTACTCCTTTGTATTTGTATTGAAATTTTTGCATACCGAAGGTTTAGATCATTGCCACTTTTTTTGAGGTGCTTGAGTAGGCCTGACAACTTAAATGTTTACATGTCATGAGGTCCTGAAACAGGCCTAACAACTTAAATGTTTGCATACCGCGAGGCCCTTACACAGACTGGAAGCCTTAAATGTTTACCTAAATAGGCTTCTCGGAGTACATTTTTCCTTGAATTGTTTCATACAATGTTTCCGTGAATTTGGAAAATATTGTTGTCCACCGCCAGTTGAATAGGCATTGTATGTTTCATACTTCTCCTAGGCTTGGAATGCAATTTCATCATCATTGAAGCTGCATAAATTGTTTTTTGGTTCGGTGGGTGATTCTTCTTCGTTGGTTCGTCGGTTGTTGCTTGTTGTTGTTTGGTTCAACTTTGCAAGGTTAGGGTCCTGCATTCGAAGTTGGATTTTTTTTTTTTTTTTTACTTTGCGAGGTTCAAGTGTTGCACCCACAATTCGACCTGTGCTTCTGTCGTTCATCGTTTCGGAGTAAGTTTCCATGCCATAATTTCATTTTCTATTCCTTCTTTGTTGTTCAGTGTTTGCAGTTTGCAAGTAAGAATGTTTTCTTATTTCTACTGACATGCTCGTCATATGTTTTCGGTTCCTTCTGTGCTTCAACTATATTTTGGTAATAATTGGAGATACATATGTTTTTTATTGGTTCGGTCGTTGTTGCTTGTTCACTGGTTCGTTGGTTCATTGGTTGTTGGTTGTTGTTTGCCTCAAGTTTACAAGTTTGGGGCTCTGTGGCTCAGTCAGGCTTGTTCGTGCTTTCTCATTGGTTTGGTGCTTGCTATTTTCTTTTGTGTGCTTCTACTTTGCAGGGTTGGGGTCCTGCACCGAAATTTGGAGCTATTTTTTTTTGGGAGATTTGCGGTGTTCAGATCCTGCACGCGTGAGTGGACCTACGGTTGTGTTGTTTTCCGTGTATGTTGAAGTCGAGATCTGGCACCTATTCCATTCCTGCCTATTCTGCTGTAAAATTTTGTTGATACTTCAGTGTTGACATGATACAAAACAGTGGAATAATAAATAATTGGACAACTACATGTGCAATTGCAGTATCCACTATTTTTTTTGTTAACATAAAACATGTGCAAAGCGCACTTATTAACCATGTATGGTGAAATGTTCCCATATCACAATACAACTTATTTATCCTCTACACAGACTGGTGTGACCACGATACACTTTGTCTTGTACTTGGGATATGATATGTACACCAAAGATAATGCAAAATTATATTTCCATGTCTGGAAGCATATCTAGATACTCTGCCACAAAAAACCAAAATCATTTATCTATAGCCATGCAATTTCTTAATATTTTGTGGCTTGTAATATATTTTGGGCAAGGAAAAACTTTATATATTTACAACCATCGATGGAGAAAAGAAAAGGTTCATGTTTCTAACTATATTTTATTCTATTCATTGATTCTCATTTACTATATGTACATCTTACTTGTTCTCCACTGCATACCAGCTTCCATTCATGTTCATTGTATTTTGTTTGTTCCCACATTCAAACAAACAGAATAGATGGAGAAAACGAAGGAGTCTTAAGTGCAGCGGTGGAAGAGGAGATACAAAGGTACATGTTTGTACTGCTATTTCATATTATGTTGTTTTGTATTTCATTTATTGTCTATATATGTGTTCACCTAGTTTGTTGTATGTAGATATTGTGTACCTTCCTACATAAAAACTTATCTTCATTACATGTCTTCATGTGTCCATTGTATTTTTCCTGCATTGCTACATTTAAACAAACTGAGTGGATAGAGAGGACGATGGAATATTTAGCGCGAATAAAGACGAGGAGTTGCAGAGGTGCATACCTGTACTCTTATTTCATATTCCAGTGTTTAGTATTCCATTTTTTGTCTGTGTATTTGTTCTACTTGTTCTACTGCTTTGCACCTTTTTTACTGTATGTATATACTACGTATATTTCTTCTTATTCTCATGTGAATCGTATTCTCTTTGCTGCTACATTGAAATAAATAAAACTGTATTTATTTCTTTTACATGTATTTCTTCATACTAACTTTCCTTCATGTCCATTGTATAATCCACGTTGCTACCTTGGAAGAAATAGATTGGTTGGACAGAAATATGATTTCTTATATGCAACAACAGAGGGGTCTGTAGTACAATCTTCGAAAAGGTATACCAATTGTGCTAGTAAATTAAACATACAAAATGGGTGGGGGCATATAATATTGGACTGGAAAATGATGATTTAGCAACAATGGGTCTTTGTTCTCTCCCCATTTCTATTTTTTCCATTTTCTATTATCCCCTTTTCTTTCTGATTGCTCTTCTTAGTCGTATTTCTGAAAATGACTTGGTGCATGGGTTGGCGGACTCACGGGTTCACATTTATGGTCATGCTTCTACCTTATTCCATACTTACCCACTTTTTCAATTGCGGGTGCCAGGCTGGCGGGTTCAATATTTCACCTCTGGCTTCAGAGGTTCCATGATATATAGATTGGTCATCGTGCCTCGCCATCACGCCCTATTTACTGTTACACATGTTTTCAGTCAAAAAATCTGAGGCATACAATTTGACCCTCGGGTCCTCTTGTTTCCTGAGTATCCCTTCACACCTATTTTGTATTCCATATCCTTCAACCTTTCATGTGACATTAAGAACAATTATGGACAATATACAATGCATATTCTTGTTTAGTCCTTCTGATGTTCATCTACACATGCTTGCATCAGAAAAATTTGGACTAGTGACATGGCCATGAGTAGTCAATCATCCCAAACATCAGCAGACTGACAAGGCCAAAGGTAAATATGGATACATTTTGTTCCTCTTATGTTTACCAAACTAATATCCTCAACTATTTGTTCATCTATGGCATGGTGAATATGTTGATGTCATCTGCAACACACACTTTGCAATTCACAAGAAGTATCAACAAGTGCAAACAAGACGTTGAACATAATGCAGGTTCCGCAGACTAAGAGTTCTAGTTGCAAAACTCTAGCTCCATAGTTCATCCAAGTTGTGCGTCTACTTGTACATTTATGCCAGAAAAAAAATAAAACAAAAAAATAATGCACACTACCATTCACATTACTTTTCCTGTTCAAAAATTGTCACCAGGTCTAAACTTGTAACACCCAAAATACTATCAATAGAGGGCTTGAACAACTACCGAACTGGACAAGTGTTCATCGGGGACATAATGGTCATCTATAGCACCTACTTGCACAAGGAAAAAAAAACTAGATCCATTATGTGTGCTGACATGACAAACAAGGAGGTTGTCATGACAGTCACACTGACTATTCCTACACAACTTGTCGAAAAACATGCAGAAAAGATATTGCCAAGTAATGGGATATCCATTACAAATTTTAATATATTGCCCAAAATAGTATATGACTGTGGCGATTGTGATCGGATTATATCGCTCAACGAAACAAGTACTGTGGAAAAAATTCCCGCTATTTGTTTACAATATCGTTTCATCCCAGACACAACTATCAGCCAACTTGCACAGAGCAACGACATTTACCCAATCAGAACCATTGGCACAGTTGTCACACTCGTGAGAAAACTTGGCTCACAAAACATTCTCCATCTAAAATATGGAGAGTCAGACGATGACAAGGCAATGGTACCATTCTCCATATCCAGTTTTGTCCTTTTCTTTCGCATGTCCATGTATCTCAATTAAGTTACACAAATATTGCACTGTTTCATGTTGCAGCTGCAATTGTTCGATACCCATTCAAATTTGTTTTCATCAATGGAACAACAATTGCATAAAGGGAACTTTCCACTTATGCTCTTCAAAAATATAACAAAGAAAAGAGATGTTAAAGAAAGGATCGTTCACAGAACCCAAGCAACATTTGTAACAGAATTGCAAGCAAACATAGTATGGGATCTCAAGAAACTAACTAGCTCTACAACTGTTGTGCATATACATCTACAATTTCATACTCACTTTTCTTATACAAATAGCCTTCACCAAATTTGTGCAGTTTTTTTTTTGTGTGTGCAGTTGTATATTATATTGTTCAATATATTAACGTATGTGCTCACGTTTCTAGGTTGAAGGTGTTTTGGTTGCAGCGAATGCGTACTCGACCCCCTTTGAGAATGTGTGTGCGAAATGAAACTCTCTTGCTTCTTCTTCTGCTTTCATAAGTGATGATACGATTGATTGTTTACGATGCAGTAAAAGATGTCCATACATATATAGATATTGCCTCAATGCTTCCATCCGAACCATGGGCAAAAAAACCGTGCATTGTACAATTTGATAGCCTTTGTTACAAGATGTGCTTCCTGGGTTAGCAAAATTGTTATATGAAGCATACCTATAGAAAAGGGAAAATAGTGTCTACATGCTATGCAACTTTCTGATACATAGAAAATTTACCTTAAATGAGGACAATGCGATATTGCATATCGACTGAAAAAACAAAAACCATATCAAGCTTTGGCAGGGAACGAAAATATCACATGTGTGTCTGTAATTTTTAATCAACACCCAAATGAATATTCATCGGATTTGATTTATTTAGAGTTTACATCTATAGTTGTAAAACTATCTTTCCAGATATTTTGTCTATTCTTGTGCAGTTGAAACAACAAGGAGAATCTAATTACAAATGTAATCAATGTTGTTATTATGATGTTTTTTTGTATCTCCCAGTAAGAATTTTGCATATTTGTTTCGGTGTGCAAATAAAAAAGGTGGCTGGTTGTGGCTTTGATGGAGGATTCTACACGTTTTTTGGGTGTCCAAGTTGGACAATTGTTTTCCAACTATATAGCCATGGCAGGATTTCTGCATTTTTTTTGGGTGCCTGAATCAAATAAAAAATAGTTTCCAACAATACATTTATACTATGGTATCTGCATTTTCTTGATTCCCTAATTGAAAAAAAAGGACTCAGCATGGATTGAAACATGAGCTTGAGATTTTCATATCTTACTATAGAGATTGGGGAATTCAGGCATTGGAATTCATACAGGAAGGTGCGGTTGTTGGTGATGTACACACACATTAGATTGTTTAGTCCAGAAATGGGAAGCATGAGAGAAAACCCCATAAAAAGTATCCAACTGTAAATAACTCGGTCCCATCCTTTGAACCATCGAAATAGCTTGCTCCTCTGGGAAAAATCATCAATAATTTCCAATAATATTGGAAATTTGGCATTGTTAAAACCGATAGTGATAGACCATGGCACTATCAAAAGAAAATGTCCATAGTGATCTTTCTTAATGATAAAATAGTAATCGACAAATTTCTTGTTCTACATATTGAGGTCTAGTTATAGCTAGCGTACAATGGCGAAGCTCCGCTGGATTTGTGTTGTCTTGTATTTGATAGACTTTTGTTCATATCCCATGGCCTTGGTTATTTATCATGGGAACATATACCAGATGTAAGAGAAAACCAATGCCATGATGTTTTTTTTATATATATCGATTTTTTTTATGCAAAGGTTGATGCGTACTTCTCTATGGAACCTTGTGGGATCTTACTTGAGGCCTTATATGTTCATACGTTGCCTTCTGCCTCAACTTTCAATACATTTGGTGTTTACTTGGTTCTTGGTTGTATGCTTCGTTCTAGAAAATTAATAATGCATTCATGATCTTCGCAGTTTTTCTATGATCTTAAAGACTATAGAGGACATGCTTTTCCCTTTAATATAAGCTCTGTGACACAAATGTAGTATGTGGCTTGTTTTAGCACTTTTCCTTTATCGATGAACTTAGCAAAATTAATCTCCTGGAATAATTTGAAATAAAGTAATATATACTATGAGAATTCCAATGGAACTATCATATCAATGAGAGGACATTAAAATTCAAATTCGTCGTTGTTGTACCTGCGGTGAAGATAAAAGTACAATAACTTTACTTAGACATCCCAAATTGATTTTCTTGTAGCTTTTTTATGCTTCTCTTATACAAGTAGATCCTGGAAAATATAAGCATGGCTCGCTGAATATATTCCTTGATTGAAGAACCTATTCACATGTTTAATGCACTTCATAGTTACTATTAAGAACATCAATGGGGATTTTTTACACCAATTCCTGCTTCTGAAAATCGCCATCCCCTTTCTTTTTTTCCCTCTGCTTTCCCTTTCTAGTTACTTACTCGGCTTTCGGAAAATGTCTAGGTGAAAAAGTTGGAGGATTCACGTGTTCATATTTCCACTTACTTTGATATCACCAGCTCGACCAACCGATTCCCCGTTTCATATTGAACAAAATTTTTTGATCACGGGTTCCCGGATAGGCGGGTTCAACACTGCGCTTTCATTGTTCCGCTGCCTGCAAATAGCATTCAGACTTCCACAATATACAAATTAGCAAACAAATTCCCCTTTATCTCATTTTTAGCACTTTTCCTTGATCGATGAACTTAGAAAAATTAATCTCCTGGATGTTGGCATGTTTACAGTTGGAGTGTGCTTTTCATTGATGGAAAGAACAACGATGGAAAACATGAAAGCAAGGAAGAATAGCAACAATGATGGAAAATAATAACAATGAAGATGAGACTCGCGGGAGAAGGTTCAGAGGCCAAAAGCGATGGAAAACAGGGAAGCAAGGAAGAACAACAACAACAATGGAAAATAAGAACAACGAAGATGAGACCCACAGGAGAAGGTTCAGAGGCTGAAACCTTTGAATACTTAGAAAATATTCTAAGTCGGAAGAAAGAATAAGCTCAGGAGGAGTAGTAAAAGTGATCATTGGATTGAGCACTGTGAATGATCTAGGTCGTCACATTAGATTCCAGATAGGAGGAGCATGCAGAGGAGGAGATTAGACCTCAACCGTCGAATCAGAGCATGAAGGACTAGCAACCATTGGATCCAGAAGAACATGCATGACTTTTAAATGCAAGGTGAAACAGGCCTACAAAGTCCTGAAAGTAGCACAGATCATCCATCGTCAAGGAGGACATGTGGCAACAGATGCGCTGAATCATAGTATCGCAAATTGGGATAACAGAGAAGAGGGAGTTCATTCTCTAGTGAGTGATACAGTGGGAAAGCAGAGACGCAGTGAATAACCCAAAGTGGAGAACATTGGCATAGCAAAGAGCATGCATAGGGATACGACATAGAATGGTCATGGCGCACAAAGCTTAAAAGAGATGGGGGCTTTTGTTGAGAATTATTCATGTTGGTAGAAGCATGTTGTGCACAAGAGCTAGAACGCACAGAAAAGGAGTAGCGCATTGAATGGAAATAAGACACAGAGCATAAAGCACGGAATAAAGAGAGAGAGAATAAATTTTTATCTGAGAGAGGAAGAGAATGTTGAGGTGTGCATTCAGAGACAGAGCAGAAGAACAAAAAGTTGAAGGAGATGTGATTAGAAAGACATTGATGCAGGCAAAGCAGAGCATTGCAACTTAACAGTGATGAGACTAGTAAGCCATAGATAAATGTTGTCTCATTGTGATAAAGTTGTAGGAAGCAAAGATTTATATTCACGGAGGTAGGGAGGTGCTTGGGAGGATTGGTGCCCTCAGAGTTTCAAGTGGGTGCTTGAACATAGGGAGTTGTAGCTTCCATCTGGTTGCAGCCAGAAAAACCAGGGTGGCAGAGTGGTGCAAGGGAGAACTATTGTTCTCTATTATACATGTTGGTGCCTATGTGACTGAAAGTTGGTTTTTCCATCTAGTTGATGTTGGAGCACTCAGGGAGTTGGTTCTTCCTTCTAGTGGGTGCTAGAGAAACCAGGGAGTTGGTGCTTCCTTCTAGTGGGTTCTAGAGAAATTAGAGAGTTGGTGCTCTCAACAAGTTGCAGCTTGCAAAACAGAGGTGGTAGCCTCACAATGAGTTGGTGATCATAAGAATGATAATGAAAATAATATAAAGATTACTTATCATATCAAGAAGAAGAGTTTTTTCCCTTTATGGGTTTCCTCAGGAAATATCCGTCTCTGTATATTTCATGTGTGTGATTGATGCTAAATATTATATTGCTTGATTCATGACATTATTGTGATTGTCATTGAGTGTTATGTAAAGAGTTTAAAAAGGGAATAATTGTTTAAGCATAGTAACAACTGATTCACCCCCCTCTCAGTTGTCTAACAATTGGTATCAGAGCTAGGTTTCTTTTATTTAAAGGTACATCGGTAAGCTTAAACATGTCAAGTCATGAAGGAACTTCAACCAATAAGGCCCCTCTATTCAATGGAACAAACTTTTCCTTCTGGAAAGTTAGGATGAGAACCTACATAATGGCTTTAGGTGTAGATGTTTGGGATGTGGTAGAGACTAGTTATGTAAAGCCATTATTACTAGCTAATAAGGATGACAAGCTAGAATTCATCTTCAACTCTAAGGCTATGAATGTTATTCTGAGTGCGCTTGCAGAAGCAGAATTTGTAAAAGTTATGCACTTAGAAATTGCCAAACACATGTGGGACAAACTCATTAGCAGTTATGAAGGTAATGAGAAGGTAAAGGATGACAAGATTCAAACCTACATAGTACAGTTTCAACAACTACAGATGAAAGAAGATGAAACTATTGGAAAGTACTTTGTGAGAGTTGAAGAACTAGTAAATGCAATGAAAGCTCTTGGTGAAAAAATTGAGGAAGCCTCTTTAGTTTAGAAAAATTTGAGATATTTGCCAGATAGGTTCAACCCAAAGGTCTTTGCTATAGAAGAACTTAATGATCTAAAATATTTGGATTTTGATAAACTTATAGGAATCTTGACTGCATATGAAATGAGGATAGGTAAATATAAATCCACCACTAGAGAAGCATCTTTTAAAGAAGATAAGGATGAGGAATCTGAGCCTGATGAAATTGAAGCAAAATTTGTGAGAATACTAAAGAAAGGATCAGGCAAGTATCAAGGCAAGTTTCCCTTCAAATGTTTTAACTGTGGAAAGATAGGTCAATTTTTATCTAAGTGTCCACACAAGAAGCAGGATCAGAATTCTAAAGGTGAAAAGAAGTACAAACCTAGGAGATTTGGTAAAAAGAAAATTGTATGTGTAAACAATGATGATTTTTCAAAAGACACAGATAGTGACTCTTCCTGTGAAGATAACGTTAATGATTTTGTGCTTATGGCCAAAGAGGATTATGATAATAAAAACACAGGAAGTGATGTTAATTGTGAATAAGTTGTGGTTGATATGGAAGGTGAACTAATCAGTTCTTTTGAGGAGATTGATAGACTTGGACTCAAGAAGAGAACACAAAAACAGTTGCTGATGCAACTTGAAAAGAATGGTAAAAATCCCGATGAAGACTTTTCCCTGCTAAAGGTGGAGTTAGAAGAGGCAAATAATATAGAGTGCATTCTGAAACAATAGTTATCAGAAAAGAAGGCAAGATGTGAAGCCTTGGAAGAAGAGGTAGTAAAAACTAGAAAAGAGATGGAGAAGTTTAAAGCATTGTATCTCCAAAATCTTCCAAGCATTAAAGCCTCAACATAACTAAATGACATTCTGAACAAACAAAGATCTCATTTGTTGAAGACTGGTTTAGGCTATGTGAGTGGTTCAAGCAACAAAAAGACAGAGAGAAAAGAACCAATAAAGATGATCAAGTTCCAAGTCAGTAGACAATCAAACCATGAGTGTACTCTGTCACCTAAATCTAATAAAGACAAGATGATCCCTGATAAAAAACAAAGAGATCAATAGATGGAGAAACACATGTCGAGAAGAAGGCCATCCTTCAAGTACCAAAATTTATTTCATGGCTATTGTTTTTATTGTTCTAATTTTGGTCATAAGACTGTAAACTGTCAAATTAAGTTTAGAGACATGCAACTGAGGAGGTCAAGAAATAGACAATATTCACAACATAGAACTAAGAAGCCAATGAATAGACAATGTAGCACCAATCACTTTGACCTATTGAACACTAAGATTGTTATAACTGTCATAACTTCGGCCACAAAGATGATAACTTCCATTTAAAGAAGTACAAGGCAGATTCAAAAATAAATCCTTTAGCTAGAAATGCCAGCACATGGAAAAAGAAAGACAGTTAAAAATGTGGTCTAGTAATTTCATCTCAAAAAACAAAAAGACCCCTGGTAATGTGGTCTAGACAGTGGATGTTCCAAGCACATTGTTGATGTTTGGACAACATGGAGAAGACATTCTCTAAAGATAATAATTAATAAGTAAATGATAATAATAAATAGTTATTTGATTATTCAAGGGACCCACCCTTTCATGGATGGTCACCTTATGTTCCCTATATATGGAACACTCATTATTGTAATAATACATTGAATATCTCTCATATCTCAAATGAACGAAAACCAACATGGTATCAGATATAGACTAGGATTTACTCCCTCACGGGAGAGCCTAGAAAAACGAGAGATAACGACATAGTCTCAGATCTAAATTTTCTTTTGTGACCTGTGTGTTAAATATATTGTACCCTCAACAGTATAACCGTACACTGCCAGCTGTACTGGACAGTTGTACTTTCTATTTCTGTCTTGCTTTGAGCATATATAAGCTCAGCTATTTCCTATTGTCAGAAGACTTCTGAATCTCTTCAGTTATGTTCTGTACTTCTTCATACATTTGAATATACTATTCTTTTCTCTCTGCATTTCTCTGTCCTTCACAATTTATCATGGTATCAGAGCTACAAAAGTAAGCCTATTCACACAGTCGGGAGAGCAACTCGATCCTCACAGCGTAGAGCCTCACGGATCTTGAGAGCACGCGTCACAGACTTTTCACAAAGTTTGGAAAGCTGTCTGCAATACTCTTTAAAGATCCCCGTGAGAAGTTAGCGGAGGAAGCA
>SNQJ01S0010825.1:318788-343286 GCA_010110895.2 Picea sitchensis | reverse complement strand
AAGAGGGAGTGTTAAATATATTGTACCCTCAACAGTATAACCGTACACTGCCAGCTGTACTGGACAGTTGTACTTTCTATTTCTGTCTTGCTTTGAGCATATATACGCTCAGCTATTTCCTATTGTCAGAAGACTTCTGAATCTCTTCAGTTCTGTTCTGTACTTCTTCATACATTTGAATATACTATTCTTTTCTCTCTGCATTTCTCTGTCCTTCACAATTTATCACTGTGTTGACTAGAAAGTCGTGGAAATCTAGCTAGCGCCCATGCATTTGACCTTTGATTGAATTTTTACGTGGGAATTATTGACAAAGGTGGCGGTCTGTGCATGAGACTACAACAACAAATGTAAACTATCATTGAACAAAAAGGTCGTTATGGAAAAACATGAGTCCCGAAGCCACTAAGTTCTGCAACACCACGTTTCAAACAATCAGCCTTGGGCCCGATCAATCAAATTATATGATGCTTCTAATGTATGAAGGCACCCAAACAATGATCACTCAATGAGTAGCTATCTCGGTCCAGAGTTAACGCATTTTCTACGGGTCTCTGAACATTGAAATTGTTGTTGTTGTGTGGAAAGTCAACACTGTCGTGATTGGGCAATTGTCTTGGGCCAAAGATAACTTCCTTTTTTAATCGAACCTGGGTCTGTACCGTGACAAAAGAATCAAAGAATAATCTTGCAACCACCAATCCTGCAACATGCAGCGATGCGCCAAACCATTTTCTATAGCTCACGCATCAGCCAATTGATAGAGCAGTAGATTTGTAGGACTTGCAGGTTTCTAGAGAATTGTGCAAATCTATGAAAGAAAAATGGAGACAATAAGTTTATCCAAGTATTTTTTGCTCATTTTGGGCCCTAACTATTGTGGCCACTTTGAGTTCGAAATAACCCAAGTCCTTCCATTCGAGTGGACTGATCTAGCCACTCAAAGGGTTAGACAAAGATGCCAGAGGTGCAAAAGTACATTTTTTTTGTGGAAGCGACTTCAGAAGATCCTCATTGCAAATGTAGAAGTGTAGCTACCAGAAGATCCTCATTGCAAATAGATGAGGAAATCATTTTTTGAGTTATTCGCACATCCCATGTGTGGCGATCTACATCATGTGAAAATGATTTCTTGCAAGGTTGATGTCTTCTTGGTTAAGGTCGATATGTTGACGTGAATCCTTGCAAGGAGTTGTGGGGCACTTAAATAATTGCAAATTGTGTTTCCCTAGCCATTGTCTCCACTGATATTATATATGTGGGTAAGAATGAAGACCATATGCATGCAGATTCAACTATGCAAATGGAGGAGGATCATGGCAGAAAGAAGAGTCGTGTGTGCCTCATTTTCCAGTGACTGTAAAATTGCATCCAACAATAATTTGGCACATAGGATGCAGTTCACAATTTCACGCAATTTTTCGTCGTGGAGATTCCAATGAGCATTGGGTTAAAAAAAAATAATAATAATCAAAAGAGGCATGAACCGTGAAGGATTGGTCGCTGGTTTTTGGGCTCAAAAACTGTGGAATCTTGGATACCTTCATGGAGCATAGACCCGTGTGTGGCTATCTGTTCATTGACAACATGTGATTTTTTTAAAGAAAAGGCATGTGATCTACCAAAACGACCTTCATTGTAGTTTGGCGTGATTAATGAGAGCTTAATAATTTGTGTGATTACCCCATCTATGATAATATTTGCTCTGTGGTAGTCATAGTCTTTTAATTACTACATCCATGCAAGTTGTGCTTCTATTTTGGATTCTTTGTTAAAGCGATCATTCCATGGAATGGAAGATTGTTTTGTTCATCCACGTAAACAAAAGTTGACGCCCTCATCTCTATTTTTGGAGAAAATACCTGGGTGGATTGATAGTGAGAGACAGGAAGAGATGGTGCCTTCTCCCCCTCACCCTCCAGCGGTTCAGAGGGAGACATTGAGCCTATTGATCCAATTGATCATGTTGATTATGTAGCTCCATTTGATGTTCCCAGAGATATTGTAGTAGGTTGGAAGAGACCTACATGGACTCGTCAGACTCTATAGGAGGTAAAAGGACATGCAACTCCTCATGGTACCTTCCGAGTAAGCAAGAGACCTTAGAGATATTCATGCTATGTCGTAGCTATGAGCCACATCATTCATTTTGAGCCTTCCTATTATGAGGAGGCAGCTAGTCATCCAATATGGAGATATCATGATGGAGGAGTATTAGTCCATCATGAAGAATGATGTGTGGGATATTGTTCAAAGAATGAGTGACTTCCAAATGGATCTACAAGATCAATTATACAGTTGGCAGGAGCATCGAGAGGCACAAAACAAGATTTGTTGCTATAGGATTCTCTCAGGTGGAGGGAATAGATTATGAGGAGACATTTTCTCCTGTTGCTCGATACACTTCTATCCAGAAAATTATTTCCCTCACAACATCCATGGGTTGGAAAATACATCATATGTATGTAAAGACAACATTTCTCAATGGAGAGATTGAGGAAGAAATATACATCGAGTAGCCATATGGTTTTGTGATACATGAGAAGGAGTCTCATGTGTGCAGGTTGAAGAAGGCCTTGTATGGACTCAAGCAGCCACCTTGATCTTGGTATGCAAGGATTGATGGAAACTTGATGATTTTTGGGCTTCAGCAAAAGTGTTGTTGATCCCATCATGTACTACAATATTGTTAATGGTGAGTCCCTCATTTTGGTCCTCTACGTTGATGATTTATTCATCACTGGTATAGAGAGCCTTATTATTGAATGTAAGTATGTGTTGGTCTCTGAGTTCGAGATGAAGGACCTTGGTATGATGCACTAATTCTTGGGACTAGAGGTGTGGAAGAGAACTGATGAGATCTTCCTAAGTCAGGGGAAGTACACAATTGAGATATTCAAGAAGTTTCAGATACTGAACTTGAAACCCGTGACTACACCAATGATGACAAATATGAAGAAATTAAGTGTGTCTTCTTTCGATTATTACGAAATTGATCGGACTCTGTATAGACAACTGGTTGGATAATTGATGTATCTGGTTAACACCAGACCAAATAATTTCTATGCAGTGAGTGCACTTAGCCAATTTATAATTCAGCTGAGATAGACACACTAGATTGTTGCGAAGCATGTGTTGAGATACTTGCGAGGCACAGTTCAACATGGTGTGAGATATAATTCCAGTATTGATATGATATGGAAGGAATATATTGACTCTGATTGGGCAGGGAGCACAGTGGAAAGAAAGAGCACATTCAGGTGATGCTTCACTTTGGTATCTTCCATGGTTTCCTGGTGTAGCAGAAAACAAACTTTTGTGCCTTTGAGCACAACAGAAGAAGAGTACATTGCATTAAGTATGACAGTCTATGAAGAAGTGTGGCTTCACAAGATCCTTGTAGATTTATTCAAACATGTGTTGCATTCCACCATTATTCATTATGGTAACCAAAGGTGTGTGAAGATATCTGATAATCCAGTGTTTCATGACAAATTGAACCACATTGAGATCAAGTGCCATTTCATCCGAGACATGGTGCAGAGGAAGGAAGTATTGGTGCAGTACCTTCCTACAGATGAGCAGGTTGTTGATGTTCTTACCAAACCAGGATGAATTTTAAGTACTTCTGTGACAGACTTGGCGTGGTAGAGAATGCCTCCGTCGCTGAGAGGGAGTGTTGATGTTTGCAGCTTCTTGAGACATTCTCCAGATCGTACTCCTATGTGACTGTGTTGATTTGATCTGTGATGACACTTATCCGAGAAGGGATAAGTGTGGTTGGGATTATAACCCAACGTCCCATGTGGAGAGCACATGACGACATGTCAAGGGAGTTGACCCTTGACGTCATACACTATGGGAGTTGACCCTAGTGTTTCTAGAGGGTGTAGCCTCTAAAAGTCCACATGGAGTGCCATGTGTGAAAAACTTTCTCCAGATCGTACTCCTCTATGAATTGAGTACTTATCCGAGAAGGTATAAGTGGAACACTTATTTGAGAAGGAATAAGTGCATTTGGGCTTGTAACCCAATGTCCCATGTGGAGAGCACATGAGGACATGTCAAGGGAGTTGACCCTTGACGTCATAAACTATGGGAGTTGACCCTAGTGTTTCTAGAGGGTGTAGCCTCTAGAAGTCCACATGGAATTCCATGTGTGACAAACTTTCTCCAGATCGTACTCCTTTTTGAATTGAGTTGAGTTGATCTGTGAGGACACTTATCTGAGAAGGGATAAGTGAAACACTTATTCGAGAAGGAATAAGTGAATTTAGCCTTATATCCCATTGTCCCATGTTCAAAGAACATGAGGACATGTTAAGGGAGTTGACCCTTGATGTCTCACACTATTGGGAGTTGACCCTAAGTGTTCCTAGAGGGAGTAGCCTCTATAAGTCCACATGGGAGTGCCATGTGTGACAAATATTTTTCTACTATGGTGGTTCTGTACCACCGGCGGAGACTGCATGTCTCTGGACAATAGTTGTGTACTACTATGGAAAGATACCTCCCTAGTTAAGAGGGAGTGTTGATGTTTCAACATCGGGCAGAACTTCTCCTAGATTGGGCTGAAGACCAAGGGAGATAGGATACATTTATCACAAAGGTGCACTTGTGGTAAATGGGCCCAGACGTAGTCCTTCCTTGATCATGACAAGGAATAATATGGACTCGAGGTGCTTGAAGTGATTTTCATGTGTCAATTAGCATCAAGCCGACATTCACTCATAAGTGTGTGCATGGGGTGAAAGATCTTGGTGTGTTCTTTGTCCTAGTCATGGTGACTTGACAAGGACTGATAAAGACACAAAATGCTATATGATATTACATGCGGACCCTAAATGATCATAATCTTAGAGAGAGTTAATTGGATCAGAGGGAAAGATGGAGAAGGACTTTCTCCTCGGTTCAGGTGGGAGAGGGATGTCTCCCAAGACTGAAAGACAAGTGTCATGAGTCTAGGGTGAAGTTTGTATATTTCAAATACAAGATTGGCATGTTGTAGAATATCTCCCTCATTGAGAGGGGGTGTTGATGTTTGGACAACATCGGGAAGACATTCTCTAAAGATAATAATTAATAAGTAAATGATAATAATAAATAGTTATTTTATTATTCAAGGGATGCACCCTTTCATGGATGGTCACCTTATGTTCCCTATATATGGAACACTCATTATTGTAATAATACATTGAATATCTCTCATATCTCATATGAATGAAAACCAACACACATGAATGGAGACAAGGATAAGTTTATGTATATAAGTAAAAGAAAAACAGGAAATGTAACCTTTGGAAATGATGAACCAAGTAAAATCTAGGGTAAAGGGATGTTGATTTTGAGTAATGGTAAAGGAAAAGTGCAGGATGTTCTTCTTGTAGATGGGATGAAACATAATTTTCTCAGAGTAAGTCAAATGTGTGACAGAGGATGTGAAGTGGTGTTCACTTCCAAGGATTGTAAGATAAAGTCTGTAAACTCAGGACAAGTGGTGGATAAAGGCATTAGGAAAGAAAATAATGTATATGTGCTGAAAGAAGATAGAGAAGAGTGTCATCTAAGAAAACTTGATGAAAGATGGTTATGGCATAGGAGACTTGGACATATAAATTTTGACCACTTAATAAAGCTCAAAAATCTTGAGGGAGTAAGAGATCTTCCAATAATATCAAAGCCACAAGACTCTATGTGTAAACCTTGCCAAGTAGGAAAGCTAACCATAACACAGTTTAAATCCAAGATATCTACTTCAACAAAGAAACCACTCCAATTAGTTCATATGGATTTATGTGGACCATCAAGATAGGAAGGCACAGGGAATGAAAACTACTTTATGTTGATAATTGATGATTACTCCATACTTACTTGGGTTTCTTTTCCCAAATAAAAGGTCGAAGCATTTGAGAAGTTTAAAATATTTAAGGCTTTAACTAAGAATCAAACAGGCAAGAGGTTAAAGGTAGTAAGATCAGATAGAGGAGGATAATTTATGTCAAGTGATTTCAAGGAATTCTATGATAAACATGGGATCAAGAGAGAATACACAATCCCATGAACTCCACAACAAAATGGAGTAGTTGAGAGGCAAAATAGAACAGTTCAGCAAATGTCTAGGTCAATGATGAATGAGAAGAACATTGGTCAAACCTATTGAGTAGAAGCAATACACACAACAATCCATATTCTTAACAAATCTCATCTCAGACCCCAAAGTGACAAGACACCTTATGAACTGTGGCATGGAAGACTTGCTACAATCAAACACTTCAAATTCTTTGGGAGTAAGTGCTACATAAAGAATAATAATGAAAACCTTGGAAAGTATGATGACAAGGCTGATGAAGGCATCTTCTTAGGGTATTCTACAAACAACAAAGGATACAGATGTTATAATAAGCGACTGCATAAATTGGTTGATTGTATTGACATAAAGGTTGATGAAGGAGTCCCAATAAGAGAGGTGAGCAATATTAAATCAACAACAGAGGATCTAGTTGAAATTGAAGCTGAACAGGTCCAAGAATAATAAAAAGAAGACTTTGATTCATATGAAGATGCAAATACTCAGGCAAACTCAAATCAGCAGACAACATCAAATCCTTCCTCCAGAATTACTCAAAATAATCATCCTAAAAGTCAGATAATTGGTGAGAAAGAAAAAGGTGTACAAACCAGGAGAAGGATAATCAAAGACACCGAGCAATCACATATAACCTTCATATCCATGGTGGAACCCAAGATCTTTAATGAAGCCAGTAAATATGTAAATTGGCTAAAATCAATGAATGAGGAACTGGACCAGATTGAAAAGAATGACACTTGGGAACTCGTTCCTAGGCCAACAAATAAAAATGTAATAGGATCAAAATGGGTCTACAAAAATAAGATGAATGAGCAAGTAAATATTGTAAGAAATAAGGCTAGATTGGTTTGCAAAGGATATGCTCAAATAGAAGGACTGGATTTTTATGAAACATTTGCACCTGTAGAAAGATTAGAAGCTATTAGAATGTTTCTTGCCTATGCTTGTCACAAATAGTTTAAAGTCTATAAAATGGATGTCAAGTCATATTTTCTAAATGGATATCTAAAAGAAGAAGTTTATATGGAACAACCAGAAGGTTTCCAACTATCAGATAACCTTGACTTTATCTGCAAACTAAAGAAATCCCTATATGGGTTGAAACAAGATCCGCGTACCTGGTATTACAAACTGGATAAGTATCTTCAAGACAAAGGGTTCAAGAGAGTAACAATTGACAAAAATCTATATGTCAAAATAGAGGTAAATGGTTTTCTCATTGTGTTGGTCTATGTAGATGACATCATCTTCAGAATCAATAATGCATCATTGATACAATGGTTTTCTTCTGCCATGCAGTCTGAATTTGAAATGTCTATGATAGGGGAACTGTCATTTTTTCTTAGTCTACAAATTACTCAGAGGTCTGAAGGATTATTTCTTTGTCAAGAGAAATATCTAAGATAAATGTTGAAAATGTTTCATATGGAAGATTCCACACCTATGAGCACGCCTATGATCACTGGATGCAAGTTAAGCAAGGATGATGACTCACCTGATGTTGATCAGAGTTCATATAGGTCTATGATAGGCAGCCTATTGTACATCACAACATCCCATCCAGACATAATGCATGTTGTTGGAATGGTAGGAAGGTTTCAGGCTGCACCTAAACATAGTCATTTGTTAGTTGTCAAAATAATATTCAGATACTTGAAAGGAACTATGGACTATGGCCTATGGTATCCTAGGAATCAGAATTTTAAACTATCAGTCTATTCAGATGTTGATTGGGCTAACTGCGTGGATGAAAGGAAAAGCATGAGTGGAGACACATTCTTCTTAGGAGATTCTCTTGTATCATGGTTGAGCAAGAAGCAAGGCTCCATTTCCTTATCGACTACAGAAGCTGAGTACATTGCAGCTGCCACTTGCTGTACCCAAGTATTATGGATGATTCAAACACTTGCAGACCTGGAGGTAAAATATACAACACCGATCCCAATTCATTATGATAATACTAATGCAATCAGTGTGTCAGAATCTTGTATTTCACTCCAAGACCAAGCATATACCTATAACGTATCACTTCTTGAGGGAACAAGTGAACAACACTGTTGTTTCTTTGCATTATATTCTATCCAAAAATCATATTAATAATATCTTCACTAAACCGCTTGCAAAAGCTTAGTTTGAGTATTTATGCTAGAAGTTGGGCGTGACCCCATTATCAACCTAAGAGATTTTGTCCTATCAAGGGGAGTATGTATTGTTTGAATATCTGATACCTCCAAAAAATACTACAACAACTCAGGGGGGAGCATGTTTTCTTTGACATTGATGTCAAAGGGGGTGAAAAAGAGTGGTCTGGATGCTACAGTTGGAGGTACAAACAGACTAGCACATCCTTTGCGGGTTTCCATCAATTCCAAAGGGAGATATTGTTGGCATGTTTACAGTTGGAGTGTACTTGTCATTGATGGAAAGAACAGTGATGGCAAATAGGAAAGAAAGGAATAACAACAACAATGATGGAAAACAAGAATAGCGAAGACAAGACCCGCATGAGAAGGTTCAGAGGCCAAAAGCAATGGAAACCAGGAAAGCAAGGAAGAACAACAACAACGATGGAAAAGAATAAAAGTGAAGAAAAGAACCACAGGAGAAGGTTCAAAGGCTAAAACCTTTGAATACTTAGAAAATCTTCTAAGTCATAAGAAAGCATATGCTCAGGAAGAGGAGCATCAATGATCGTTGGATCGAGCACTATGAATGATATAGGCCATCAGATCATAGTCCGTATAGGAGGAGCACGCAGAGGAGGATATTATACCTTATCCATCGGATCAGAGTGCGAAGGAATAGCAACCGTTGGATCCAGAAGAATGTGAACGACCTTTAAATGCAAGGTGAAACAGGCCTACAAAGTCCTGAAAGAAGCACATATCGTCCATTGTCGAGGAGGACACGTGGTAGAAGATGCGCTGAATTGCAGTATCGGGAATCAGGAGAATAGAGAAGAGGGATTTGATTCTCCGGTGAGCGATATGGTGGGAAAGCACAGATACAGTGAATAACCCGAACTGGAGAACAGTGGCACAACGAGGAACATACACAGGGATAGCACATAGAATGGTCATGGCGCGTAGAGCATAAAAGAGATGGGGGCTTCTGTTGAGAATTATTCATGTTGGTAGAAGCATGTTGTGTGCAAGAGATGAAATGCACAAAAAAGGAGTAGTGCATTGAATGGAAATAAGACACAGAGCATAAAGTGCAGAAGAAAGAGAGAGAGTAGAAATTCTTATTTGAGAGAGGAAGAGAATGTTGAGGTGCGCATTCAAAGACAGAGAAGAAGAACAAAAAGCTGAAGGAGATGCGAGTAGGAATAAATTGATGCAGGCAGAGCAGAGAAGTGCAATAGAACAATGATGAGACTGGTAAGCCATAGATAAATGCTACATCACTATGATAAAGTTGTAAGAATCAAAGATTTATATTCAGGGAGGTAGGGAGGTGATTTGGAGGATTGGTGTCCTTAGAGTTTCAAGTGGTTGCTTGAACACAGGGAGTTTTAGCATCCATCTAATTGCTGCTAGAAAAACCAGGGTGGCAGGGTGGTGCAAGGGAGAACTATTGTTCTATGTTATACATGTTGGTGCCTGTGTGATTGGAAGTTGGTGCTTCCATCCAGTTAGTGCTTCCTTCTAGTGGGTGCTAGAGAAACTAGGGAGTTGGTTCTTCCTTCTAGTGGGTGCTAGAGAAATCAGAGATTTGGCACTCTCAACAAGTTGCAACTTGCAAAACAGAGGTGGTAGCCTCACAATGAGTTGGTGCTCATACGAATGATAATGTAAAGAGTATAAAGATTACTTATCATATCAAGAAGAAGAGGTTTTTCCCTTTATGGGTTTCTTCATGAAATATATGTCTCTGTATATTTCATGTGTGTGACTGATGTTGAATATTATACTGCTTGCTTCACTGCATTATTTTGATTGTCATTTAGTGTTCTATAAAGATTTTAAAAGGGCATAATTGTTTAAGCACAGTAACAACTGATTCAACCCCCCTCTTAGTTGTCTAACACTGGAATAATTTGAAATAAAAGAATATATACTGTTCAAAGTCCAATGGAAATATCATATCAATGAGAGGCCATTAAAATTCAAATTCATCGTTATACTTGCGGTGAATATGACAATACAATAACTTTACTTACACAACCCAAAATTGATTTTCTTTTAGCTTTTCGATGTTTCTCTTATACAAATAGATCCTGGAAACTATAAGCATGGCTCGCTATATCTATTCCTTTCTTGAAGTACCTGCTCGCATGCTTAATGTACTTCATATTTACTGTTCAGACCATCAATGGGATTTCTTACACCAATTCCCACTTCCGAAAATTTCCATCCCCTTTCTTTTTTCCCTCTACTTTCCATTTCTGGTTACATACTCATTTTTCGGAAAATGTCTAGGTGCGAGAGTTGGCGGATTCACGTCTTCATATGTACACTTACTTTTATATCATCAGCCCGACCGACCGCTTCCTCGTTTCATATTGAACAAACTTTTTTGATCATGGGTTCGCAGATAGGCGGGTTATTGGATAGGAAGGTTCAACATTGTGTTTCCATTGTTTCACCATCTGCAAACAACACCCAGACTTCCACGATCTACAAATTAGAAAACAAATTCCCCTTTATCTCGTTCTTAGCACTTTTCCTTGATCGGTGAACTTAGCAAAATTATTCTCCTGGAATAATATGAAATAAAAGAATCTGTATTGTGCTAAGTCCAATGGAACTATCATATCAACGAGAGGACATTAAAATTCAAATTCATCGTTTTTATACTTGTGGTGAAGCTAACAGTACAATAACTTTACTTAAACATCCCAAAATTGATTTTCTTGTATCTTTTCGACGCTTCTCTTATACAAACAAATCCCGGAAACTATAAGCATGGCTCGTTGTATCTATTCCTTGATTGAAGAACTTGTTCACATGTTTAATTCACTTCATAGTTACTGTTAAGACCATCAATGGGGATTTCTTACACCAATTCCTACTTCTGAAAGTTGTCATCCCCTTTCTTTTTGCCCTCTTCTTTCCCTTTCAGGTTACTTACTCATTTTTCGGAAAATGTCTAGGTGTTGGAGTTGGCGGATTCACTTCTTCAGATTTCCACTATTACTTTTATATCACCAGCCTGACCGACCCCTTCCCCATTTCATATTGAATAAAATTTTTGAATCGCGGGTTCCTGAATAGGTGGGTTCAACATTGTGTTTCCATTTTTCCGACGCTTGCAAACAACACCCAGACTTCTTCTATCTACAAATTAGCAAACAAATTCCCCTTTATCTTGTTTTCTTTCGCTTTTTGTTTACTTGGTCCTTTTTCTGAATCTCTCCTACTTTTATATACAACACCCAAAGTTCTGCAATATACAAATTGACCCTCGAAATCCGTCATTATCTCATGTTCTATGTTATGCATTTTGCATTCAACAGTTCGGGTAGATACAATTTGACCATCAGACTCTCACGTCTCCTGAGTAGATCTTGTGGCCCTGTTTTCAAGCCTGTCAATATTTCATGGTATGAGTATGTCTAATTCTTTTATATCACAAGTTTGGCCAACCTCTTGTCCATTGCATACTTGGCCACTATTACCATCACCAGTTCTTGGCCAAGCTTTCTCAACATTGCGCTTCCATTGTTCTTCTACGTACAAACAACACCTAAAATTCCACGATATACAAATTGATGGCTGAGATCTGTCATTGTGAAATACAATTTGACCATCGGCCCCTCACGTGCCCTGGGTATATCTTGTGACCCTATTTTTGAAACCCTCTCGATTTCTTTCCATACTTGGGAATTTCTTGGAATATGTTTCACGGGTTGGCGGGTGGAAAAAATGTACAATGCTTAGTCGCTCTTCACCATCCCCGCTACCTTCATAATTCTTTATAGATATGCAATTATAAATCTTTAATGCTAGTAGTTCATCGCGAAGGAACCGTTAATATTGTCATTAATGTACAGAAGGACGACGAAGATTTGTCATTAATATGAATTAGATCAATATTTGTGGAGAAGAGTGTTATCCTTTCCAAGTATTCATTTCAAACATGATGCAATATCTTTCGTGCATCGGCTAGTTGGTGCCTTTACGAAATCTATAATTCTTAATCGCTCTTCGCCATCACCTCCACCTTAACACTTTTTTCTAAATATGTAATTAGTAATCTTTAATGGTAACAACTCATTATGCATGAACCCTGAAGATTGCCATTGATCAACGAAAGGATCGAGGAGATCTTCCATTGATACGCATTGAACCAATATTTGTGGAGGGTTATATTATCCCTCCCCAATTTTTATTTCAAACATCATCTGGAGAAAACAGAAATTCTCGTTAACTTATGGCAGCAGTTCCATAATAGTTATGTCCAAATAAAGTAAACACCTTCAGGAATGATGGCCAGAGGTTCCAGTATTCTAGGGAATATTCTTACTACTCATCTCCCTCTGCCCAGGAGAAAAAAAGGATATGGTCCCTTGGTGCACCGAGAGATATATTTCAAGCCAAAGAATTCCAAGGAAACCCTGCCTGCTTAGACAACCTACCCACTTGCATTGATGGTTAGTGAAGAGGTTAATGCGATGGTCTTCGTGCCGGAAGAATATGATTTGATGGACGATGATACGAAAATGGATGATAGAAATGCAGAGAGTATTCCCATTCCTGTGCCCAAATTGAAATAAACCATAACGGGTGGCACTTCCCCGCTCGACGATGAAGTTCCCGACAACACCAAAAGAAGGGATTTCATAAAATAAACCAACGTTGAACGCAATAGCCTCTTTACAGCTCGAAAGTAGGAATTCCAGAGGTCCAAATTAGTCTATTCTGGGCAGAAGTCTTTCACTATAATGAAATGATATGTTGATGCACCCAAAGATATATTTCAAGACAAAAAACTATTCAATTGTGGGACCACTACCCTGTTCTCTAGATATACAATTAACATCTTAGGGAATGAGGACCAGAACTCCCACTGGTGCAAGGCATATTCCTACTAGTCCTCTCCTTCCGCCTATAATGGACTAATTTGGGCCTCTAGAATTGCGCGTGCAACCTGTGTCCCTGAATTTTTCAGCTGTGAGGAGGAGGTTTCTTGGTGTGTCCTAACTTTCAGTTTCGGGCTATTTTGTTTTCCTTGCAACTTTTTATGTCTTCTTCCTCACGGGAGCTTGTGATAACTATGAATTTTACCACAGGAATGTTGTTCATCCGCTTTAAGCCAAGGATTTATTCCACTGCGGACCCACTTTCCTATTTCTTTTTTGGCTCAGGTCTTCCGCAAAATATTGAGATCGAGACACCGAACATTGATCCACTGAGGAGAAAATTGCAAGGATTTCCTAAACAAAAAGCATGGTAATCAGTTTTGTATGCATGTTGAAGAGTGTATCGATGGCTCCTGTATGTTGTAGATCCTGTGCCCGTGTCTATGGAAAATATGTTCAATGTTTGGCCCAAAGAACTCGGTCCAATTTCTAAGGATAGATATATAGTTCTCAATATTTTTTTTTTTAATGGATTTACTATTAAAAAATTTGCCTTGGAGTCTTGTTTGTTGCTTTTTTTTTGGGTTTAACACCTCTTCTCATTGGCATGGTTCGATAGTCTTGTAGTTCTTCGATATTGTATTTACTTAAGTAATTTGTTCTAAAATGGAGCATTTAACAATTATATGACAATGCACTATGTTGATCCATCGGGATTTTATGGAAACAAAAAATGAATTCCAGATAGTTTCAAACCAACGTTCAATTCTATTCATAATGCAGATAGAACATAGCAAAACAAAATCACAATGTTGCAGCAAGATAATCATTCTTGTTTCTAGACATGTAATTATTAATATTTAATGCTAACAACCCATAATGCAAGAAGTTTAATACTTAAGTTAATATGTTGCAGTCATGGAAGAATGTATCAAGAAGACACTTACTCCCACAAGTTGCAATAAAATATAATCTTCAACAAAGCATTTGCTGACAATTACTAGAAAATCATGGTTTTGCAACAATGGGGCATGTTTGAAACCAATTCCTTCTTACGAAAATTGCCCTCCACCTTTCTATTTTCCCACTCTTTTATCCGTTGTAGTTTCTCTTTCTGGTTACTTAGTCATTTTTTTCGAAAATATCTTGTTGCGTAGGTTGGCAGATTCACGCGTTTCGATCGAGCACTTCCCCTTTGTCTAAATTTTGCTTTCCATTGTTCTGTGACCTGCAAACAACACTTTGGCTTCTGTGATATGCAGATTTACTTCTGGACTCCCACATCATCCCCTCTTCTGTCTTACACAATTTGCACTGAAATGTTCTGATATATACAATTTGACACTCGGGCCCTTACGTCTCGTCGGGAAACCATCACCCTATTTTGAAGCTCGTCCGACCACTTTCCACACTTGACCATTTCTTGACATCTCTTTCGTGGATCGTCGAGTTCGTGGGTTCAGGAGGTTTGAAATTTCTAGTTGCTATTTCTTGTGCCCGCTACCTTCAGATTTCTTTCCAATTATATGCAATATGTATACAACTTCTCCAACAACATACAAAAAATATCTTGCCAGGAAATGGAATATCTATTGCAGATTTGAATATATTGGATCTTATTTACCCTCTTCTATACTTGACCAAATTCCCATTTCTTTTGCCCCTCTACTCTCTCTTTCTCGTTACTTAGTCATTTTTCCGAAAATGTCTCAATGCGCGTTTTGGATGACTCACGTGTTCACATTTGCGCTTGTGATTTTATATCATGACTTCGACAAACCACTAGCCATTCTATGCCTAGGCACTTCTCATATTGTGGATTCCTGGGCAGGTGGGCTCTATATTGCACTTCCATTGTTTCGTGGCTTGCAAACAACACCCGGACCTCCGCGATATACAAATTCACTGTTTCACTCCCACATCATACCCTGTTCCATGATACATAGTTTTCACACGAAAGTTCTGAGACCTGCAATTTGACCTTCGGGTCCTCACGTCTCCTGGGGAACTATTTTCACCCCATTTTTAAGCCCCTACGCCTGCTTTCCATATTTTTCCATTTCTTGCAATCTCTTTCGCGTGTCCAGTTCCATACTTACCCAAATTTTTTGCTTGCGGATTCCCGGACAGGTGGAGTGCACTTCCAGTGTTCCTTGACCTACAAACTTCCCCCCAACTTCCACGATATACAAATTGCCTTCTAGATTCCTACATCAGCCCCTCTTCCGTGTTACACAGTATGCACTCAAAAGTTTTGATCAATACAATTTGACCATCAGGGCCTCATGTCTCCTGAGGAACCCTTTTCAGCCTATTTTGAAGCCCATCTGACCGATTTCCATGGCCATTTATTGCAATCTATTTGAAGGATTGTCGGGTTTGCGGGTTTAGAAAATTTCCAATTCCTAGTCGTTTTTTTCTGTGCCCACCACCTTCGCACTTCTTTTCAAGTATATGCAATAAGTATATAACTTCTCCATAAACATGCAGAAAATATCTTGCCAGGAAATGAGATATCTGTTACATATGTGAATATATTAGCCTTTCTTTTCCATCTTCTATATTTAACCAAATTCCCATTTCTCTTTTCCCTGT
Organism: Picea sitchensis; assembly: GCA_010110895.2. Lineage (NCBI taxonomy): Eukaryota > Viridiplantae > Streptophyta > Pinopsida > Pinales > Pinaceae > Picea > Picea sitchensis. The sequence continues at coordinate 327,579 of SNQJ01S0010825.1, read as the reverse complement.
ACTTTATCTTTCTCTTCACTTAGTCCTTTTTACAAAAATGTCTAGTTGTGCAAGTTGGTGGACTTGCGGGTTCACATTTTCATTCATGCTTTTACATCGCGAATCTAACTGACCGCTTCCCCATTCCATATCCAGTCACTTCTCCGGACATGGATTCTAGGGTAGGCGGGCTCTAGATTGCACTTCTATTGTTTCGTGACCTGCAAAAAGTAACATGACTTCTGCGATATAAAAAGTTACAACCGAACTCACATCATACCGTCTTTCGTATTATAGTCTACCTATCATGCCCTCTTCTGTGGTACACATTTTGCACTGAAACTTCCAAGACATACAATTTGAACATCGGTTCCTCATGTCTCCCGTGGAACTATTGTCACCCCATTTTGAATCCCATCCATCTTCTTTCCATACTTCGCCATTTCTTCGAATTTCTTCCACGGATCGTTGGGTTGGCGAGTTTAAGAAATATCCAATTCCTAATCGTTGTTTCCTGTGCCCATGGCCTTTTCAATTAGCAATTAGCAATTATATATAAGATGCTATTTCTAAGTATGCAATTAGAAATATATAATGCTAAACCAGGATTTGAGGAGATCTCCCATTAATACACATAAAAGAGAAATTTCTGGATGGTTATATTATCCCTTCCGAGTGTTAATTTCAAATATCATGGAATGTCATTTGTGTGTCATCGGGTGGGTCCATTCATGAAATATTCAATCCTTGATTCTGAAAATGAGTGTGACCGATAGTTTCCCTATTCCATAGTTAGCCACTTTCTTGGAATTCCGTAAATATACAAACCGGTCACTGAACTGCACCATCATGCTCTCTTCTGTTTTACACGTATTGCAGTAAAAAATTTCGATACATAAAATTTGACCGTTAGACACTCACCTCTCCTGAGTATCCCTCGTAACACTATTTTGAATCTCATCTGATCACTTTTCAAACCTTTCCATTCATTCCTTGCTCTTCCCCGTCTCCGTGACCTTCGCACTTGTCTATAATAAAAAAAGGTTTATATATATCTTGTTTCTAAATATGCAATTAGTGACATTTAATTCTAACAACTCATCGTGCAGGAACCATGTAGATTGTCATTGATGAGCGAAAGGCTAGAGAAGATATCCTATTAATACACTTTAAACCAATATGTGTGGAGCGTTATATTATACCTTCCGAGTGTTGATTTAAAAATCATGAAATGTCGTTTGCACATCGTTGGGTTGACACATTCATGAAACCTCCAATCCTTAATTTCTCGTCATCGTACCTGCCACCTTCACACTTCTGAATATGCAATAAGTAAGTTTTACTGCTAACATTTCATCATGCAATACCCATAGATATTTTCATTAATCAACGAAAGGCTCGAGGATCTTTCCCATTCATAAGTATTAAACCAAAATTTGTGGAGTTATATTATCACTTCCAACTGTTCATTTAAATTATCGTTTGAATAAAATGAACGTTCTCATAAACCTATGGCATCAACTCGACAACATTTCTATGGAGATACAATGAACATCTTCAAGCACGAGGACTAGAACTTCGAGTGGTCCAGGGAATATTCTTATTACTCATCCCCTGTCGCCCAGAACGAAGTAATTTGGACCTCTGGGATTGCTCGTGCAAGCCATGTCCCTGAATTTTTTGACTGTAAGGAGATGGTCTCTTGGTGCGTTGATAAATTTATTTCAGACCAAAGAATTATTCCACTGCGGGACCACTCTTCTATTTCTTTTTCACCTCATATATTCCACCAGATGTTAAGATTGTCAGAGCCAACATTGACATTCAAAGGAGAAGATTCGAAGCAGTTTCTAATAAAGCATAATAACGGGTTGGACCTCTTGCCCGAGTTCTTGGAAGACCTGATGGTAGTTCTTGAAGATATCACAAGCTTGCAGGTTAGTTCATTTAGAAATCCATACCAGGAAATTTCCTAGTTGTTTACAAGAATAACGGGATAGGATTCCACAACAACTATTTCCCAGATGGATCTTTATATTTTGTATTTCATAGTCAAGGAACAAGCCATTTTTTATTGGACCAAGCTAATTTCCCATGAAATTTGTTCCCAATTGTCAAACTTCAAAAAGGAGAAGAAATTTTATATGTCATCCTACTTAGTTTTTGTGATAGCACATTGCTCTCGGTTTCCAAAACCGTCTCTGTACAAGAAGGTCAACTGGGAGTTTGACCCAGTAACGTTCTGGTACCAGGCCTTGTGGAAGCACAAGGCATCCCACTATTTTTATGAGGTTTTTAATGGCTTTGTGTCTGTTTTCAAAGTTTTTTTGTTAGGAGAAGATGCTCCCCGGATATCTGACCAGACAACCAGGTTTTTGGATAGGAAGGGGGCAGTTGAACATCTGGATAATTACACTATGATAAGGATTTTTGGCTCCAGGGAAAAACTTGCTCTCCTTCCATGTCACATTACAGACAAAATGTTTGTTACAAAAGTAGCAAGGCAATACAACTACTGGTTCCATCTATTCCAAGAGAAGAGAAAAAAAACAGTTCATTCCTCTACCTTGGAAAGTCAGGGACTTCGTGTTGAGGAACGTCAAAAAAATTGATGAATTTGCAACCCATTTTAGCAACTTGAACCTAATATATGCGGAAATCCTAAGAGGGTTTGACCCCAATAATTTTTTTTTACAACATTTACAAACACTTGGCTCCGACAATTCTTTTTTTGAAAAACACCTGATTGAAAATAGAGACACTGGAAACCATTCTCTTTCTTCTGATGCCAATGACTTAGACACACTACAAATAACCACTGAATTGTACAAGCAATAGGGAAAAGGCCCCGGTGAGAAGAGTTTTCAATTGGCGAATAACACTCCCAAAACTACGACACCCCAGAGAATTTCTCCAATGGCCCACCACAAAAACAAAGAAACTCAGAGTTCTTCACACGAAGGAGGAGATAACGAACCTCCTCACCCTAAAATTGATAGTTCTCACAAACTTCCAGTGCACAAGAAGAGAAAAAAAATTGTGGGACAGACAGAAGAGCCCGAAATTCATAGTGAGAACATGGAACTTGAGCCTGATCTGGATAGCATATTATGATACCTTGATCAGCCTAGAGACACAATCCAGCATAGTTGTCCAATGGACATATCTGATACCGATTTTTTTTTACGAAGATGAATCCTTCGTGTTCCAGAGCGTTGTTTTTTTACAGCCAATCCAAAAAATTAATTATTGAAAAAAAAGATGTAAAAAATAAGAAAGGAAAATCTCTTTCAGAGGTTAACCTTGAGAATATGCATCTATCCCAAATATATCGACTTCACATAGCGACCACATATTCTCTTGATGATTCCATTAGAGGCATTGAGGCCGAGAATGCCAGACTGAAGGACCGAGTCAAGGAATTGAAAGAATCTTTGATTCATGTGGCATTGCTTGCCAATCCTTTGGCAATAGCCATGCCTACCACCCCTCCAGCCAAGTTAAAAGAAACCTCCATCCTCCTCACATCGTGTAGAGGATATGTGAAGAATAATATCAATAAAATAATGGAACTGATTAGCGAGGCATGGGAAACATCACAAACCCTGACTTCCCTTGGAACGAGGGCACATAATTTGCTCGAATATTTGCAGGCGGAGTTAAAATATGAAGAAAATTTCTATTTAAAAATGGTCCTTCCTTTTGGCACCATTGTCATCAACATGACAGAAATGAGAAGAAGAGAACAATATCTCCCATCCAAAAACCAAATCTGTCAATTAAATGCATGCTGGAAAAAAAAAGTGAAGAACTTGCATCTCATTGTCCATTCATGTGAACAAGCCATATCAAAAAAAGAAAAATTATTCACAAAGCTGACTAGAATAAACTTAGCCAGAAGGACCAACGACGTCCAAGACCCCAACTTAATCATCAACTCCTTTCCCTTAACTAACCAAGCCTTCAATAAACAGGTTGATATTTTTAAGGCGTTGTCCTTGGAAAAATTTTACAACATCCTTGAATATGGTCAAGATGACGTCGACAACTGGCTAGTCGACTATTTGGTACAAAATAACAAAATTGATCAAGCTCTACGTAATCTTTCTATCAACTTCAGGGAATTAGAAAAGGAACTTTTCAACATAAAAATCTGGAATGAGATCAACGTCGCCCAAATGAGAAGCTACATTGAAGAATGTCTTGAAAGGGACTTGAAGTAGGTCGTTGACAAAAGGCAATAGGAAGTTTCCATGATTCCAGTAGCCGTCGACGACATCAATGAAAAGGAATCAACAAGAAAATATCAAAAGGGGTCATATGTACCATCACTATAAGTCTATACTAATCACATCCTGCTTTGTTTATCAACCCAATTATTCCACTTTTTTAAATAGAAATGTCTAGCCAAAGACTGATACCTTTCAATTTATTCTTTTCAGGTATTACAGTCTATTGTCGTCCACTTCTTCTTTCTACAGTCCTATTTCTTATACATATTTCTCTTATGGTCCGCGGGAGCCCCAATCCCAGTTTATATGACAAATGCATTTAAATTTCCAGGAATATGTAACAGACAATATTATTTTTTGATATATTTCAAACAAAACTATTTTTTATCTCCTTTTATATTTATTTCCTCATAATTTTTTATCTTCCACTATGCTTATGGTCCATGCGAGCCTTGATCCCAGTCCATATGACAAATGCATTTAAATTTCTAGGAATATGTAACTTTTTTGATATATTTCAAATTAAACTGTTTTTTATCTCCTTTTATATTTATGTCATCATAAATTTTTATCTTCCACTATGCAGAAATTGTATTTTCTTAATTTGAATATAACTTTTTTTTGTCGTGCCACATATAGAGACAAAATAGACAGAATTTTTCAACACAGAAAAATATATTATATACTTTCAAAAAATAAATGGGGCTCTAGAGGCCACATGTCATTACTGCATAGATACCACCTATGCTTCATGCTGCTTGCCACATCTCCGCTGCAGTTTCCATCTGCCTCTGCTACTTTTTCCTATCCCTATGCATTTATTCCCAATTCAACCCGACAGGGACTACGCTATCACGCAACACATGTTTATGTTATATTTTACATACACTTTTCATATATTAAATATGCAATAAACTTTATATGCTTTTTTAGTTTATATATAAAATAAACTTTAAAGCATCACTCCCATCACACAAGGAATAATAATTTAAGGTATGTGGCCTTGAAAACATCTCTTCTATTTGAAATGGTTTTGTTTTTGGAGGTGCATCTTGTTTTAGAAAATCAGATGCTTCATTATTTATTTTTTCTATAACCTTCCATTGGTCTTTATGTAGTGAATGTGAACCTGCCCCAAAACACTATTTTTTTCTTGTAGGTAACCATATAACATAACCTAGTTTCATAGTTGCATTTGGGGTGAGAATGGCTATCATAGGTGAGGTGAAGAATACAAAGGTTTTTTTGGAGGAGGAGAAAACCTGTCTTTGAGATAAACCAAAAGTGATACAAAGATTTCTTGCTAGTCACGAGCATATTAAGGTTTTTTGTGGAGGAGGAAAAAACCTATCTTTGAGATACACCAAGAGTGATACAAGAATTTCTTGATGGTCACGAGCATATTAAAGAAGTTTATGGAGTTGGTGTTATGTTTACTCAATTCATTTATCAATTTTTGTTCCAAACTACTAACGTTTTGCCATGAAAATGTGATTGTTGCAATGGAAATGTGATTGTTGTAACAATAGGAAATAATATTATGATCAAGATTCATTATTATTCTCTTGCTTTGCAATTTCAAACTTAAGAATTTAGTAGACAATTTGAATGCTCATTGCAATGAGAAAATTGAATCACGTAACAAGTGTGGATTATTATTAGTGTTATTTCGCACTCTGTGAAATCAAAGTGTATGATTCTATTTTTGGAGCTACTTTAACTGTTGTGGATTACTATAGATCCATCCCCTTTTTGATTCTTTATATTGATATATTGAAATTAAAATAGAGATAAATAAATGAATAAATCTAATTAAAACTTCCTCGAACAAAGATTTATCCCTATTAGTCATGCCAATATTGTTTCTTAGCTTAATCCTCTTAGTTTTAAGAATATTATTGGTCCAATTGTTGTTCCCATAAGGACAAAATTATCGAATAAAATAAGGATGAAATTATTGTGCTAGCGATTTCCCTATTTATATTGGCAAATAGTTTTTCTTTCAGTGCATTTTTTTCTTAGAGAATGGTCTAGTATAAGAGGATATGTTGGAATTTTAGGTATGGTATTCTATTTGATGCATTGCTATATTGAGACACTAAACTTGATTTTATTAGATATGATGATCTTGATTTTCTTGAAATTGATGTGTTGTTTATTTTTGCTTGAAATTTAAGTAAGTTCGATATCTATGATTTCTTCAATGCTTTTATCACATGGAAATATTGTTGTATCCAAGTAACAGGAGTCATTACCAATAATTCAATGAAATGTGTATGTTTCTACCCAATTATGAGACAAATAAGTTGTCTAACTAACATCTTATCTTTGAGTGATTTGTAGGGATGTGGTCTATTGGTTGAAATAGGTCTCTCTATGCTAATAGCCTAGGTTCACATTTCAATAGGGATAGAGTGATAGAACATTATGTGGTTGAGTTTGATGGCTACCCACATTGGTTCCATGATAATTCTATTGTTGGGGTTCATATATCCCCATGGATCTAAAAATGTGTTTACCTCCCCATAAAAAGGACCACTTCCTTTGAATGGTTTAGGAAATATATATCATAAGATCAAGAATTAATTTATTTATCATAACTTGAAATTGGCTAATAGGTTGGCTTTAAGTCTAGGTTGTAATTATGACAAGGGAAAATTTTAGGGGCTAAATTTCACCCATGGGCTAATTTTCCATGCTTTTTCCCAAAAACAAATTCACCAATTTCCATTTTTTTCTAAAAATTATTCTCCCAAATTCTATAGGATAAAACTGTTTTACCTTAAAAATAGCCAAAATTTACAGAAACTATATAAAATATTTAGAAATTTCAATATTTTTACCAAAATGTCGCCAAACATTTTACAATTTGCATTTTAAAAACTAGTAAGATTTGTCTAGGTTTCTACATTTTTTGATAAATTTTCATCCTTAAAAATATCCATGATTATGACTTGTACTAGAACCCTTGGTATGAAATAACCCAAGATCTATTTAATGAAAAAACGTTTCTAATATTGATAAACATGTTTTCATATCATATCCCTTATTATTTATTATGATTTTTTATTTTCATGTTGCTAAATATTCATTTTTTTTGGCTTGATGATTTGGGGGTAAAAATCTAAGAATGACATGTTAGGATCACATTTCGTGAAAAATAGCTCTCTTTACACACACACACACACACACACACACACACACACACACACACAAGGTGCTCTCAATTTACATATATAGCTAATGATCTTGTATCATGTAGGCTTGCATTCAAATTGAAACGGGTCTTTATGTCCTATCTCGATGACTGAAAGTAATTAAAAAATTGCTAGGTTGGTCTCTTGTATCTTGCCCAATTTTGTTATGAGAAAATAATTGTAATTGAAAAATCCTTTGGCCTAAATAATATATTACATAAGCATTATACATAAAAGGTATAAGATTACATTGCTCCACATGAAGCTTATTTTAAGAAAAGAGAAAAGGGTGAGCTTCATTGGAACAAAGTAATCATACTTTTTTGGTATCGTTAATGGAGCCAAAGATCCTTGAGAAGGCATTAAAGGATCCCATTTTTATTTATTTGTTCTTTAAAAAAAATGACATAGTTATCTGAAGTATAGTCGATATGTTTTGAGAATCGTGTGTCAGTTATTTGATATATATAATGTTGGATAAGTGTCAAACACTTCAACAACTATGTCAGTTTGAACTAGTGTTAGTTCAACATAATAGTAACGTGAATTGAACCTCTGGCTCTTTGCAACAATCAATGGCGCTTTGCAACAATGACTACAACTGATCCACTGGTGTTCTGCAACTGAAATTATTGGCTACAATTAGACCACTGGTTCTCTGCAACATTGGCACTCTACATCAATGGCGGATACATAATATCTACATTAATGGTGGACCTACCTGACAACATTGGCGGATTCCTAGGTGAATCAGACCTACCTAGACTATAAATACTCCTCTACTTTCGCGCCATCTTTACTTACCTGTGAGGACACCATTTCCAATATCCATTTTTTTTTTCCTCTGAATTAGATCCCTTCTTTGACAGTTTATCTATCTCGACCCCACCCCGAGCAGACATATCCACTGACAATATTCCCCTGCTCTGTAATTGTTCATAGTTCCTAGTTCTCATTAACTTCTTTCCTCCTTCACGAGACCCACACTGATGGAGGAGGAAGTCAACGCACTCATGAGTGATGATGACGAAGCCTTATGGAACAATGTAGGCCTATTCACTACATAGGATGAGCTGTCTAAGTGCACTATCACTATATCTGTTGGATTACTGAGAGGGGGGGTGAATCAGTAATAACGTAATTATAATCCTTTTTCTTCAAACGTTATATCAATGTAGAATTATTATCCAATAATGAGAAGTAATAAATAAACAATCACACACATACACAGTACACTAGTGTTTTACATGGAAACCCAAATCGGGAGAAAACCACATAATGTTTTTTCTTATATGTCTTGAAGAATTACATTCATTGGAAGCACCAACTTCCTTTGTTTTCCAGCTACAACTGGAAGGAGGCTCCAACCCCCTAGTTTCTCAT
>SNQJ01S0010825.1:296655-318778 GCA_010110895.2 Picea sitchensis | reverse complement strand
CCTTTTGAGTAACCTTCATCATTTCTCTTTTTCTTATGAGGACATTTGTTAGCAAAATGACCAATACAATCACAATTAAAACAAATTAAAGGAAGCTTACCTCTGTACCTACCGTTGGTTCCCTTGTTCAGTCTTTTGATGAAGTTGGCCACTTCTTCATCATCTTACGAGACGTCACTGCTGCTGCTATATTCTTCTTGTTCCTTTTTCTTTTGCTTTGATATTTTGGATGCTTTGAAGGCTGCTTCTTTTACATCTGGATTTTCCTGTTCAGTTCTCATCTCATATGCTATGAAGATTCCATGCAATTTGTCCATGATTATTGAGTTTAGATCCGATATTTCTTCTAGTGCTAATATATTAGGGTTGAATCTCATAGGAAGAGATCTTAGTACCTTTTGAACAATTACAGATTCTTCGATTTCTTCTCCCAATCCTATGATTGCATTCACTATTTCATCGACTCGTCAGAAGTAGGATGCAATATCTTCATCTTTCTTCATTTTTAGTTGTTCGAACTGACCTCTGTGAGTATGAAGCTTTGTTGTTTTGACTTTTGAATCTCCTTCATAAATATTTCGAAGCTTGTCCCAAATCTCTTTAGCAGATTTACAATGTGCAACTTTGGTGAATACCGTATCATTAAGACCATTCAAAAGTGCATTTATGGCCTTGGAATTATTCTCACCGAGTTTCAATGTTTGTCATTTTTTGGTGGAACTGTTGGTGCTGTGTATCCATGTACAATTGATTTCCAAACTTGAAATCCTTGTGCCTGTATATATGTCTTCATCCTTATGCTCCAAAAATCATATTTATGTCCATCAAACTGTGGTATTCCATTTTTATACGAGTTGGTACTCTCCATGATCTACCTTTCAGTGGTTTAAATGATTTTTGAAGGAACCTGCTCTAATACCAATTGTTGGATTACTGAGAGGGGGGGTGAATCAGTAATAACGTAATTATAATCCTTTTTCTTCAAATGTTATATCAATGTAGAATTATTATCCAATAATGAGTAGTAATAAATAAACAATCACACACATACACAATACACCAGTGCTTTACATGGAAACCCAAATTGGGAGAAAACCGCGGAATTGTTTTTGCTTATATGTCTTGAAGAATTACATTCATTGGAAGCACCAACTTCCCTTGTTTTCCAGCTGCAACTGTAAGGAGGCTCCAACCCCCTAGTTTCTCAAGCTACAACCTGAGGGAAGCTCCAACTCCCCAAATCTCTGGCTAGAACTAGAAGGAGGCTACAACCCCCAATGTTCTCCGACTACAACCAGAAGGTGGCTACAACCACCTATCCTTGCCCCGTCCTACCACCCTGAAGTAGAAGTAGAATGATGGAACCACTGTCACACTATCATTGTGAGATATATCGCTATAAACCTGTACTAATAAATATGAACCATGCATCAACCATGCATCAACCTGTAATCAATCTGTACCATAAACAAGTGCATCAACCATGCACCAACCTATAATGAACCTGTACCATAAACAAGTGCATCCACCATGCACCAACCTGTAATCAACCTGTACCATAAACAAGTGGATCCAACCATGTACCAAGTATGTTCCAATCATGTGTCAACTACTCATCAACTATTAATCATCAATATTTACTAGCATCATCAACTATACACTTCATGTATGTGTCAACTCATCAACTACTTGTCTCAACCATGTACTCAACATGTGCCACAACCAAAAGACCTCATCAATTTTATCATCCAAATATGATTTGTAGCTCTGTAATAGACCTGGTGTATAGCATAGATGCATTGCAAACCTTCCTTAACTTTTAAAACAAAGGGCTAGCATTTTTCATCCAAACTTTTATTTAGTCTCACGTGACTGGTTTTTGGATTAGTCAGCAACCCTAACTTGAAGTAATCCTTAACTTTGAACCTGTAATGTATAAAGATCACGGAAACTGATACAAAATGTTCTTCAATGTGTTTTTATGGGGAATTCCTCAAGTGGAACTACTTGGAACCTCTCGGGGAAAGGAGTTACAACAAAATGGCATACCTTGTTGAATTCTGGCTTATTCTAGAGAGCGACTAGCAGAGGCGTGTCCCATACAAAATATTTGATGAAATTATTTGAAAATGTTACACATAATACTATAGACTGTATACTAACCAAGAGACATTTGGTCTCACTTAAGTTGGATCTGTTACAAAGACGTTATGACGTTTTTACCCGAAACACTTGATTTTGACTAGTTTCAGGACTGACCACAAACCTATTTTTCCACAGAGTGTATCTCCCAAAATACAACGACCCACAAGATGAATTTTTAACACACAGATACTTAGATATGTTTCTCACTTTCATAGAAATTCCAGAGTTGAATCATTATATAAAAAGTTATAGGAAAATGGTGAGATGACTGAAAAACTGCCATATCTTAGAAAACACCATCAAGAATTTATCCTTCCTTTTTGTTTCGGCCATGGCTGCTTCACTTTCCTCAAATTTAGAGGCTTATATGTAATTTGTATACCTAAGACTTACCTATATATATTCAATATTCTCAAATTGTGTTTTCAAATGAGAGCCTTGCCTCTTATTATACTCTCAAGTAGCTTCCCTAAAACGCATCTTCTAGGTCCTTGGCCCCTTTCCTTATATTTTAGGGTTGGGTCCACTTCCCTAATTTATCCATTAAAATTTTTTATTGAGAATAATTTATTTTGTATTCCACTTTACAGTTATATTACACTCATCACTTCGCGCTATTACCTTTAAAATCTCTTAAACCACTTTGATTACTTTGACCTTTTGGGGCTTCTAGATGACATATGAGAGGGTCCTCCAACTTCGTAAAGACCATAACTCTCAAACTGAGGGTTGCCATGGCGTTCTACATAACACCAAGAAATGGCATGACATGTAATATCCATATATAGAATAGTATTATCTGTAGAAAATATATCATAGCAACTCATCTTTGTTTCCCATCAAACAAACTTGGGTCCATTACCCAAACCTGGGGGTCTCCAACTTCTCATAGCCATAACTCTCTAACTGTAAGTTATGTGGCGTTCTACATATCACCAGAAATGGCATGACATGTAATATCCATATAGAATAGTATTATCTGAAAATATATCATAACTCATACTGTTTCCCATCAAACAAACTTGGGTCCATTACCCAAACCTGGGGTCTCCAACTTCTCATAGCCATAACTCTCTAACTGTAGGAATTATGTGACGTTCCACTACCACCGGAAATGACATGACAAGAACTATCCATCTAGGATATTTTCCCTAACAAATTCACTTTCCTTCATCTCATTATTCCACAATTAAGCATGGGTTCTCTTACTCCACAAAGCGTCTTCCCGTGAGGGCTTTCACCATAAGGGGACCACTTTGGAGTTCATCCATATTTACTTATTATAAACCATGACAAAAGAATAATGATTCATATTTACATCAAACACTATTGGTTCCATTACCCAAACCTTTGTTCTATAGGTCTTTCTTCAAGGGTTGACATCAATGACAACCAACCTTAATCAACAATATTATCCCCCTCTATCCCTATAAAACTGACCACTATCTCTGGTCCTACATCGTCTTTTCAATCTCCTCGGACCTCGATCTCCTTCACTCCATATACCATACTCACACATCCTATTATCCTACCTTTCGTCCTCCATAAACATCTAGCTACAACTTCAGACTCTTTTTCTCTTGCAGTTAGCAGACCTTCACATTATACCTCAGACCCTATCATCAACACTTCTCACCCCATCCACTGGTGTAGACCTTCACATGCTACTTGTAGCACACAAGCTCGTTTGACTCCTCTTCAGTCTACAAATCTCCCTGGACCTACTCAAAAGACTCACATCCACATACCTAGGGGCAATAAACCTTCACATACACCTTGGGTTTCAAAAAAGACCAAAACGAAACTTGCTCTTGGTTCTGATATTGGCCTGGCAGACATAGTCTCCATGTCACTTTGTAGTCTCGTAGGAAGAATATCCTATAGACATCTCTACAACATGGATATAGACATATGGATGTACAACTCTTGGAGTCCCATCCTAGGTTATGTCCCCAATCTCTCACATCTTGGGCATGGATGGCTCCATTTTTAGTTTAAATCCCTTAGGACTCTACAGCCATTCTAGAACGACTTTAGACTCTGGATGACAACAGCCTTATGTTGAAACTGTGGAGAGTGATATTCAACCCTTCTCGAGATTATTTTCTCCATTGACATATGTGGGTACTCCTATCTGGACTATCACTATATCTCTGGAATGAACAAGCCGTCAAGGATATTGGAAACTCATTAGGTCGCTTCATTAGTGTGGACTCAAAATTACTCACTGGTTCAGATAAGAAGCTGGCAAGGATTCTAGTTGAGCTAGATATTCATGAGGGACTACTTGAAACTCTAGATATAGATTGGAGAGTACACATCAATCACCAAAAGCTAGATTGTCTTAGCATTCCTTTTAGATGCACTCTATGCAAACAAACATGCCACTTGAGAAAGACTTGCACTGGCCTATTAGAAGAGGATATTTCAAAGGAAAATATGCTTGAGCTATCCTCCATGAAGACTCTCCAACTATTCCTCCACACCTACATCTTCCATATTATCCTGATGATGACACTGCTCCTGGACTGGATTCCACTTCGAGTAAGCTCAAATCTATTTTCCCAACTCTTTACTCCACGCTCTCCTCCTTAGAATTAGAACTTATAGACAACCCCTCCATACTAAACTTGGGACCAACAAACTTTACTCCAGGGGACTGCATTATGTCTCAACCTATCCACTCACAGTCCATTATACATCAAGTTTCCACTTCATCTCACACCTTTGTTCCTACTACTCCCCATAATGTTCCTTTTACTCCAGTTTACACTGGTGTGACCTTGACCCACACCCTACCTAACACAAATCATCCTCGCTTACAAACTACCACTCATCCTATCATCCTGACTAGTTCCCCGATCACTCCTTCTATAATTCTACCTTCCATATATCCTACAGTGGACTGTGATCACACCAATAACACTACACCTTCTAACTACACATTGGAGAAAAAGAGTATTGGTGAACAGATCTCTATATATGAGGATTACTCTGGCCTTCTACGATTGAGTGAGTCTGAGATTAGAGATCTTGGATTTGTTTTGGACTCACTTATTCCTTCCTACAAAGAAGTTTTAACTCCCACACCCTTGCCTACTTATCTGGGAGCAACTATTCACAACACACCTGCTACTGATTTTTGATTGGGACCTGCTAAGACCTCATCTACATCATGGGGTAAAGACTATACATGGTCTAGAGGCCATGTCTACAAGCATTCTCCAATCAAAACTCGTAGTGCCTGTTGCAAGGAGGGTTGTCCACCTACACACTTAGTGGTTCCATCAAACACTTCTACTAATATTGGGGCACTTAGAGGCATGAAATCCCTAGCAAGAGAAAATCCACGATATTTCCCTCCCTCAACATCAAAGAAGTGGTGATCCGCCTAAACGTTGCCTCGTTTAGAAGACTTTTCTCACATATTTCTCTAAACATCATCTTTCTACAAGAAACACTCGTGGACAGTAAAAAGGCTAGATTATTTCTAAATCAATTCCATTCTAACTGGCACATCTGCACAGTTAAATCTCTTGGTACCTTTGGGGGTTTGGAAGTGGCATGGGAGCCTGACAAATATGATTTCTATCCCTATCTATGTTGTGGAGGCATATTACTGTCTGATACTTTCTTAATACGAACTATCAGATCAATCTTCTCAACATTTATGCACCATGTTCTGATAGACAATATTTTTGGGAGCAGATTGAAGCCAGGGGTCTCCTTGATCTTGAAAATCTAATTATCGTGAGCGATCTAAATCTCACAATATATTTTGGAGAATTATGGGGGGCCACAACCACCCCTGACACTTTGGTGAACTACTTCACTTCACTCTTCACTACACATCATTTGGTGAACTATGCACCAAATTCCCTGACTCCAACCTGGCACAATGGACGTGGGGGACCAGACTCCATCTCAAAGAGGTTGGATCGTTTTCTACTTTCAGAAGGTATTATCTCTTCAAAGGAAAGCATACGCTCCTAGGTAAGTTTACCATTTCTATCTAACCATGCACAAATTATCCTATATTTGGATACTTCTCCTCTCAAGATTGCACATCCCTTTAAATTAGATTTGGGTTGGCTCCTAGAAGTAGAGTTTAACACCATTGTTGTTGACGTTTGGAAGGATCCTCTCTTATTAAATGAACTTCGTATACAACACCGAATCATTTGGAATCTCAAATACCTTAAATCTCGCATTAAATTGTGGGCCTCCACTTTCAGACATCAAAATGCTAAAAGATTACATGAACTTGATACAAAAATCTGGGCACATATTCTTGTAGAAGCTAGTGTGGGGACCACTAGTGATAGTTGTCGTTATTTAAAGGGACTAGAATCTGAGTGGAAAAAGCTCCTACTAAAAGATGAAATCACTTGGAGACAACGTAGCAGAGCTAACTGGATTATGTATGGAGACCTCAAAAATAAAAAATTTCATAAATATGCCAGTTCTTGTAGAAGCAAGAAACACATTTGGGAGATCATCGCTGCAGATCTTTCTCTTCACAAAGGAAAACAATATTTAAAAATAGCAATTGTAAACCACTTCAATCCATTTTATGAACATAATCCCTCTGCTAACCTGGACTCTTCAGTTTCAGTTGCTAAACTTTTTCCACATACAGTTTCAGCAGAAGACACACTCTTATTAGATAGCCCCTACACACTTCAAGAGATAATAGTTTCTCTAAAATCTTTCTCAAAGGAAAAAATTCCAGGCCCAGATGGTTGGACGATAGAATTTTATTTACACTTTTTTGATCTGGTTGGTCTGGAACTTCTAGACCTTGTGGAGGATACTAGACTCAATGGAAAGGTGATTGGTGCATTAAACTCGACCTTCTTCACTCTAATCCCTAAAACAACCACCCCCTTCTACCTTTGGATATTATAGGCCTATAGCCCTTTGCAATATTTGTTATAAACTCATTTCCAAAATAATAGCTACCAGGATTAAGCCCATCCTTTCACATATTCTTTCACAAGAATAGTTGGGTTTCTTGAAAGGTCGATAGATTCTAGACGTTATTGGAACCGCCCAGGAGTGCATACATAGTATCAAAAAAAAATAAATCTAAAACACTTATTCTCAAACTGGACCTCAAAAAGGCATTTGACTACATTGATTAGGATTTTCTTAGGTTGATCCTAGCTCAGACAGGCTTCAGCCATACAATGATCAAGTGGATTTATGGGTTGCATGGTTAGTGACAACCTCCCCATTTTGGTCAATGGAAAGTCCTCCTCCTTCTTTTGAATGGGCAGAGGACTAAGGCAGGGATGCCCCTTCTCACCTTTACTATTCATTTTGGCAATGGAAGCTTTGATTCTACTTCTCAAATCAGGCCAAGACGAAGGAAAGATCTATGGTATAAAGGTGTCCAAGACCATCAAAATTTTGCACCTTCTATTTGATGACGATGTCCTGATCATGAAAATTAGCACTCTTCGAGAATGGATAAAAATAAAAGAGATCCTTATCAACTTCAACAGAGCCATAGGTTTAAATATCAATTGGGACAAATCCACTTTCTACTTTGTGAATTTAAACCAACAAGCTCTGGACCAGATAAAATATATTTTCCCTACACATTTACTCCTCTTTCCTCTGGCATCAATTATCTGGGATACCATTTAAAATCATACTCCTACAAGACATCAGATTGGAATGGGCTTCCTGCCAAAGTGGAAAAAAGGATCGGACACCAGTGCACGAGGTGGCTCTCTCTTGGAGGCTGGTTCACACTTATCAAAGTTATCCTTGAAGGAAATGATGTGTATTGGATGGCACTAGCTTCCATACCTGCCACGATCCTCACAAAACTCTGCAAGATAATCTTCAACTTTTTCTAGTCGAGATGTTATGACCACTCTCGAAAACATCTCTGCAATTGGCAAGCACTGGCTAAACCTAAACAAAAGGGAGGTTGGGGAATCAAAAATATCTTCCATTTTAGCCAAACACTTGCTACAAACTCACTCTGGCATGTGCTAAAACAACCTGGAATTTGGCATACAGTTATCCTTGATAAATATCTTTGTCATCATACAATCAATAGATGGCTCTTATCATAATCGACTTCCACCAGATCGACTTCATTTTTTTGGAGGAACATCACAAAATCAAAGCATCTGCTCACCCGATGGATAAGTTGACTATCATTCTCTGGACACTGAACTACTCTTGGGCATGACCGTATTCTTGGATTGGAGGATACATTCACTTTATCCCCACAACTAATTACTCGTCTCCATTTAAATAACTTTTGGTACCTTTACCAAATCCGTAACACTACTAGAGCGGATTATCTACCTGATTCATGGATTACCAACACAACTCTTGGCCTCAATTATGATCTTGCATGAGAATGGAATAAATTTTGTATTGCCTTATCTCAATCGGGTATACATCTCACATATTCGGATGACCAACTTCATTGGTTGGGGGGAAACAGATCGGGTCTTCCCACTGTTCAAAACATATATGTAGCAATCATTAATTCATAAGGGCACACCGATGTCAGAGGATGGCGAAAGAACAATTGGACCTAGCACATTCCGCCCAAGATCAAGCTTTTAACCTACTTGATGACTGCATATAAACTGAATACCTGGGATATCCTCCAAAAAAATGGTTGGTTAGGACCAAATTTTTTCCATCTCTGCCTCTCTAATTCTGAAATGACAGATCACATTTTTATTAAGTGCATATTCACAAAACAGGTATGGGAGAAAATCACTTTGGGTCTAGACATACAATCCATTTGGGATGGGAATGAGCTCTTGGACTATTTTAACTCTTGGGCCCAAAGGGAACACAAGTTTTTACATCTCCCATCACTCATTTGCTGGACTATTTGGCTGGAAAGGAATAAGACTATTTTTGAAAATGGGACCCCTTCCATAAGTGCTGCAACATATAAATCACTTGGAATTTATTACTCTTGGAAGGAAGCACACACTAAAAATATAAGACTTCAGCACATAAAAAAGGGTCCTGATATAGATGACACTCCTATAGGTTGATTCGATGGAGCAACATTTTCAAATGGATCTTAGAGTGGAGCTGGTGGATTAATCAAAACCACTGAAAACACTTATTATAAATGGACAATCAACTATGGTCCGGGCACCAGTACCAAGGCAGAACTTTTGGGTGCCTAGGCCACGCTATACTTGGCCTCTAGACTTCACATCAAATCCCTCCAGGTTCTGAGGGATTCCATAATTGTCATTGAATGGTTGAGCAATAAGGACGATCTACAAGCAATCTCCCTCTCTGCTTGGAAGGACAGAATCTGACGTCTTCAACGCACTTTCAAAAAACTCAGCTTCCAACATATTTATCATGAGCATAACAAATTAGCTGATCAACTTTCAAAGACTGCGCTCTAGAAAAAAGAGGGTATCATATCCTACAATCTGTGGATTGAAGGACATGAGGGACCTTCCATCTTTATAACTCTTTTCTAAGATCATTTTTTACTCCTCCTTCCTCAAAGGACTTTTTCGATATGAAAGTTGGAGATCTCATTATCGTTGTATTTTAGAATTTCTTCATACATCTGAATTTTTGTTTCAATAGCTCACTCTTCAGTTCTCTAGCATCTTACACTTTCTTTCACACTTTCCATATAAACTTTCATCCTTTGTAGGTGGATAGACCACTATAGGCGAAAGTTTTGCTAACTTCATTTCAACAGATTTTTCGCATTATGTTATTGTAACCTTCAGTTAAGAAAACAAATTATATAATATATAATTGTGAAATTTTCCCATTGGAAAAAACATCATAGTAACGTTTCTTAAGTGGTGTATTTGAATTTTATATTTTTAAACACGCATATTTTTTATATTTTTAAACAAGCATGTTCACTCTTATGTTAGAAATTATTATGTCAATGTGTTATGTTATGGGCTAATCTATGTGTTATATGTGGAACTCTAACATATTTTTAGAGCTATGTTTTTATCAGAGTAAAATGTTGATCTATGTTTTCAATGTTGAGACCTTGTGATGTTATTTGTTTCTAAATATTAGAAAATTATGCTTAATGGATTGTCATAAATTTCACATTAGCTTTATGGTTCCCTGTATCTATTTTCTGCTTAAGGTTGAATATAAAATATAAAGTACAATAGTGTATATTTCAAAATATAAGTGTAAGTATGTAGATTTTCATACTTAGTCATAATGATGTTTAAAAATACTGGAAATTGAGCTATGTAATAATTTTGAAATGTTCAACATTTTTAGTGGACACTTCACCCATCATCAAGGAATCAAATAAATATAGCAGAATGATAGAAAAGAGTGAGATTGGTTTTAGATTATGTATGATACAAATTTTATTAGCGGTTGTGCAATATTATTAAAATATTCTAAAAATAGACAAGGAGGTATAAAGTAAAAATAAATTATTAAAAATTAACCATTGAAAATTGAAAAAAAAGCATGGTCAAAGAGGTAAATATATAACTTACTAAATAGAGGAAGTTGAAAAAGAGATGAGGGGTGGGGTTTAATTAATTTTGAGGATGAAAGAAGATGAAAAAATAAATTAAAAAGAAGGTAGAGAGAAGGGGTTGAGACTGAGGAAAGGGGGGACTAAATAGAAGGAAGAAATTAAGTACACGGTGGAAATATTGTTTAGATAGAAATTGAAAGTATAGTGGAAATAAGGTTTAAATGAAAAATGGAAGGGAATGAAAACGATAGAGGGAGGAGCCAATAAGAGAGACAAACAATAAATAAATGAAGAAGAATAAGAAAGATGGAAGGACTATAAAGGTTACAATCAAACAAGGATATTACCTATATTGGGAAATGATTAGAATTTTGAATCCATATAGGAAAATAAAATAGGAAAGAGAGCTAAGGAATCCTAGTTGGGGAAGGAATATTAGATTAGAAAGAAGGAGAAGGATTGTAAACTTAGACAATGGATAGTAGGCTTCCAAGAATGGCTAAGTTTGTATCTATCTTCTCGATTAAAATTGTAAGTATGTTTTTCTATTTTTGAGAGATTCCCTAATGATACAAGAGGAGTAATAGGATGTTGATGAAAGAATTTTTGGTTTGGTAAAAATAAATGAAGTGTTTTGACTTGTGGGAGTATTTTGTGATAGCTGACTTAAAGATGTAGTTGTGGAACATATCATCCATATGTTCTTTGAGATGGGGTTTGATCGACCTACTAGTTTGGCTAATGTAGGATTTTCCATAGGAGTAAGGAATTTGGTAAAATCCTTAGCCAAGCATAGGGTTAGATTTATCCATTTTATAATATTTTAATATTATTTCACAATGACTAATAAATCTGGTGTGTGACTAGTTGAAGGAATAAAGCTTCATCCATAGAGCTTCCAGCTAAGCAGAATTGTCTTTTCTAACTTGCGATCAAATCTATTGGACTTTTCCTTTCTAGAATATGGATTCCTTGTTAGGTTGTGTATGATGTGTCATTCCGTACGTTAATTAGTGGTGAGTCAATGGACATTGAAATTAAGAATTTGTATGCTAGTGGTAGCGTTCTTTCTCTATCTCAAAATCATGGTAGACGATCTATGAACTTGATGCATCAATGTGGGAAGAGAGTAAGAAACAATTGAATTTATTAAAGTAAGAGTTTGATTGATTGACTAGAGAACCACTTGAATAGAATATCACTAGAAACATCATTTCCCTTTGAACTCCACCCAAGCAGGTTAGATTCTTATTCTAATGCCCACCTATTTTCCACATATTCCCTAATAATCCTTCAGTGCACCCTATTGGATAATTCATCTTGTTTATACTTTTCCTCTTCTCATATCCTACAATTGCCACCTCCAATCAATTTACTCTCTCCTCTTCTCTCATTTTTTCCTTTTGTCCTCATCCCTTCGATGCTCAGGGAAATTCATGCCTTTCTTCCTAGCATTTCATTGTTAACTTAGAATTATACCATCCTCAAAATCTATCCATATATTAATACGGTTCACCATGTTAAATCAATATCCATCTTGGAATGGAAACTTTATGGGGACAACTTGCACCTTCTATCATTAGTATTCTTTACTACAAGAAAGTAGCAGGACCCTTTCTTGTCATTTCACTAGAATTGATTCCCTCTAGGGTTATCTTATGTAGGGAATGAATGGAGATGAATTATTCCTAGATAAGATAGATCACATCCTATAAGATGTTCCTTGTTTGTTGTAACCAAAGAAAAGAATTACTTTTCTCAATGTCTCATTCTTATTACCTATTTCCTTCCCTAAGCATGCCCTAATTTTCTCACCTCTCTCCTCTTGATTTGCTATTTCTACCCTAGTGTCACTGCCTCTTGCCTCTCACCTTCATGAGGTATTCCCTAGCACCACTACTTCTCATCTCTTCATTTTTTTCGATATATTAGTCCATAAAAAAGGGAATTATAGTTCACATGTCTCACCAACAAGGATACTTATATGGAAATTATATATATATTTTTTATCTTAGAAAAAAAACAATAATTTGCAATGTAATTCATAGTTGTGTTGAGATCATGCTTTTTTTTAAATGTTGTTTGTTAACTTAGTACAATGCTTATTTTGTTGGCTTTTGTTGTCATAATACCAATTCTTAATCGTGAAGCCCAATCCTCTTTAATTCTGTGACCATCTGAATATTAAGTTCCATTCTTGAGTGTGTAAACACAATAAAAGTTCACATACTTTGTTGATTTAAAATTAAAAATGCACTCTTTTTGACAATTAGTTGAATGCATACACTATTGTTTAAATGTGCCAATGCACTCTTACGAATAATCAATTGAATGTATACACTATTGTTTAATTGTTCCTATACAACACTCTAAAGTTTTATTGAAATAAACTTAATCACACACCCTTATTGTTTGCAGTATGCATCACTTCTTAATTACAAATATGGGATATATGGCTATAGTTTACTCTAGGTTCCTTTTAAATTGTGATCTCACAATTATTTTCTCATAATATTCATTTGTTCCATATATATATATATATATATATATATATATATATATATAAGTGTCAATCAACATTTAAACAAATATTTCAACAATCCAATCACACAGGAATTAATTTAGTGGCCACCAATCAATGGTTCCAACACTCCTTTCAATGAATCAACAATAGGAGAATGCTATACAAGACACATTAAATTCTAATAACCAACCTACTAATAGTGAAAGAATTGAAAGAATTGACCATGAGATCTTAGACTTAATGAGTCACTTAGCCAACAATTCATCTCTAGTTATAACAAATGATTCAAGAGACTAGTGATTACAACACTTCATTAACTCATACTAATGAATAATAGACCAATTAATAGAATAGATTTGTGGCTATATCAATGTGTTGTAGTTGAGACTAGTAGATGGTATGGTTGTATGTAGGCATTTCATATGAATGGCCAACATTGGGAGTTGAGCTATGGTGTGTATTTAATTACCAAAACTATAACTTAATAATTAGAGAAGACAAAAAAAAATATCCATAACTCAATAACACATTATAAACAATAGAATTTTTACCCTGGGTAACTGAATGGGAAAACTAGAATTCAATGGGATCTTATTCTTCCTCAGGAAATTTCTATGGAGGGTGAATTATACACTCTCACATAGAAGATTCATGTGTTATCACTGAAAGGTGACATTTTATAGATTTATTTGGGCTCAAAGATAATCCCTTGTATTTGTGGATAGTCTCAACATCTCCCTTATCTTCCAATATTTGAGAAAATCATTTCACTTTGATACCTAATTCTTCTAATATTACCATTCTTCTTCAGTCCAAGATTCATATTTATTTTCTATCTTTCTTGGTATGCGGTTGTTCATGTATTTCGGTAGTCTACTACGTTCCTGTAGCTTTCACTACAGTTCCATGTCATACTTCACTATGGTAATTTTTGTCTTCATGTTGAGATCAATGCCAACATGATATTTCCATCAATATCCCCCTTTGGCATTGATCAAAACACATCATAAAAAAAAATGCTCCCTTAACATTGAGTAATTGTTTTACCATTATTTTCTCCCCCTTTGACATCAATGTCAAATATTCTGATACGAGAATGAGGTTCATCGTCAATTGTTTGCAACTCAACCTTCTTTTGTTTTGAGTGACAGTACTTATCATTTTTTTTCTTTCTCCCCACGTCAATGACACTTTATTTTTTCATTGAACTTTTTTCCTTCCTCTATTTTTTGTAGCTCCCCATGTCAACGTTTCTCCCCTATTGATCCAAAAATATATTTTACATGACAATGGTTGAGTTATTATGCATGTGTTTATTAATTAAAGAGGAAATGTAACATCCATATACAGATCTGAAATGAAGCATAGATAATAGAAAACCATAACACCAATGTGATAACGGAGTTCAACAATCTCGTCTACGCCTTTGGGCCTTGTCTTAGTTGGGCTTTCTTATTTACGTTCAAAGATTTAAATGTACATCATGAAAGTGCCAATGGATTACAAAAATGAGCTGGTATTTTCTACCAAATCTCATGAACCCATCAAAACTAACGACACCCAAATCAGATGAACGAAGCTCCCAGAAATCACCTGCAAAGGTTCACTCCTCAATAGCTTCCTTGCATGACAATGGCTTTGGCTCAAAAATTCAGAAGCATAAAACTGTCCTGAACCTCCTCCCATGGCCTCAAGAAGGACTTTTTTATATATATCTGAAGTTGGTAACCATCTCCCAACTTCCTCCCAAGATCTGGCCTCAAAAAGGGCCCAATATCCCCCAATATTGGCCAAAACTCTCCAATTATGCTAAATAAAATCAACAAAAACCACTATAATATGGTTAAAAACCACTGTGCACATATATTGGATCAAAACCCCTTATGCGTTGGCCCCTGGTCATATGGGTACTTTCTATGTGGTCGGGCGTTAATCTGGGCGTGTAAGCCCCTTAACTGCTTTGGCACCTGGTCATGTTTTTATGGTGCAAGGCCATGTGGCCATACCCCACGCACGCATATGGTATTCATCCCTCGATGTATATCCTACGGTTAAGCCCTTGGTCAGTGGGCTAGCCCGATTGAACGGGGCTTAACACTACCTATGCGCTAACAACCAAATATGGAGCCCCGGGTCATATGACATTCCCACGGGATCATAGGCTGGAGTAATTGTTGTATCTATGCGCAAATTGCAATTTGGGTAAGCATCATATAGCATGGTTACGTGGCCGCATCGGGTTTGGGGCTAGGCCCTAGCCCTAACTCCTCCCAACGGTCCTCCCATTAAAACTTAAATAAAAGTTTTATGCTATGGATTACAAGGAACAAAAGAGGGTGGGTTGGCTAGCCCATCCCTGCCAAACCTTTAGCGCGGTCAGAGGTTTGGTGTTCAAATCCGATGAACTCCATATATTTTTGCAAAGTAATGAACCAATCCATGGGTTCCACATGGCATCCCATGTCTGGGCCATGTGACACCACACCATACACCCTCTAAACTTCCATGCATCAGATTCTCATTGGTCTAGCTCTCTGCCTTGCCACCGACCACTGCCATGTGTCACACCTTCCAAGTCATTTCCATGTGTCTTACAAATTATACGGGTCTTCCATGTCATCTATTGCATGTTTCACCACTGCAAGGGTGAAACGTGTCACTCGTTGATTGGTCCCTTGTACCTGTCCATGTCACTCGTTCGTACACCTGGTCACCCTACCACGTCAGTTGTACAGACCCTGCCACGTCAGTTGTATGACATGCGGCCATGTGTCACCTCCATATTCTAGCATGTCAGTGCCAATTGTGCCTACCACGTCAACTGTATGGTCATACGACCTGTATAGTCAGTTGCCACGTGCCACTGTACGGACTGCACAATCATCAGTTTTTGCATGTTTGGTAAAATGAATAGATCACCATATTAGAAGCATATGACATCTATTTGAGCCCATTCAAGTTGTTTTGGGTTCATATCAACGAGACCTAATCACACATTTGTTTTGAAGATATTCTGATCACTTTTCTTTTTAGTCCTTTCTGACCCCATCAAGCTCCTAGATCCGATTCTGGATCACACCTCCCCACTAAATACCTTTTGGTCCTTGAGAAGGTTAAAAAATGAACTTTACATATTACATACTCATAAGGACAAAAAAAAAACACTATGTTGTTCAAAATTATGTTATAATAGATCATGATTTCAGCATGTGTGATTACATTAATGGAAGCAAAATACAATGAAGTTGTGACATCCACTTCTGGCAAAACCAAGTGGTTGGTTTATTTTATTCATGGTGTTCCTCTTGCTTTGTTGGTAATGTGTCTTAATTTGTGAGTACATGCACAATCCTTTTGTCCTTCCTTGGACAAATCTTTGGATTAAGCTTCCACCAATTAGCCTTTTGATGTCCACCCCTGTTGCAATAAGTGTAGTGAGTTTTTTGCATTCAGACCTATTTTTCCTTCTCTTTCTTCCGTTGTGGAGTTGAGTATTTATGTCGTGTCTCCTTCATGGTCAACATAAACTTCCTGTACATAGATTGTCTCTTCCAACACTTGGCAACATAATGCTTTGGTGAATGACAAAAAGTACATGGATACATATTCCACAAATTTAGGATTACATGATTATGATTTTTATAATCAAAAAGAGAATTGTTAAAACCATGACCATTATACCTTCCTTGCTAATCTTCACTTTGTTTTGGAGATGAATTCCATTCACTACCACAATCAAGGAGTGATACGCCATCACCTTTCATGAAGTGTTCCTGCAATGACTTAGGTTGGCCATTTAAAGCATTACTTGCTTCCGAAGTTTTGATACCCATCTTGGCAGATGCTCCAATATCCACTTCGCCATATCCCAATCCTAAATATCGAGGCCTTTCCACATCCTCAATGGGATTAACCATCTTGACGGGAACAAGGAGAATTTGATAAATGACCTTCACTTCATACCTCAGAGATGTTTTCTAAAATAGATGTAGAAGGCACTTCCTTCAATCCTTATTTTCCTTTGTTGTTCTTTGAATCTTTCTCTTGAACCGATCTCTTTCGTTCCAAGTAGTCTTCATACAACACGTTCACCATCTCGAACATGGAAAACACTGAATTTCAGAAATCCTTCTCATATTGAGAAAATCTCTCCTTAGATGACATTTTATCCCTTGAGATGAGCTCTTCACTGGTAAACATGCAAACTCAAATTCCAACCGTCAACT
Source organism: Picea sitchensis (assembly GCA_010110895.2). Taxonomy (NCBI): domain Eukaryota; kingdom Viridiplantae; phylum Streptophyta; class Pinopsida; order Pinales; family Pinaceae; genus Picea; species Picea sitchensis. The sequence goes on along the minus strand of SNQJ01S0010825.1, from coordinate 301,401 downwards.
AGCTCGGATACCACTTGATTCAAAAAGATCTTTTACATGACAATGGTTGAGTTATTACATAGGTGTTTATTAACAAAGTAAGAAGCTGAATGAGTAAGGAAGAATTAAAGAGGAAATGTAACAACCATATACACATATAAAGTTCTGAAATGAAGCATAAACATTAGCAAACCATAACACCAATGTGATAACGGAGTTCGACAATCTCGCCTAGATCTTCAGGCCTTGTCTCAATTAGGATTTCTTATTTATGTTCGAAGCTTTAAATGTACATCATGAAAGTATCAATGGATTAAAAAAATGAGCTAGTATTTTTCTACCAGATCTCATGAACCCATCAAAACTGATGGCACCCAAATCGGATGAACGAAGCTCCCAGAAATGGCCTGCAAAGGTGTGCTCCTCAATATCTTCCCTACATGACAATGGCTTTGGCTCAACAATTCGACAGCATAAAAATTTTATGAACCTCCTCCCATAGCCTCAAGAAGGCCTGGTTTATATATATCTAAATTTGGTAACCATCTCCCAACTACCTCCCAAGATCTGGCCTCAAAAAGGGCCCAATATCCCCCAATATTGGCCAAAAATCTCCAATTCTACTGAATAAAATCAACAAAAATCACTATAATATGGTTAAAAACCACTTTGAACATATATTGGGGCACAACCCCTTATGCACTAGCCCTTGTTTGTATGGGTACTTTCCATGTGGCTAGGCACTAATCTGGGCGCACAAGCCCCTTAACTGCTTTGGCACCTGCTCTTGGTTTTATGGTGCAAGGCGGTGTGGCCATACCCTACGTGCGCATATGGTATTCAGCCCCCGATGTATAGCCTACAGTTAAGCCCTTGGTTGGTGGGCTAGTCCGACTGACCAGGGATTAACCCTACCTCTGCGCTAACCACCAAAGATAGAGCCTCAGTCATATGACGTTCCCACAAGATCACATGCTAGAGTAACTGTTGTATCCACGCGTAAATTGCAATTTGGATAAGGGTCATATAGCATGGTTACATGACCGCATCAGGGCTGGGGCTAGGCCCCATCCTTAACTCAGCCCAACGGTCCTCCCAGTAAAACTTAAATAAAAAATTTATGCTATGGATTACAAGGAACAAAAGCGGGCGGGTTGGCTATCCTAGCCCTGCCGAACCCTTAGCCCGGTCGAAGGTTTGGTGTTCAAATCCGATGAAATCCATATATTTTTACAAAGAAATGAAACAATCCATGGGTTCCATGTGGAAACCCATGTCTGGGCCACGTGACACCACACCATACGCCCTCTAAACTGCCACGCGTCAGATGCTCATTGGTCTAGCTCTTTGCCCTGTCACCGACCACTGCCATGTGTCGTACCTTCCACATCATTGACACGTGTCGTACAAATTGTACAGATCTTCCATGTCATCTATGCCATGTGTCACCACTGCAAGGGTGACACGTGTCACTAGCTGATTGGTCCCTTGTACCTGTCCACGTCACTCATTCGTACACCTAGTCACCTTGCCATGTCAGTTGTACGGACCCTGACACATCAGTTGTATTGCATGCTGCCACGTGTCACCTCCAGATTCTGCCATGTCAATGCCAACTGTGCCTACCACGTCAATTGTATGGTCGTATGACCTGTACATTCAGCTGCCACATGACACTGTATGGACTGCACAATCATCATTTTTTGCATGTTTGGTAAAATGAACAGATCTCCATATCAGGAGCATACAATGTTTATTTGAGCCCATTCAAGTTGTTTTGGGTTTGTATCAATGAGGTCTATGCACACGCCTGTTTTGAAGAGATTTTGAGAACTTTTATTTTTAGGCTTTTCTGAGTCCAATCAAGCTCTTGCATCTGATTCTGGATCACCTGTCATCATGGTTTTTTATTTTACTGTAGAGAGATTACTCCCATATTTTTCCTTATATATTTAAATTATTCTTTAGGCAGGGTTTTAATGAATATGTATGCTATCTTCTCCTTTGAGCTAACATACTCCTATCTAACCTTTTTGTCACTAACTTGCTCTCTCAAGAAATGATACTTGATGGGTATATATTTGGTATTTGCATGCATGAATGGATTTTGGATATGATGATGGCACTTGTATTGTCACAATAGATAAGTATCGACTGATTACGTTCAATTTTAATATCCTCCAATGTTTGTATCATCCACAAGATTTGAGTGCACCATTCAACAACTGCAATATATTCAGCCTCTGTTGTAGATAGTGAAATTGATGATTGTTTTCTACTTGACCATGAGACTAGACATTCTCCTACGAAAAATCCATTTCCACTAGTGATCTTTTTGTCATCCACACTGCCATCACAATCAACATTTGTGTAGGCAATTAGTTCAAATCCTTTATTCCTTGGAAACCATAAGCCAAAGTCTAATGTGCTTTTAAGATATCTAAATATTCTCTTGACAACCATCACATATGATTCCTTGGGAGATGATTGAAATGTTTCTACCATTCCTACTTCCTGCATGATATTAGGCCTGGATGCAATCAAATATAGTAGGATCCCAACCATAGATCTGTAGAGATTTGAATCTACAGAAGGTGACTCATCTTCCTTGTTGAGTTTTAAGTTGGTTGTCATTGGAGTGCTAAGAGATGCACTTTCATCCATTCAAAACTTTTTAAGTATATCTTTCAGGTATTTGGACTGAGTAATAAACATTCCTTTCGGTGACTAAGTGATTTGAATTCTAAGGAAAAACGTTAGCTCTCCAATCATAGACATTTCAAAATCTTTTGACATTTCTTGAGCAAATTTATGTCTTGATTTGTCATTGTTGCAGCCAAATATGATGTCATCCACATAGACCACTATGACTAACAAACTATCTTTTTCAATTATAAGATAGATATTGTTGTTAGACATTCCTCTTTTGAATCCTTGTTGCAACATGTACTTATCCAATCTTGCATACCATGCTCGGGGTTCCTGTTTAAGGCCATAGAGTTCCTTCTTCAATCTATACATTTGTTCTTGTTTTCCTAGCTGTTCAAATCCTTGTGGCTACTATGTGTAGACTTGTTATTTTAGGTCTCCATTCATAAATGCATACTTTACATCCATCTGAAAGACTTTAAAATTTTTAAAGCATGAGTATGCTAGAAATAATCAGATGGCTTCCATTCTTGCAACTGGAGCAAAGGTTTCTTCAAACTCAATCCCTTCTACTTGTGCACACCCTTTTCACACCAGTATTGATTTATTTATTATAACTTGACCATATTCATTAAATTTATTTTTAAAGATCCACTTGGTCCCTACCACATTTTTATTTTTTGGTCTTGGGACAAGTTCCCAAGTATGGTTTTTCTCTATTTGATCCATCTCTTCATTCATGGCTTTGATCCAATCTTCATGTTTACTAGCCCCTACCAATGTTTTGGGTTCTATCAAGGATAGTAAGGCTTGTTCTGATTTGTACATTAATTTTCTTCTTGTTTCAACTCCGGCACTTTTATTACCAAGGATTAGATTTTATGGATGATCTCTTTGTACTTTCCTTGATGGTGTTTATGTAACTTGTCGTGGTGACTTTTCTTCTGTGTTTTCTTGTGATTCTTCTTCATCCTTTTCTTATTCAAGTTGTGAGTCTTCCTCTTGTATATCTATAATTTCTTCTTCATCATCATCTCTTATCATTTCATCAATTTGTGGATCAACTTGATATTTGATCCCTTTTGTTTTTAGATCATCCACTTTTACATTTTCACTTTCCACAATCTTGTATAGCCTTATATTATAACATCTGTAGGCATTTTTGGTGGATGAGTAACCAATAAATATGCCTTCATCAGTTTTGGAATCAAATTTTCCTAGGTTATTATAATCTCTCTTTATGCAACATTTGCTCCCAAACACTTTGAAGTGCTTAACTCATGTTTTCCTGCCATACCATAACTCATATGGTGTTTTTTCATGGTTAAATCTAAGATCTCCTATGTTAAGTATGTATACAGTTGTATACATTGCTTCTCTCCAATATATATCTGGTAGCTAGGATTAATTTAGAATAGTCATGGTTGCATGTTGAACAATTATATTTTCCCTTTTAGAAACTCCATTTTGTTGTGGAGTCCTTGGAGCAGAAGATATTCTTTTGATTCCGTGAGTTTCACAAAACTCATCGAAATTGTGGGAAGTGAATTCCCCTCCATTTTCTAACACGACACTTGATTTTTAGATTAGCCTCATTTTCCGCCAGTGCTTTGAAATATTTAAATTTTTCAAAAGCTTATGATTTCTCTTTAAGAAAGCACGCCCAAGTCATTCTAGTATATGTTGAAATAATGTAACTGCGAAGAGAATTCTTATTATTTTGTTATTGGATTAAATCCCCATTGAGGATTAACCATGTCGGTAATTGTATAAGGACCAAATCCCCTTTTGCGGATTGGTCATCAGACAATTATAATGTAAAGAATAAGAAGTCGGCCCCAACAGTTATAATAAAAGGGCCAGATTTAATTAAAGGTGGATTTACCCACCCAGTGAGAGAGGTCGGCCCTGCCAGGATGGTGACTCTTCACACGTGCCAATTTTGTATAAATAAGAGGCTAGCGCCTCACTTCCAAAAACACTTCACTTGCTCATGTTCTTATGAGGCAAGGTGACATTTCAAGTTGGTGAGAGGAGAAGAAGGGTGGCACATCTCTTGGAGGAGGATTTTCTGTATTGATTGAGTTATCTCTTGAACATTTGATAAGCTATTTATGA
>SNQJ01S0010825.1:254975-288901 GCA_010110895.2 Picea sitchensis | reverse complement strand
AGAGAGATTTGCTCTAGATCCTAAAATCATGCATTATGACTAGGCTAGGCAATCTTAACTAACTCATTAGTCATCACTTGAGGATATATTACTAATATCCTAAATGAATAATACAAATATATGGTGACAATTTAGACTTAGTGTTTGGTAAAGGTAAGCCATAGGCTAACATGTAGTTCATCCATTGTGAGTTTGTCAATATTATCACGATATTCCAAGGTATATACTTTGGGATTATATCTCATTGGGAGTGATCTTAGTACATTTTGAACTACTATTTTTTCTTCCAATTCTTCTCCTAGTCCCCTGATTGTGTTGACAATTTCATCTACTCTTAGAAGATACTCTGCAATGTTTTCTTCTTCTTTCATCTTCAATCTTTCAAAATTTCCTTCGTACATTTGTAGGTTTGCTTGATTGACTTTGACATGTCATTCATAGCTTATTTGTATTATTTTCCAAATCTCTTTTTCTGATTTACAATGAATGACTATGACAAATACATTATTTGCTAATCCACCCAAAATTGCATTTACGACTCTTGAATTATGATTACAGAGTTTCTTTGTACTTGTGCCTGAAGGAGGAATTTTTGGTACATCATAACCCTTTATCATATATATCCTAACATCACATCCTGGTGCCATTAGGTAACTTCTCATTCTTATACTCCAGAATGCATAGTTATCTCCTTTGAATAGTGAAGCTTTGTTTGCGGATATTCCTTCTTGTTGATCCATTGTGGTTTCTTAGAATCTTCCTTCCTGTGATTAGACTGTGATGAAGGAACCCACTCTGATCCCAATTGTTGGAATATTGTTTAATACTGAGAAGGGGGGGGGGGGGAGTGAAACAATATTATCCTTTTTCAACAATTTTAAACCACTTAAATATTAATTTTATCAAATAATAAAAAGGATCAACAAAAAGATACAGAATGCAGAAGTTAACGTAAAAAACCTAACTTGGAAATAATCACAATTGTTCTTTTTATTTTTAATAAGTATTGCATTTAATTCATGAGCTCCAACTCAAAAGGAAACACTAATTCCCTATTTTACTAGCACCAACTAGAAGGAGGCTGCGACCCCTTAGATTTTACAAGCACCTACTAGATGGAAGCATTGACTCCCTAGTTTCTTCAGCTACAAGTGAAAATATGTTGCAACACCTTGGTTTACCAGCTTCAACTAGAAGGAGGATACAAACTCCTTTGTAGGCTCCAACCTTCCCTAGTACCCCCCTACCTCCATTTTTATGATAAGCACTTCAATCTTCATAATCGTCTTTGGATTTTGCTGCATATAATCATTTACTTTCTTGGCCTCTTACTCTGCTATTGATCTTTAGATTTGATTCTCAGAGAAAAACCGTATTTCAATAGGAATTTATGTTTACATAGTCTTCCAATGGTGGTATACAATTGAACAGTTGCACCTCTTCAATATAGGAATGTATTGCTTCATTATAAGTATGTGTCTTTTCAATATAATAAGCCATTGTGACTTTTCAATAATCTTTATATGAAAAGCCATATTCTTTTTTAAAAGTCACCACCTTTTTAAATAACAATTTATTCCCCCCTCCCCTCCCCCCCCCCTTTTTAATTTTTAATTCAATTTTTACCTTACCATGGTTTGCAAATACCATGCACATTTTCACTTTTACCCTTTTTCTTTTACTTTTTTCTGTAATCCAATTTTAGTTTTACCTTTTTCTCTAATCCAATTTCACTTTTACCATTTTCTTTATTTCACTTTCATATTTACTCCTGCTTTACATAAACTTCATTTCTGCCTAACTTTTCAACTTTTGTTATTTATTAAAGTCATATTTATATTTAATCCTCTTTCATTTCCACTTTTGCGTAAACTCTGTTTCCACCTAACTTTTCCACTTTTATATTTATTAAAGTGATATGAAAGTCACATTTATATTTAATCACTTACTAACCTTTGACATATGTTTGATCACTTACTACTTTTGATATCAAAGACAATTTATTCAACAATTGATTGCTTGAGTGGATCTAACCATTGGTGGCTGCTAGAATTTTTTTAGGTTTGAAGAGTCGTCCAACTTTGGCCTAGAAAGAATGATGACCAAAAATTTCTATGAAATATCAACTACCATGTTGATTTGACAGACTCAAGGGTTCTCAGTGTTGCATAAACAAATTTACCTTTGACTACACTCTGAAATGATAATGCACGAGAAAGTATTCAAGAGGGAAATTCGTCAGTATTCGTTTTGTTCATCATGATCCTGTCTCAACTGAATATAAAGTCCCTAGGACAACTTGACTCAACCAGTGTAGTAATTGAAGTTGTCTCATTCTTTAATTTTCATTCTTTCAAAGCACTCGACTAGGAAATCCCATGTATTCAGGTAGTCCATTGTGTTCCTGTAACTCAGTATTCATGTAGCTTTCACTGTAGCTCCATGCCATACTTCACTATGGTACTTTTTTATTCATGTTGACATCAATGCCAACACAATATTTCCATCAAATTGTGCATCCTTCTTCCTTCCCCTTAACCTTGACTCTCCAAACTCTACTTTTGGTTTTCAGCTCCTATGATGAAGTTATAGATGATGCCTCCAACACTTGGCTTCCTAATATGCACTCAACTTTCAATGTGGGAAAAAAATATTGCTACTACATGGGTTGCTTGGACTTCTCTTTTTGTTCATGTTCCTCTAAACTTGTTCTTGTCTTTGGAAATTTTTCTTTCAATTCTTCCCACATAAGAAACATGCACTAGAATCCCAACATTCATCAACCTTGTGGTCTTTATTCTTTTATAAAGAAAAACACAAGTTATGATGTTCTATATTTCTTCATTCATTCTTATGTTGCCAATAGAAGCATGTTGAGGTACTGGTTTGTTGTCCACTAGTTTTTCTGCTTCCTTTTCTTCAATTGAAATGACCTTTTCTTGATTTCCTCTTGCCTTGACAAAGGTTATATTGGTGGTTTTATTTTGAGCTAAGATCTTAAGAGATGATATTCATTCATTCACTTCCTGTTTTACACTAAAACCTAGGCCCTCATGCTTGAGCCTATATTCATCTACAATGGAGACTATCAATCCATTGGTTTTTCTTTCCTAGCCCTTGGCCATTATAGCCAATTTGTATTGTTATATTGGAACTAATGCCTCTAGTATGTTTTAAAAAATCACTAAAGGGATCTTAATAAAGGTCTATGGAGGGCAATATTACCATACTTGTATTAGTTATGGTGTTGGATTTTGTAGTAGGAATAGGAGGTGTATGCACTTGTTCTCTTGGACAACTACCTATAAATTAGCCAATTTATCCTCCTTCATTTCCATTTTTTGGTGAAATTGATCCATCATTTGAGTAAGCCTCTCTTCTTACCAATCATCTAACTAAATTACCTCCTCTCCCAATTGCAAGAGATGAAATTTTATCTTGTCCCAGTCTTCTATAATAGTGATGAGAGAGCCCCAATGTTCAATGAAATGTTTCTTTAACAAAGAAATCAATTTTGTAAGATCATTTTCCATATATACTATCCTCTCATTCAAGTGTTGATTATCTTCTTGGATCTACGAACTGATGGCCCTTATGTCTTCCAACCTTTATAATTTCAATGATTTACCCATTCCCCTCAATGTGCTAGAACCTTTTTCAAGGTCATGAATTTAGTTACATTGATACCAATATGATACACAAATAAGGAATTATAGCCCACACATCTCACCAACATGGATACTTATGTGGAATTTATATTATGTTCTCTACAATTTGCAATAAAAACAATCAATTGTCAATGCAATTGAGAGCCATGTTGAGATCATGCTTCTCTTCAATTGTAGTTTGTTAAATAGTTACAATGCTCAATTTATCGACTTTGCAGTTCCTATACAAATGCTCAATTTTGAAGCCCAAGCATCACCAATTCAATGAATAGCCACATATTAAGATTTGTTCCTGAATGTGCAAACACAATGAAAAAACATACATTGTTGAGTTAAAATTAGGCTATTGACTCTTGTGGACAATCAACTAAATGTATACTCTATTGTTTACATGTTCCTACATCAAAATCTATATTCTTGTTAAAACCAATTGAATTACACACCCTTATTGTCTTAAGATTCAAAACTTCCCAATTACAAATCTAGGATATATGGATACATTGAACTATTGATTCCTTTTAAATTGTGTTATCACAATTATTTTTGCATCTTCATATGTGGATGAGAGGTGTATAGCTATAAAAAAATAAGAAAGAGTTGACTAGTATTTAACAAATATGCCATTGATCCAATCACATGGGAATTAGTGCAGTGTCCACCAATTAATGGTTCTAGCACTCCATTAAATGAATTGACAATAAGAGAGATTTGTACAAGACACTAAATTCTAATATCCAACCCACTAATAGTGAACACATTTTCCATGAGTGATGGGAATTGATGATTCACTAAGCCAATGGTTCATGTATGACTATAGAAAACAATTCAAGTGTCAATCTTACAACACTTGATTAACACATACCAATGATCAAAATATTACTAGAGTTGAGTTATGGGTGTACTAATGCATTGTAGGTGAGACTGGTAGAGAATATGGTTGTATGTAGGTGTTCAAATGCATGGTAATCACTGGGATTTAATTTATGCTTGTGTATTAACTACCAAAATTGAAACTACAAATTAAAAACCAAAAACACCCAAATAAATAATCCACAAAGTAGAGTATTCAATCACACATTATAAGCAACATAATCTTTACCCCGAAAACTCAAATGGAAAAACCAATATTCTATGGGATCGTATTCTTTCATATTAAATTGTTACAAAGGGATATGTATTCACTCTCACATAGAGAATTCATGTATCATTACCCATTAGCATCATTTTTCAAATTTATCTGGGCTTGGAGACAATCTTTTCTCTTCATGGGCAAGCTCAACATCCCCCTTGTCTTTCGATATTTGAGAAAATTGCTTCACTTTGAGACCTTGTTCTTTTTATAATGCCCTTATTATTCCCAAGATTCATCTTTATTTTCCATATATCTTGTTGTGTGCTTGTCCTTTCATACTTTTACATCAAGCAATTCCCTATGTTATGGAGATACCTTTGAAGACCAACCATCAAGATGATTCATTTAATCTTCTTATGACTTTTCACTTTTGGAACATTTAATTCAAAATTTTCCAATATTTAATTTTATTACAAAGTGTGGGATGAGGAGTTATTTCATACCCATTTTATATCATCTACCCCACTTTTTCCTCCTCTTTGTTCCTTTTACCTTTTGTAATTTTACCCTAACATTACTACCTTCTCACCTTTTCTTGCTTCACATCCTTCCTTGGGATTTGGTATCACTGTCCTTTCCCACTTAGGGAAAGACACTAAAATATGTGTTAAAAGTACATATCTTGTGTTGGAATTTAGATTTCCATGCTCACATTTTCAAGTGCTATGCTTAGGTAAGTTTGGGAATCACACTTATAACTCTTTTATCATCTTTGTGTGCATTTCACTTATCTCATACATAGTTATTTATTTTCATTACTTATGTCTTGTTTGATAAAATTCCCAAGTCAGATCTCTTATTTCATATGTAATGCCAAAAAATGATCTCTTACTTGCATCAATTGCACTTAGGTAAGTGAAAATATCATCCAGTTACCCACTTGTTCATCTCTATTCAACAATTACTTTCATACTGTAGCTAATGTTATACTTGCATGGGGATTAGTGTTCCATACATATTACATTTCATAATATAGTTACTATTTTTATTTCATGGTAGTTAGATTTACTTACATCTTATTGCACAGTTGAGTTGTTTCTTGACTTTGATAGTGGTTAGAATTGTTTGTTTCACATCCCAACTTTCTTTGTTTGACATGCATCTTTGCTTGTCAATTTTTTTTCTCTTTTCCTTTAAATTGCTTCATTATCATATCACGTGGAAGGATCCTTATAAAAAAAAATGCGTCAATTATTAGTTAGGACATTCCATCCTTCATATCGAAAGTGGGTATCATTCCCTAACTAGTGAACGATTACACTAGAATGAAGAGGCATTTGCTAATGCTACATGCACTAGTAGAAATATTCCCTTCATGCATCATTACTTTTTCTATTATTTCCACCATTATTTTTTATTTTCCTTATATTTCCTTTTTTCTTTCTTCTCTTTTCTTGCAAATTGCTACTATTATGTCTCATAGATAGTATCTTTTGCAAGGGAACAAATATGTAGCATATAGATTTTGAACTTTCGTAGTCACATACACCTACCGACTTAGATATGTCATATTGTGGCCTACTTCAGTGTCATGTCCATATATCACTCACTCAATGATGACATGGTTATCTCGTATCCTTCATTATGAAGGATATTCTATGATAGACCAATTTCCCTTAATTCACCTTGCCTTAGTCTATATAGGTGACCTTTCTGGGATGTCTAGTGCTTAGGTAGAGTCCCCTATAACCTTGCCTCTTGTATTTAACCGTTAGTGTTTAGTTTGAATTTGTTATCATACCCTTTAGGGAAATCCATTTGAGGTATTCAATCATTGCTTAAGTTACGTTATGTATAGATTATAGTTAGTTAGGATGATTCACATTGTATCCTGAATGACCCAAATTAGTTTAGGTGTGCCTAATTGGGGATCAACTAGGTCAAAAATTAACTAATCCTTCTTGGTTTGTTAGAACCCATCATACCTTGAATTTATTAGGTTGTACTATGTCTGTGAGGAGTAGTACCTGAAATAAAAGTTAGTACATGAAACAAAATATGTTTTAGGTGGGGAATACCATAATAGAGGCTTTTGAAACCGTGATATGCTTCCTCCAAACATAATGTTTTATCCAATGATATTTTAATGTTTAATTATGCTTTGATGTTGTTTCCTTGCCTATTTATATCACTCATATCCTCTTTTTAAAACCTCTTTAATTCCTTTTACACTCTTGAAATTATATTGTAGGAAGAATACCAAGCTCTTGTAAAATCTTGATCTGGCTATCTAATTCTTCCTCCATGCTCTTGGATTGATGCTCTTGGATTGCTTGTTCCTTTCATTTCCAACATCTCTAAAGGTATCTGTTACTTTTGGTTTAGTTTATTCCTTGTCAAAATAATTTTTTTTTTTTGTCCTGGCACCTCTTTATTGGCTTAGTCCCCTCCTACACCTTGGAAAATCCAACTCCTCCACCTCAATGGAGGTTTAAACACAACTAGGGAAAGAGAGGTAGAACTTTCCTAAGAGATATTTGGGTTACTATATGACACTTCATTGTGTCAATATTTATATGGTAGATATAGGGCATTTTATTACATTGTATCATAGATAAGGATCAAGTCTATTTTGTAGGAAGTTGTAACATCATGTGCAAGTTTGTTTGACTTGAGAAATCCTCTCTTAGAGGCATATATCATTTCTCATATTCAACCAAGTAACTTCAAAACCTACAACAATGTTTTTCTAGTTGAGTTATTGTTGGAACCTCGGGTTTTGATAGTTCATCACACTTCTCCTACAATCATTTGGTTGAGTAGTTGGCCAATAGATGGAAATAGTTGGTCGGGTGATTGATCAGAACTCTACATTAGCCAGTTGAGTAGTCGACTAGCATGTTGGTTGGACATTCAACCAACAATTGAAGGAAGACAGTCAATGGATCGAACAGTTGAGCAGTCAACTAAAAATTGGAGACACGAATGGTCGGGTCGAGCCAACATGACTAGCCAACTAGACAACATGGATTTGAGGGAGTCAATTCCAAAAACCGATGGTTGTATGTGGACAAGATATTATTAATTTATAGGAATTTGGTTAGATAACAAGGATATAAACAAAGGACCCAATGGGTCATTATCATATGGTTGAAATGCAAGACATTATGACCAATATGCATTGTGATGTTCTGATCACATTGCACTATGCTTGAGTGTGGTAACGATGTTTTTAGACACCACCTTTCTTCTTTGAAGTTATTTCTCTTCAATTATATGTATATTATGTTATTTGTTTTGTACCAAGTTACACCCAATCCCCAATATGGTAGCAAAGCTACTGGTTTAAGACCTCGCATGTTGTCTACAAATTTTGCTAAGTCGGATCTTTTCATGATTAACTTTGGGCAATGATTTATTGATTGTAACATGTTGAAACATATCATATTTGTTAGATATCAAAGATGGATTCGAAGATTCATCCCATTATTCTAAATGGATCAAATTTCTTTATATGGTCTCCATATATGGAAACCTCATTGAAGAATAAAGGACTTTGGTAATATCCAAATATTGTATTTCCAGTTCCGATAGTCGAACACATGAATTTCATTGCTAATGGAAAGAAGGATGAGGCCATGGGTGTAATCACAACCTATATCTCATGGGAGATTCGGTTCCATACCAATGGAATCGACTTCCCTCATCAAGTCTAGAAAAATATAAAGTATTTGTTCGACAAAGTCAATGAAAGCCATGTCATGTAGTTACAGAAAGAGTTGATCTCTATCGATCCCCATTCCTTAAATAGAATTGAGGACTATTTGTCACATGTGAAAGAGATGCAGTTGAAATTGGGCGAATGTGGTGTTGTAACAAAAATTTAAAATTTTCATTTAGAATATGTAGTTTCAGAATTTTATATTAGTTTATTTCTTAAATTTTATTTGTTTAATCCATATTTAACTTGAGTTTTAATCTTTTATTTTTTGTTGATTTAGTTTTTATTAGATTTAATTTTGGCTCTAATATTAAAACTTTAGTTAGATTTTTAATAATATTAGTTTATCTTAGAAATTGTAGTCTTTAGATTTTGATTTATTAACTTTTAATTCTTTATATTTTCAATATATTTGTAATTAGTTTTGTTATACATTATATCATCATAGTTCTATTAATATTTTATTTTAACATAATATTAATGTTTATATATACCAACTAGTATTTGGAATAGATTAGTTGCGTTTTATTATAAATTTTATATAATTTAACGTTTAAACTAACATAAAATTGGTTTTTTTTTTTGGAGAATGAGAATCCTTACTCAAAAGGGCGAAAAAATCGATGGATTTGCATAAATTTCGTAGTTTCTCATAAGAGGAAAATTGCACACTTAACATCAAAGACCTTTAGTTGTTTTCAACATATCTGATGGACGGTCGGATGATAATATTGTAACAAAAGTCTATCAGAGTCTACCTTTTCGGAGTTCATTTAGCATCACAACTCTGACCGACCCCACTCTGATGGAAGGATCAGATCATTCGCTGGAAACGAGACTGATCAACGGTCCAGAGTTAATCTCACAATATCTCATCGGACTTCCACATTTATCAGCAGCTCCAAATTGGGTACTCCTATGGATAGTCGTATGAGAATCTCAAACTCCTGTCAAGTGATTCAGATCGATAAGTGATATTAGAGCTCATAGTTTCCTGTCGGACTCCAAAACATTTTGCAGCTCCAATGAGTGCCTACCGATGGATGTCCCAAATTTGATCTCGGATCCCTGCCAAGCGAAATAAATCAACGGTCTATATTCATTCTTGAGACCCAAAATTTTTAGCTATATGATGTGTCAGTGTGCTAACAAAGAATTACGAGGGCCAATCACTCACTGCCACGTGGACACGAGAAATATACTGGATATACAGGTCAGCACTCTGAAGTTGGGTGACACATGTCACATGTATAACCCACCTCAACACAAACATGGACCAATGGAAAATAGACACGTGTCCAAATTGACATCAACATGATGTTGTGAAGGCCTTAGCCAATTTTGGCTTTGTGCACATGAGATCGACAACTATCATTCATTTTCAGTACTTCTGATAGACGGTGGAGATTTATCTTCGGAGTCACAGTTTTAGAGTCCCACAGATTTGGTCACTCCAATGGAGCACCCCGAGGGACAATCCTGATTGTTCCAAAGGAACTCCGACCAATGATTCTGATTTATTCTCGAAAACTTCCCTTGCTATGATGCCATGTCAGTTTTCTAGCGGGACCAACCACCAAGTGACACGCATCACATTTGGCTGCCACTTCAACACTAATACGAACGTATACCGATCCTCCACATGTTCTAGTTGATATCATCAATGACCGTACCCTTACTCTGATGGATGCACATACAACCAACGGTCCAAATCGCTCTGATGGCATATCTGGTGAACAACTGAGATTAAGTCTCAAACCTTTCCCATCAGAGTCTTTAACTTATTTGTATCTCTGAAAAGGTACTCCTATGGACGACTGAGATTAAGTCTCAGACATCCATAAAATTAGACTGATCAATGGTCAAGATTCAATCCTAAGTATTGAATTAAAGCATGCCAATGAAGAATTGTTCCAACAAATCAATGGATTACACGTGTTTAGAGAAGGTCAACTAGTAAAGCTGGGTCCCATGACTTAAAATAACATAGCAATAAGGTTCCAGAGCCTGTTCACTTTGTATTCGAAACATTTATGTGGTAGAGAAACTACTCTGCAAACAAAGTGATCACTCTCTTACTATGGTTCCTTGGGGAAAGACATAATGAAAACAAATGGTAACTGAAATTCTCAAAGATCACTATTCTATTTCTTTGCGGGAGGGTTGGGTAGAAAAGAGAAAAAATAGTGCACCTTATTATGACGTTCATCCTTGTTGCTCCAATCCAAATGAACTCCAATCTAGTATAACAAATGTGACATTGATAAAAGTGAAAAAATGATGTATAACAAATGCCCCCCAAAGTGTGTTCAGAGAAGAAGACGATGGTTGAAACACTTGTCGACAAATAGCAAATGAAGGGACAAAATAAAGGAAGACATGTCGAAAAAACAAATGCACATCAATATACATATAAAATCTCTGAGGTAGGAATACCCATACTCGGAATAACCTGTATCAAAGCATGGCCACCGACCAATAAAATTGGGATTCATGATAGGAATGACTTAGGACATAGCCACCAGATATACAATGTGGATCCGTGTAACAGTATATGTATTAAATGTTCTCCAACGCAACCTGGGGAGATGAAAAGTAGAAAAAATACCACTACAAGTTCCCCCCAGGGTCTTCAATCCCGATCCCAAATAGTATGAATCTAACCATGTGAATAGATATTTTGGTGTCGAACATGGTAGAAACCACTTGATTACCAGTCAATGAGGTTTACCATTAACAAGTGCGAGGGAAATCACCAATGATGACAACAGATCCCAAGGTACTTTGAGTACATTCCATCAAATGTGAGTAGATGAACTGAAGTCGAACACCCAATGAAATCTTTCGATCAAAGGCCAATGATGTAAGCCCACTATCGAAAATGAATAAACCTTCCATTGAGGCATGCAAATCCCAAGGTACTGATTAGTCTCTAAGTCTATTTCTTGGATAAGGTGTTGAAGTCGACAAGAATAGACTCGTCAAAGGAGGGACATAATTTTTCCCCCATCATCGACACTAAAAAAAAGGGTAATGATTTGAGATGGTGTATAGAAGAACATATACTGAAACAGGGACGAAAAATGCAGAGGTTGACTTACCTTGAACATTGCATGATAGATGAATGACTTGGCATCATTGACTCAATGAGGCCAAAATAGTGGAAGTAATGATGTGACGATAACCAATGGATCTCTTAGAAAGAATCGAAAGAGAATGACGAAACACGAAATGGGATGACAACCAAAGGTTCTCTTCTAAAGGATTCAAAAGAGGATGATGACACATGGGATTCATAAGGCACAAAGACAAGCAAATTATTCAAGTCTTTGAAATGATGTAGACTAGTGCAATGTTCAAGGGAGACACAAAAGCTTCCACAACACTTATGAAAATATCAACCCAATTCTCTTAATTTCCCCCCATCATGATGAATGAGTACCTCTTTGTTTTTTTAAAACAAGCTTGAGGAGGATAACAGATTCCTGGTCCCAAAAGGATCCTTCATTGTTTAGTTTTATGAGTCCAGAGAAGGGAAATTCTGAGGTCTTTACATAATTAGAGAGTCTGAAAATATTGGGTAAAGAAGAATCCATAATGGACATTTTCGTAAAGTTAGTCTCTAGGGTCCAAAAGGGTATAAAATGATGCCTAGGAGAAATATCCTAACCAAGATGACCAGGGTGTTCCTTTTTTGTAAACAATCTGATGGGACCGAAAAAAGGGTAAATTATTGCCCACTAAATGTTCTTTCTAATTCACTTTAACGAGCGTGAAAGACAACAAGATCGCTCGACAATATTTTTGGTTTAAAGAGTGCGAAAAGATCTTAAAGGGATCTCCATAACGAAATTTATTTTTCGTAATTTAGACGTTTGAGGCTGGAAAAAGGGTGACCTTTTCATAGTTTAAGGAGTTTGAAAAAGTCAAAGAGTACTCACCTTAGTAGTAATATCACCAATAAAAGTCTCCAGGACACTTGTCGAAATGAACATGGCTAAAAAACAAGAGATGTCAGAATTTTAATGAAAAATTGCTCATTTTAAAGGGAAAATTAATATAAAATAAGAAAAAATGTTATACTAAGGTAAAAATGGGTTAAAATTTTGATATGAAATAACCAAAAGGGGTGAAAAACAATTCATTTTTACCTTGCCTTTGAAGAAATTGGAAATCGTGGTGTCTTTTCCCTTTTGTGGAGTAGATCTTCAAGCATCGATTCTGGACAAACTAGTGGACGATTCTTCTTTCCGTTTGAAATAGGTTCTTACTCTCTCCTTGCTCATAAATTTTATGCCTTTTTTTGTTGTGTTTCAGGATGTGTTTGGGTGGCTTCAGGCCAAGATTAGGGATTAATTTGCACCTTGGGATGGTCGCTCCCTCCTAGTGTCGGGGGGAGCATCCAGGATGCTCTATTTACACTGGCAGAGGACCCTAGTCACCCTATATCCAACAAAAAGGGCATGATCGATGCAAAAAAAATAAATTGTGTTTTTGAATTTTCTGGCCAACAAAAAGACAGGAAAATTTTTCCCAATGGATATAACATTTTTTCAATGCTTTGTAGGTGAGTTTGGGCAAGATGCTAGAGTGGAAAGAGTGTGAACATGAAAGTGATGACACTATGTCTTTGAGGGATCAAAACATGATTAATGCACTAAGAAATTGCGGGCTACTGGAGTTTTTCAAAATCCAAAACATGAGAAAGGAGCTAATGCTTCTTGAGAATCTTATCCAAAAGTGGGATCCCAATGAGTAAGTGTTCAAAGTGGGTCCTCATGATTTAGAAATCAAGGTAGAGGACATCTATTTTTTTACGGGGTTTTCAAAGCAAGGTGGCCCTATTTCTTTGTTTTGGACCAGAGATACTGAGATGTCCACTGAGGAGTATATTTCCACTCACTACAGAGAGAGTGTTGATAGGACCAGTGTAAAAATTCTGATCAAAGAGATCAAGTATCGGCCACTTCGTGTGATTTCATTCACCATTAGAAAATTGCCTAGAAGCACATCAACTCATATCATAACAAAGTCACAGATGGCCTGTGCGATTGAATGCATGGAGCCCAAACTATTCAACTGGTGCGAGGGTGTTTTGGTGAGCCTAAAGAAACAAATCACTCTATGTAAGACTGGCATGAAAAAATAGTTTGGCTATGGTTCATTTCTTTTTTAATTATTTCTGGAGAGAGATCCTTTATTACAACCCCAGATTGTGCTACAAGATTGTCCCATAATGGAACCAAGAATGGAGAAGTGGACTAGCTTCTCACCGAGACTTGGCGGGGTTCGCATGGTATTTTTCATTTGACATGGGCTTATTCATGTGGTGGAAGAAGAAAATTCCTATGATAGAGGACTTCCCCTATTTAGGTGTTGACTTTTGAGGTAGAAATGACTTGGTGCTCCCATAACCAACATGTTGGGATGTGTCAAGTACTCATGATCTCATGCTCAATTTTACTTTATATATATATATATATATATATATATATATATGTATGTATGTATGTATGGTGTACAAATGGTTTTTAATCAAAATATTATCTCACATAGATAAGGGACCGATACGACCAAATAGATTATCAGTACTGGCTTGCCGCAGAGGGCCACGTTTCCCATTTCATATGCAACATGTGGATGAGGACAGAGAGCTCCACGATGTGGAAAGAAACCTCAGGGGAATAACTATGGGGTTCCCCCCTATGCATATATTAGAGGTCCCGAGGCACCTGCAAAGGCATGTTGTAGGCGTATCAGTAAGGATTAGTGCCTTACTACGCCAAGTGGTGAGAGCAGTAGTGTGTTATGAGGAGAAAAATGTGCTAGAGGAGTGAACTTCCCCTCAATAGTACTCTTTTTTGGATATGACGTATGGTGTATAGGTTACATAGCCCAATTGTTTTCCCATTTATACATTTTGGACAGATGTGACACTCTTTATATATATATATATATATATGGATTTTTTCCTGAATTACTTATTTCTTAGTACTAAATGGAGTGACTATGTTTATTTGGTGTCTAATTGTATGCTCTATGTTTTTTTACATGTTTATCTGTGTGTAAGATGCCAATTTATAATATAATTAGCTAGAGAATCTGTGACAACATTTAATTCCCTAGGTATGTGTCTATATTCAATATAATTGAATAACCTCTCAAGGAGATGAATCCTCAAATACAGACATAATAAATATGGATCATGAATGGAATATACACGATTAAGATGACAAGCCACAAGTTGGGAATCGAGGTAAACTATCAAAAATGAGATACCAATGGAAGAGACCTCGATAAATAGCCCAATTACAACATGATATTCCACAAAATTGTTGGTAGTGGGTCCAAAACACATTTCCCTCAAACTCACCAACTCATCGGTAGCGGAAAAGATGGTCCAAGCTAAAGAAGCCAAATTATGAGTATGTCTTCTAGCACCATCTGCGAAAAAAAAACATACAGGAAAGGGTGTTGGCATCTGTGCACAAGAGCATACAACGAAATAAATATTCATGGATAAAAATCCTCACACAAAAGCATAAAACACACCAAAACAAATTCAAATGAAAAGTATGACACATGTACAAAGCACCACACTAGGATGACCCTAAGCTTAGTACTTCTTAAGATATATCCCATTGCGGGGATCCTTCAGAGCTATTCCATCGTAATAAACTAGCTCGTAGGCCCCTTTTTGTAGCATGCATTTTACAACATAGGGACCATGCCACATGGGTTCCAATTTTCCTGCTCCTAACTTGTCATTATCTTGATTGTAGACTAAGACTAGGTCGCCTTCCTGGAAGGTGAGAGGACAAACAAATTTATCGTACTAGATTTTGACACACCTATTATGTATTTCATTAGTAATATCAACATCTCGATGGGTCTCGTCAAGTTTTGTAAGGTACAAAAATTGTTCTTCTTCGGCAGTATTGTTTGGTAATAATTTTATGTCTAGTTGAAGTGACAAGATTTTGCATTCAATTGGAAGTACTTCTTCTAGGCCGTAAACTAATTGAAAAGGAGTAAATCCTATGGTGGTCTTAGTGGAATTCATGTAGGCCCAAAGGGATAGAAAAATATTGAGGTTCCAGACAGTTTTATGTTTCCTTACCATACATTGGATCATGGTCTTTAAAAATTTATTGATTGCTTCAACTTGACCATTAGATTGAGGGTAGTAAGGAGACAAATTTCCATGGTGGAAACCTATTTTTTTTCTTAATTCAGTCATCATATGGTTACGAAAATGTGAACTGTGATCAGTAACAATAACTTTCGGGACTCCAAATCGAGAGATAATTTGATTGAACACGAAGAGTGCAATAGTCTTTCCATCATTTAAAAATGTAGGCATAACCTTGCCCCACTTTGTGAAGTAATCGATTCCAACAATAATGTAACCATGCCCCCCGACTGAGGTAGGCTTACATTTCATAAAATCTATGCCCCATTTTGCAAAAGGGACAACAACCATGACTGGGTGTAACAGAGTGGGGGAGGAGTTCATTTTACAATGAAAAAGATGGCAAGGTGGACACTTCTTAATGGACTAAATACAATCTTTAAACTTGGAGGGCCAAAAATACCTAGCGCGTAAGATCTTCTCGGTCGTAGCCATCCCAGAGAGATGACCACCACATGCTCTAGAGTGGCAATCATTAAAATTAGTTTCATCCTCATCACAAGTAAGACAACATTGCAAGAGGGAATGAATGCCATGGCGATACAAAGTGTCACTGATGATAACATAATGACGAGAATGATGACGGATACGAAAACCGTTGTTCTGTGAAATTTCAAGACGAAAACGTCGAGTTTGGAGATACAAACTGATATCTCCATACCAGGGGTTAGAGGTACTGATAAGAAATAGAGACTCATCTGGAAGAGAGTCTATGGAGCTGCTATCTATGTCAACATGGGGAAGGTCACACAAAAACTCAACAAATACTAACAATTTCTTAGAATTGGACTTCTTAAATTCTAGATTGAACTCCTGAAGGATCACGATGCAACGTGAGTATTTTCCCCCAATACTTGACGTCGAAGGATGTAGTACATGGGATTAGTGTCTGTGATTACGATGGTTTTGTGAAGAAGGATATAGTAATGAAATCTTTGAACAATGATGGTGGCTTCCAGAGCCATCTTTTCGACATGAGAGTAGTTGAGTTCATGACCTGAAAGTCCTTTGCTCAAATAGTAAACTTCATGTTCTTGGTTGCTATCAATATATTGAACTAGCTCCATTCCAATGGTGGAAATAGAAGCAACAAGGTATAAGATATAATATTTGGTGTAGTCAGGGGGATGTAACAATGGTGCATGAATCAATGCATGTTTTAGGGAATCAAAAGATCATTGTGCTTGATCATCCCAAGTAAAGGGGATAAATTTATTCAAGAGACACATGAATCTTGTAATGAATTATACATAATTTCAAATAAAGCGACACAAAAAGTTTACCTTTCCTTGCAAAATTTGAAGTTGGATAATGGTGGTGGGATGAGGCAATGAAGTAATCGCCTCAAATTTTAATGGATCCACTCTGATCCCATCCTTGGAGACTACGAATCCAAGAAGCCGTCCAGATTCAACACAAAAAAATGCATTTTTGTGGGTTAAGCCAGATTCTATAATAGTGGCACCGAAGAAAGATGGCTCGAAGATGTTTGATGTGGTCGTCCCGACGAAGCTACTAAGAGATAAAATCATCTAAATACAGATTTGTGATATGTTTAATGTCATATAAAGCATACGACATGGCCCACTGGAACGTATCCCCGACGTTTCTAAGGCCAAAAGGGAGTTTATGATAGGCGAATGTACCCCATGGGCAGATAAAAGTTGTCTTATGTTGGTCAGAGGGGAGTATCTAATCTGATTATAACCAAAAAATCCATCCATGAATGAAAAGATGGCGCTCCCAGCACAATTATCTATGATTTGGTCGATGAACGAGGTGGGCTAGTTGTCCTTAGGATAAGTATTATTAAGATCACGGTTATTGACACATACTCTAATAGTCCCATGGTTCTTCATGAAGGGAACGATGTTAGAAACCCATTCCGTCAAGGGGACAAGATAGATAAAACCAACGTTCAACAATTTCTCTACCTCATTTTTTATTACCACTGTTTTCTGAGGATGTGTTGGGTGCAATTTTTGGCAAACAGGTTTATCTCTTGGGTATGTCTTGATTTCGTGAACAAAAATAGATGGATCAATACTTGGCATCTCTTCATAACTCCAAGAAAAAACATCGTTAAATTCCTTGAACAAGGATGTATATTCTTGGATCTTTTCAGGAGTACAATGCTTTCCAAGGTGGACATGTTCTACGACACTAGTCTTGTCAAATATCTCGACATGAATAGTTTCAGTAAGAATAGCCAAACTCCCTTTGGATAAATCCTGAATGGGAGATTCAGTTAGACTGTCAATATCGATTGTAAACCTAGATTTACTACCATTCTTTGTAAAGGTTGGATTAAGCAGGAAAGATGAGTGATGATGGCTATCATCCCACGGGGGGTCCTCGATACTGAAGACTTCCATAATGGACTCATCCGAGGGAAAATTATGTAGGTAATAATATGAAGAAGATAAAGAGGAATCCATCTAGGATTGCGAAGTGTAGGTGTCTGATGAAGAAACAAGATGAGTGTTAGCAATATCATAACAATAGGTGGATTTAATGGCGTGATATGTTTCCTCAGCTTGGTTGAGTGGTATGATGTCACCAAATGACTAAAGTTGGGACAGGGTTGGCACGACCCAACGATCCAAAGAACCATCGGATTAGTGTACCAAGGATGAAATGGTGTTAACCTGGGTGATTTAAGTGGAAGGGTTAGGCGTGGATAAATGGAAAGTACCCATTAGGGTAGAGTATTTCAAAATTCCAACTCCTACACTCTCATAAGATAGTTGGGAATCATCGACTAACGAAATGTTATCAGCACTGCGGGTAGTGGAATATGGAATGCCATAGTTGAGTTGGTCAATAGTCACAATTTTACCTTGATGGGTAAATTGTAACATTCGAAAGAATGAGGATGAAAAAAAGGTCATGGCATAGAACCAACTGCGACCAAGCAAGAGATTATGATCAAGGGGGGCATCTACCACTTCCACCTCTACATAAGAGGTTCTTCCCCTAACTTCTACAACGAAGGAACTCAAAATACCATAGGGTTTAAACCCACTCCCATCAAATTCCTTGAGGGTAGTGTAGGACTAGTCGAGAGTAGGAGAACCAACACTTCTCCAACAGGCCAAAGACATGAGACAAGTAGAAGATCCCTCATCCAAAATAGTGTGATGGACATTTTTCCCACAAACGGTCGATTTAATCTAAAATGCAATTTGATGGGAGAGTCTCAATTTAAAATGTTCTAGATTAAACATTAGAACATTATATGTATCTTGATCTATGGCTCCTATAGAAAATGGTTTTCTACGCTGACTATGACAATTTTTTATAACTTTGAGGATCGACATTGTGCAAGGTTCATGTGGTAACTACTCATTGATGTTGTAACTTTGTGTTCCACAAGCACTGGGATTAAAATATGACTTATGAATTGCGCCCTTGGGAGGGCACAACACTGAGTCAATATTAGGCTTCTCAATCTAAAGAGAGCCAAAATATGAAGGAGTGATAGATGATGTGGATGATGTGGAGGTATTGGGATCAAGACTTCCAGAGTTATCCAGAATGGGGTTTTAGTATTTGGCTCTGGTAGTCAAATCAACAGACTTCAGCGTGAATACTTGGTTACCATATTAAACATCCCCTTTATGAGGATGACGTGCATTACTCCCGTGGGGAGGGGCAGGGTTTTGGGTAATCATCTTTTGTCGCTGAGTTGGGAAAGGATTGGTGAAAATAGTTGGTTAGGACTCTCCTTTGATGATTTTTCTAACAACATCACAATGAGGTAAATCCCGTGTGTCATGATCATATCCACAAATAAGACAAGGATATTTGGATTTTCTCTTGGGTTTATTCTCAGCAGTGGTTTCAGAGTTTTTGTTTTCTTCCTACTTATTGGATGATTTCTTAAATTTTCCTTTATTATTCTTCTTTCCTCTAGAAGTTTGAGATGATTCAGATTGGACCACATTGACTTCAGAGAATTTGGAAGAAGTAGAATTAGATTTGTTATTAGTGTTATCCTGTGAGGAAGCAAGGTTAGATGGTTGTGATGGTTGGGAACCCTGTTTTCCGGTAGTAGACTGGGTTTTGACAGAACTGACCACGCCATCAGCATGGTAAGATTGAGTAGGACATGTAGGATCAGTTGATGGATGTGACACATTAGGAATCAATTCATACAAAATTCCAGTCTGAGAATAAACTAGATCTAAGTATTGGGCACGACTAATTGCATGTTCTTCCGTGACTAAGCCACCCATGGTGACATCATGAGCAATGGATGGTAACAATGATTTAGTAAACCAATCAGCCGATAACTGATCGGAAATGTGATCTTTAATCAATCATCAATGTCTCCTCCACTCATTTATATGATCAGAGATGTGGGCGGATGTATATTTCCACGGTGAGGTTAAAAGTTCAATACCTATATCATATTGAATTGGTAATTGGAAATGGGTGATAAAGGTCATGGTGAGGGAATTAAAATCATTGTAAGACAGGGGAGGCAATTCAACGTACCACTTGGTCGTTGAACATGTAAGAGTTCACTGGAAAATATGTAATCTAATGGAGTCATCCATTAAGGAATTGGAAGAACACCATAGATGAAAAGTCATCACATAGGTATTTGGGTCTTCTCCAGATTTGTCGTCAAATTTAGGAATGTCTGACAGTAACTTATGGGGAATGGGAGGCCAAAAGGAATCATGGCGGATGGGATCGTTGGTCAACCTCAATAAATCTAGTAAATATAAGATAGCCAAAAATGAAATTTGACGGTTGATCAGTGGGTTGTGGTAATATGGATGAGATGTTGGCAACCCAGTAGGGACATGACTAGATTGGAAAGGACCCCCCATGTAAGGTTGTGGTTGTGGAAAGTTGGGTACAGGCTGAGATGGTCCAACTTGAAAATATTGTTGTTGAAGGATATCTTGAGTCCACAATGAATGAGAATTTCTTGGATATGGATGTCTGGGGTTAATACTAGGAGGTGCTAAATGATCATAGGGTCCTGGTACACCTGGACGATCACCAATCAGAATTTGACCTACCATAAATGGATTCCCTGCAATAGTATTTTTTTCATTAACTGGGGGTTTCCCCCCAGCAAGGTATTGACTAGTGACATGATATCTACTAGCCGAGGGTTTCCCACCAATTGGGTATTGATTTACCCCAAGATACCCACCAACCGTAGGTATCCCTATAGTTGGATAAGGACCTATCCCAGGACACCCTCCAGCTGTAGGTTTCCCAACAACTGGATATTCAGAACCCCTAGGAAAACTATAGGTCATAGGTTTCCCCCCAGTGGGGTATGGACCTCCGTTGTATTGGCTAGTTGGATTTGGAACTCCAATTGGTTGATGGCTTCCTAAAAGATTCTCGCTAGCTGAAGGTTTCCCCCCAACCAGAGTGTGAAATCACATGGAAGTTGGACTGGTAAGAGGCCACCCACCAGAGTGTTGTGGAACATAGGGTGGAATGGGTGTGACAATTAGAACAATTATCATAATGTTACCAACTGGACCAGATGAAAATAGACTCAAATTATTTTCTAAGGAATTATAATTCGGCGGTAATTGAGGCATTTTAGTTACATTCATTTGACTAAACTGGGAGGTAATATGGGACATGATCATCCCTTCCATGGGACGGGGAGGAGGAAGAGGTTGTGAAATAGGAGTAACAATGGGTGTGGACATGTGCGATGGAGAAACAAACTCAGTGATATTTTGTCTAAATCGTTCAAAAATGTTGTGTCCAAATGGCGTTTCCCATATAACTATAGGATCCATGGTATCATATATCCTGTTTGGGGTTAAACATCTTTCGCTAGCATGATATTTCCTTGATGCCATATTCACCTCTTCAAAAATTTTGGAGGGTAAACGAGGATAATCCTCAAGTATAATCTCACAGAAAGAATTAAATCTCACTAAAAGTCAATCCAAAGCGTTTGTGAAAGGTGGGTTTGCAGGAGGGTAGAAACCTTCATGATAAACCACTATTGATCCCTTATAATGTGGGAGAAATGGAGTAGTGACACATCCAGCTTCTGAATAATTTTCTTTGTCGAAAACCCTTTTAGGAGAGGGGCCTCGGGTGAGTAAGGAGGCAGGGGTTCGTAATCATCAGGATTTAATCCTTTCATCCTATGGGATCAGCAAAGGCTATCTTCGTCAACCGTGGTGATTATGAAAAAGTAAAAATGAAAAACCTAAGGCCAACTATTACAAAAAAAAAGCACTAGCTAAAAATCATTCACTAAGAATTTAAGGAGAAAACCATGCAAACAAACCTTCGCACAAAGAAGCGCTAGTTGGTGATGAAATCCAACATCAAAAGATCAATGTGTGAAGGGGATGGGTTGTGGTGGCTTGGAAAGTTACGTTGAAAACATGCTTAATGAACTTACACCTTGGTGCATGTCACCTCACCAGGCAGTGGGAAACCCTCCAAGAAGTCTGAGTGGGTCTAGCCAACATTAATCCCAGGTACAAAAAAAATTCCCTTTGTTGTCACCTTGTGTATGAGCCCTAAAATATTATGGCCTCTAAGGTACCACCTGTTATACCACAATGATGGGGGGACATTTGATGGTCTGGTTTACACGCAAGGGCGGGGTAACTAAGCCTGAAATCCCCTGGGAGATGTCTCCCAAGTGACCCCCAAGTGCCTTTTGACATTGTTTATAATATGTGCAACCACTACACCAAAACCAACAAAGTAGGGTTGATTACTCTATTGGTCCCAATGCAACCTTGTGTTTGACCCTTGTGTCATAAGGGCATCCCAAACACAGTTATATATCAACTAGATTTAACTCCCCAATTCAAGGTTGTATGTTTGATTTATAGCTTTGGAATGTTAACCTCACAACTTATTCCAAATCTCTAGCCTAGACTAATATTGGTTTGCTACCAATCAAAAATAAAATGTTGCTAGTGATTTTTATTAACGCTTGATTTTATGAGTTGTTATTTACAAAAGGCGTGGATATGAAACTGGTGGTGTGAGAGACTCGACTCCAAAGAGGGATGCAAAGAATGAAATGCATAAATTTTCATTCAATGAATTCTATCTATGAGAGGGACAGGAGTTTCTCTTTATTTCCTTTCACAAAACAACTATATTTAAGCAAAAGCAAAACAAATGAAATCAACGAGTAGAACCCCAAAAGAAAAAAAAACACTCGATATATTCTTCAAAATTACTACACTTGCAAAAAAAAACCTAAAATGCAATTTTAACTTTCTCTTGTAAGATTGATGATATGTTTAACAAAATAAATCGTCTTTTTGTTCTTTGATGAAAAAAAAGTTGATTTATTCTTTTCACAAGTATCTGCACAAAATTAAAGGATAAAGTGAGCAACCATTGATAACACTGTGAGAAAGCAATAAAATAATTCAAGATAGCAAACAAAAGACATTTACAATATTGGCTAAACGAGTACTGAAACAAGAAGTTCAATGACACTTGCGAGACTAATGTCAAATGAGGAGTCATTTAAGCCAAGAAAAACCTCAAGAGCTTGACCAAGG
Source organism: Picea sitchensis (assembly GCA_010110895.2). NCBI lineage: Eukaryota > Viridiplantae > Streptophyta > Pinopsida > Pinales > Pinaceae > Picea > Picea sitchensis. Next base: position 265,716 of record SNQJ01S0010825.1, on the reverse strand, counting down.
AGAATCCAAGCAAAGAACACAAGAAACTCATGAATCAAGCACTAGGAACAATTCACTCAAGGATGCAAATCTGAAGACAAATAAAACAAACCAAATGGCATATGGAAGTTCAAAACAAAGATAGAAAAATATTGACCCAAAAACACTCAAGGAAAGGGACAATCAAACTTATATGATCACCCAAAACTGATCACTAAGACTCAATGAAGAATCCCAAACAGTCAAAAGAAGATCCAACCAAAAATCTGAGAGATAAACAGAGAGACAAAAACCCAAACTAGATTGCTACAAGTGGACACTCCCACGGGGTGGAAGACAAAGCGACCAAAGGGTGATGGTCGCTACCAAATGGTCTAAAAGAATGCATCCAGGACGCTCTATGTTAGTTCACCAAGGAGTGAACATAAGATGATAGACGCTCTGTGATGACTCAAGTGTCTCAAAAAATTGAAAAAAACCCTCAAATAAAGCTAGAACTTTAGAGGTGGAAAGATAAATAAAAAGAGCCAAAAAGATAAGGATAAAAAAATTCAAAAGGCTTAAAGGCCAAGAAACAAAGAAGAACAAAATATTCTTCCCCAATATGGTCTCCATTTTATGTGGTAGAGAAATTACTCTGTGAACAAATTGATCATTCTCTTGCTATGGTTCCTTGGGAAAAGATAAAATGAAAAAAACTGGTAGCTGAAATTCTCCAAGATCACTATTCTATTTCTTTGCGGGAGGGTTAGGTAGAAAAGATAAAAAGCAGTGCACCTTATTCCAGTGTTCATCCTCGTTGCTCCTATTGATACCTAAGTCTGCACCCCTACCCCTCCTCTCTCATTTCCTTATACCTTTATTAAAAATCATTCATTTTTTGTTGGTTAATGTTGGTCCCTCATTACTAAATGACTCAGTTGTATCATTACCTCTCTTAATTGATTTGTTTTTCCAATCATATTTTTGTTTTTTGGAGGGACAATTACATGTTATGGTTTGGGTTTAAATACTTGTCATCAAAGTTTCCATAGGTTGATCTCATAGTAGGTATAACAAAGTTTTATATGTAGAACAGAGTTTATTGAAAGAATGAGGCTATTCTTGCAAACAAGGATTGGCGCGCTAATTTTTGAAATCATTTTATAATTTAATATGTTATTTTAAATATTTCAACCATTTGGATGGTCACTGCATACATGCATGATCATAGACCATCACCTCCACACCAAATTACACTCAACTTCATCATTACACAACACCAATTATGATCCTGAGAACAGTACAAGTTCATCATGGCCACTACAGCTTGAAATAAAGGTTAAAGATCACACATGTATTGGATATGATATGAATAAATCCACACCCATTGCATTACCGACATCAGAGATACTCTTCCCACCATGGTTCCTTCTCAAGAACGATGGAAATTGAACAAAACTGAGCCATAAGGCCTGGAATTGTTCGAAGCCATACCCAAAATTAAAGACATTTTTGTAAAGATCGAGTGGTATGATTTCCTGTGCACATTTGAAGGAAACCACACAGGCTTGGATATTCTCTTTGCACAGAAATTCGATGGCTTCCAGACCATGCTTGGGGATACCTACATTCATGTCACAAAAAATTTCATTGGAGGAGCTTGCGCTCTCCCTGTCTATGGGAAAGATGGTTAAAGAAAGGAAAGTTGCCTCCCGATCTCTACAACAAGTTCCTGGTTCCTGAGCACCAAGACCCCAACTGGATCCAACGAATCCCTGTGGTGTGGATAAAGGAAGACTGGAAAGGGTCCCTAACCACAGTACAGAGATATATCATAGGTGAGGGTCGATTCAACATTATTCACTTATATCACCTTTGTTTCCTTATGCATCTAAGTGGAGACTAACAAGTGCATAAGTTGACAACTTATATCACCTTTGTTTCCTTATTCAATTCTTGGTTGTGATGTTGCAAGGTCTAGACTTGAAGCTTCAACTTATGCACTGGCTGATTCAACAAGTGCATAAGTTGAAGCTTCAAGTCTAGACCTTGCAACATCACAACCAAGAATTGGATAAAATGTACTCCATACTGCAGAAGAAGTATCAAAGACTCCAAAAGAAGAACCAGAAGACTTGTTGCTTTCTAAAGAAGATAATTTGAAGGAGTATTCAAAGAAGCTACTAACACATCCAATTATCTCCCAGTTGGCCTCCAAAAATGTGCATGGACACCAATGATCGATATAGAGCTTAGTTATGTCACTCCCAATCATTTTTTGTGAAAGTTCAGTTCACTCCAACATATGCATTAGTCTAGTTTTATTGCTAGTAGCAATTTTTAGTTGTTTAAAGTTCAAGATTGTTTAAATTAAGGCACAATAAGTGGTCATTTGTGTTTGATATGAACTACTTATTTGTTAAGTCAAGTTCAAAGTATACATTACTATACTCCAACAATATTTTAGTTAAATTCAATAAGTTGTTTTCCAACTATTAGTGTAGAGTTAAACCTCAATCCGAGATGGACGAGAGCCTCTATAACTTTGATAAATATGTAGTTTTTGTATGTTTTGAGGGTTCATTTTTGGGAAGGAAATCAATACATAAAACTGGTTGAACATGTTCTATGAGTGGATTAAATCTCTCTACTTGGTGAATATTCTCTTGATGACAGTGTGTTTTATTTCTAAATTTATATGTTTTTTTTTCTTATCTTGAATGCATTTTTTGATGTGTGTAAAGTACATTTCATTTTCCTTTAATCTATTGTATAACTCATGTTTACTGATATGCAACCTATAAAACAACTAATTCTTTAGTGAAGATTTGTTTCTATTGCAACCTGTGGGATTAATTGTGTTTGGATACATGTTTAATGCCTTGAAATATTATTTTAAGACTTAAACTTCATACAACAGATAATTCATTGAGTTGTTTTTTGTTCTCCCTTTGTTAATCCCTCTATTTTCTCACTTATCTATCATTTTTGTGCCACTAGCCAAGGAGAACCTTCATCCATATCATTTTTCCAATCCAACCATGTTTCTGTCTCGGTAAAACCAACCCTCTAACTGACCAACAAAATCAAATGATTAAAAACCAACCATTCCAAAACTTGAGGTGGCCTAGCTCTGCCCTTTAGCATTCAGGTGAAGACTTTAGGACCAACATCTTATGGCACTGTTGCCAAGGAACAGAGTATTGAAATATCTTTCCCTGGGAGGACAAGAACAATCATATCTGACCTTTGATGGTGAACAAAGACCAGACACATTTAGACTGCAAATCATTCACCTGGTGACTCCATTTTTAAAGAATCTAGTGGCAACCCCACAATTTCAAGAAGTCGGATTTTCAAATGGAAGCCAACTTGGCTCGGAGGTTTTCCCCTTTTAACTTTGTTAATATTGTTGGTTTCCCTAATGTTGTTCCTACTATAGATATATGGGGAGATTTTCGTCCACGTTTTAGAGAAAATGATGAGGACAATCTGGCACTTCATGTGATCAAATTTCATCAATCCATGGATCAGCTAAATATACATCATGAAGATGTATTGATGAAAATGTTCATGTACTCATTAGATGGTTATGCGAGACAATGGTACAAGAATATTCTTGCCTCTAGTATTTCATCTTTAAGGGATTTTCATGCTTCTTTTTATTTGTATTGCAAGAAATTTTATACAGCTAAAAGTCTTTTTGAGCATTGTTGCGAGGGATATGCATTATAGACTTGGGATTTAGCAATCAGTCCCTCTAGTAGTGTAGATGAAGGGGATGATAATGTTGAGTAAGAGGAAGAGGATTCATTATCAGTTGTATCTTCTTCCATTTCTGTTTTACAGCAGGACATCTTTCAACATTATTTTAAAACTAAAAATGATGATGAGAAGGAAATAGATGTTGATATTAAATCCTGATTTAGTTTGGATTTCCAATAGAAGGTTTTTCATCCTTGTGTTCATGACGCAACTAATGATAGTCCTGATTGTGATCAATTTGTTGCTCAAATTTTTCATGAAGATTTATCACCTGTTTTTTATGGAAGAAACGTTTTTTATTTTCAACATTCAGAAATATTTTATAATCAACATGTTTATGATGTATTTGAAGTTGAACAAACTCCATGTATTGGTTATGTAGAAGATAAATTGTCTTTTCAACAAACTCTTGTTGCAGGATCATACAGCGAGCCCATCATTGAAGAATCTTATAATTAGGTCTCTCAAGTTATATCCCTTAATGATCCAACTTCATTTGATCATTATGGAGACAGTGATGTTGAAGACCCAGAATAGGTTGCTTCCTTTCTCTTTAAACTTTCCATATGTAATGGCCAAGAGATGACAGTTATGGTTCTGAGTCACAAGAATATAGTAAACAAGATTAGGAAGAATTACATGAGCAGTTGATAATTCCTTCTTCTTTACCAACTATTGAGCAGTGAATTGAAGAGGGTGATGTTGAGAAGGTATCAATTGTTGTAGTAGAAAATGAAGAGGAGCTACCAAATCAACATTCCAAATCTTCTTTTATAGTAGATGTGGATCTGCATTCTCTAAAAATTATTGAGAAACAAGAATTCTATAAGTATGAAAATGACATTTTGGAGCAAGAAGAAGAAAAAACCAGCAATGTAGAATACATACTCATCCATTTCAAATAACAAGTTGAGCAGTATCAAGCGTGTTTTGATGCCCTTAATTGTTGTGAATCACTTGAATTTCATGAGTTGTTTCAATGAGGAAAGGAGCAACCCAGTCTTGTTCATATAGTATATTTCAAACATCAACAACTTAGTCGTCTAGATCACCTGGAGTCTCCTCATGATCTTGATGATCCCATATCTGATTGGATGGATTCAGTTTCAGTAAGGGTCTCTAATATTGTAGTTGTTTGTATGATGCACACAGTGTGTGGCAGTAAGTATGAGATGCCATTAGAATTTTTGCTGCGTACATTTTTGTTTTTTAATGTTTTCAATAGCATACATGAAGGCATGAAAAGAATCTCATTGCTTGATTGGTTATTTTGGAAATTTGTTTATACTTGAGTATTCAATTTCAATTGGCTAGAGTAGGGGTGTGTTGAATAAGCTCATCATTTGAGCATTTCATTTTCATTTTGTTTATACAGTAGTCAACAATAACACGCCATGGTGCAACAAAGACACTGGGGTGTAGCTTCAATTTTGATTCCAGAGATGCATGGTTGAGAGACAGTGGCAGAGATACATGGAAGGAAGACAAAAACAGAGGTAAGAAAAGGAAGGTGGGAGCAAGTTACTGAGTTCCAAGGCACTGATATGTTGTTCTCAGCAACCCACAGGGGGATGTTGTCCCCAGTTGGAGCCAATGTTGAGACATAAGTCTGCACCCCTGCCCCTCCTCTCTCATTTCCCTTTACCTTCATTAAAAATCATTCATTTTATATTAGTTAATGTTGGTCCCTCATTACTAAATGACTCAGTTTTATCATTACCTCTCTTAATCGATTTGTTTTTACAATCATCTTTTCATTTTCTAGAGGGATAATTACATGTTAAGGTTTGGGTTTAAATAATTTTCATCAAAGTTTCCATAGGTTGAGCTCATAGAAGGTATAACAGAGTTTTATATCCATACAGAGCTAATTACAAGAATGAGGCTATTCTTGCAAATGTCGATTGGCACGCTAATTTTTGAAATCATTTTTTTCAAAGCCTGGGAGATTGATCAAGCCTGTCTAGCCCACAGTGAGTAAAAGGAAAGGAAATGAAACAATAAATACACCCTCGAAAGATAAAAAGCCAAAAACCCCAATGGAGTATTCCCCCCGCATGCAATTGAGGTCATCTACGAGAAAGGGGAAAGAAAACAAGAGTGGAAAATCTTCCAGCGTGGACCCACCTACACTGGAAACACCATAGAGGTCTTTGTTGTCCAGCCACTCAAAGGAGGATCAGAAAACCCCCATCGACCAACCTCCTCCACCTAAAGCTACGAATTGAATGAGATGGAAAATTGGACCTGGTTCGCGCAGTAAGGAAGTAATTAAATTTAAAGTTGTTCCTGCAGAAGCTTCGCCTAAAACATCTCCTCCAACTAGACAAGAGAGGAAAAGGAAGGGTGAGAAAAACATTGAATTTCCAAGTAAACCAAATAGAAAGACTAGAATTACGAATCAGTTGAGGCTGAACTCCAAGGTTTTGTTCAAGCCATCACTAAAAGACCCCCAACCAATTATGATCGAGGATGATGACAACCCTGAATTTGCTAGTATGGAGGAAATGGCAGTCAATGTCTTGAAGGAAATGACAATGAAAAAGGAGAAATCAAAGTCTAGCAAGAATGGGGTTGCAGGAACACCATTTGCGATAGTGAAAAAGGAGTATCCTTCATACTCTAGTCAACAGGGAATACATGATTATGGATTTGATCTTAAGCAAGATTATATTGACACCTCGCCACATGCAAGGGATACTTGTCACAGTTTACAAGACATAAAACCAGAAGTTAAAGTTGACACTGTGTTAGTATAGGTGTTACACATGAAATTTGCACACCTAGGTACCTCGCCCTAAGTGTCGTAAGTGTCATATAAGTGTCTCATACTCCTTGACACCATGGAATAACCTATGTCACAATCCCTAATCAATGTGGAGGATGGATATATTACATGAAGGCCAAAATACCAAATGCACATGAATTGTTATTAATATTCATGAAAAAGAAATTAATTAAGTGTGAGAATCCACCTCACATTTGGTTTCCTATTTTTTAGGGAAGGTGGAGGATCTCATGGATGGGTGAAATATTTCCTCCTTAAAATCCTTGAGAGATATTTCCTCCCTAAAATCCTTAAGAGATAACTTCTCCCTAAATATCTTAGAGATCCATTTTTAGTGGATCTGATGAGTGATCCTCTCCATGGTGGTTAAGCCTCCAAATCCTATATAATGAGGGATTTCCATGGAGATGGAAATGGAAGATTGGAGGTATCAAACCTACGGTATTGGGAGAAAGCTTTAGGATATCAAACCTATGATCGTGGATATTTTGAGCAAGGGGTTGGACAAGGAGGACTTGGTGAGGTTGCTACATCTGCATCTACACTTTGTAAGCACCTTGTTATGTTCTCATTAATATATATGCTTGGCCCGTTTCCTTCAAGTTTGTGTACATTTTCATGAACTTGTCTCTTTGGACGAATCTAGTTTTAAACTAATATTGGTAGAATAGGAAGTATGTTTTGTCTTCGTTGTTTATTGAATTGCAGAAATCGTTGAAGGACTTGAAGATCAAGCTCAACCCAGATTGAGCGAGGACAAACTTCATAAAAAGGTACCCATACTTTATTCCTCTTTTCCCTTGACTAGTTTAGCTACATTTAAAGGAATGTCAGTGTTCAAAGTTAGCATTCTTCTGTCTTGGTCATAGGGGTCTAAGATCCAAGAATAAATTCACCTGTCTGCAAGGGAATTTTCCTACAATAGAAATTGGCGAATCCACAATACAGTTTTTTGGTCGAGACGTTCTTCAGACATTGATAGATGAAGGTGTTTATGTTATTATTTTATCCTCTATTGATTGGAAAGATTTTAGTTATCCTCAGCCTGTACCAGTTACGTAGAATCTGTTATATTTTAACAGAAGAAACAGTCACCCTTTAGGAGTCATTCCTCAATTTCCCGTAACTTTGGGAGGGAAAAATATCTTTATTGATGTTATAGTAGTCCAGAAGCCCTTGGATTTCGATTTACTCCTTGGGAGAGATTATGTCTATGCCACGAAAGCTATTGTGTCCACTCTTTTTCGTGTGATATATTTCCCTCGCGATGGAATAATTGTGGCTATTGATCAACTTTCATTCGTTGGTCCTGACTTGATTACCAATTCAATGACCTCCCTAAATGGTTCTTATATGCAGACGATATCACCCCCGCCAAAGGTCAATTATGTGGCGTTATCTCCTATGCCTTCAGCTATCATTGAAGATGAGCCTCTCACTATAAGCTTAGCCTCTTATAACTTAGATCCAGTAGTTGACATAGTGATCTCTTCAATAGGGCTAGTAGAGAATGATCTCCTTACCCATGACGCGGCCCTTGACATGTGTTCCTTCCAGATCATTGTTCTTCTGTCCAATGAAGATCTCTTAGAAGCCATGACCGAGTTTTGTCCCTTGACATGGTTTCCTTCCAAAGAATTATCCTCTTGGACGCCTTGATTAAGAAGAGGTTACAAGCATATTTTTCCTCTTTATATCAAGCTCATTAAAAAATGAAACAGAAATCTAGGGATTGAACACAGAACCTTGAGCATAGTTTTTCTTCTCTATGGCAAGCTCATCAAAAAATGAAACAAAGGTCTTGAACATAGTTCTTTTCCTGTCTCAAGCTCGTTAAAAAATGAAACAGTCACCTCTCCCATCAAGTTGAGTCTTTCGTTAGATCTCGTAGACGTTGAGTCGAGTCTTTAGCTAGATATCATAGATGTTGAGTCGATTCTTTCGTTAGGTCTTATATTTGAACCTTCCTTTCATCTGTCCTTATCCTTTGTCTTCATCTAGTACATAAATTGGTGACAACCTCAAAGTCAGAGAATGAAATGAATCTTAGGAGGGCATGTCTCTAGCCTTTGATCATCATTCTGGAGTTATGCCACTAGTTTTTAAAAGCTGGGGGAAAAGTACCAACCATCCATAGGTATCCCTATCTTTGAAAATTACGTTGGGAATTTACAAACATAAGTTTAATTTTGTTTCAAGCTTGTGTAAAAATGAAACCAATACCGAGCTTAGTATTTGTTCTTTCTCACACTCTAAAAAAAAATGAGAATGTAACCGAGTAGACTTTTATCACTTTTTCGGCCTCGTAAAGGATATACGAAAAAGGAAACCCCTGGAGTTTCCTTTAAGCTCTTTTCAGACTCTCTAAACATTAAAATATTGTCGAGTGATCTTGCTTCCTTTTATACTCATTAAAATGTTTGAAAGGGCGTCTTTAGAGTGGTAGTTTATCTCTTTTTCGGCCTCGCGAGACTAAAATTACGAAAAAGGAAAACCCTGGAGTCATCTTTGAGTTCTTTTCAGACTCCCTAAACATGAAAAACCATCGAGTTTTCCTTCTCTGGACTCGCTAAAATCACACATTGAAGGGCCCATGTGGGAATGAACCCTTACTTCTTCCAGTTTGTTAAACAAAGGAAGAGGAACTTACCGAAGGTGAGTTATATCCAGCATGTGTTACCCTCCTCGAGTTCATTCAATTAAAAAGAGGTATTCATCTATCTGGGTTNAAATCATCACGGGTCACTCTTGCAGTCATCCTTGAACATGACACATTGTCTCTACATACATTTTCAACCTGTTGAACCTCTGCACTAAACCAATCCTCTGAGTTCCTTTATTCCTTTGGGTCACCCAATGAAATTCACAGTATCCACTACATCATGTTTTGGTCCATGTCGTGTTTTTGTTGTTTGTGCCTTAGTGTTCAAGGGAAGTAGCTGCCTCGAGTGTCAACCATAAAAAAATTCTAGTTTCATTACCCATGTTAGTCCATACTCATTTGATTCACCATCTTACATCTCTATGTCAGTTTTGTGTCGTTGATGGGGGATACATCAAGGCCCTCCTTCGACGAGTCTCTTCCTGTCGACTTGAACACATCATCCAGGAATTATACTTAGAAACCAGTTAGTACCTTGGGACTTGCATGCCTCAATGGAAGGCCTCCTCGCCTTCAACGGTAGGTTTTCATCATTGACCTTTGATCGAATGATTCCACAAATGTTCGAATTCAGCTCATTTATTCACATTCGTTGGAATGTACTAGGCTACCTTGGGATTCATTGACATCATTGGTGATTTCCCTCACACTTGTTAATGATTTACCTCAATGACCAGTAATCAAGTGGTTTCTACCATGTTTGACATCAAAACATCTATTCACATGGCTAGATTCGTACCACATCGGTATTGGAACGAAGACCCTAGGTTGAGCATTCAGTCTGCTATATTATTTTCCTAGGTTGCAGAAGGAGATCATTTGAGCATGCTAATGTATATATTGTCACATAGATCCACATTGTATTGGTCAGTGGCTATTTCTGTATCATCTCGTAGCTCCACTGTGTATTTTCCGTGGCTACGATAAGTTCAGGTCATGGAGGTATGGATCCACATTGTATATTTGGTGGCCATATCCTTAGTCAATATTTTTCATGGATCCGTAGTGTATTGGTCGAGGGTCGTTCCTTGATTCATCTCGTATTATGAGCATAGGTATGCCTACCTTGGAAATGGAAAATTTTTTAATACTATTTTATGGTTGTTTGCATATTCTTCCAAGTTCTCCAACTCCGCACCCTTGCATTAAATATTTGTAAAGTGTTTCGGCGATCATTCTCTCTTCTGACCTCACACTTTAGGGGGCATTCTGTTACACATGAAATTTTCACACCTAGGTACCTCGCCCTAAGTGTCGTAAGTGTCATATAAGTGTCTCATACTCCTTGACACCATGGAATAACCTATGTCACAATCCCTAGTCAATGTGGAGGAGGGATATACTACATGAAGGCCAAAATACCAAGTGCACATGAATTATTATTAATATTCATGAAAAAAAATTTAATTAAGTGTGAGAATACACCTCACATTTGGTTTCCTATTTTTTAGGGAAGGTGGAGGATCTCATGGATGGTTGAAATATTTCCTCCTTAAAATCCTTGAGAGATATTTCCTCCCTAAAATCCTTAAGAGATATTTTCTCCCTACATATTTTAGAGATCC
>SNQJ01S0010825.1:241394-254925 GCA_010110895.2 Picea sitchensis | reverse complement strand
GGGAAGGTGGAGGATCTCATGGATGGTTGAAATATTTCCTCCTTAAAATCCTTGAGAGATATTTCCTCCCTAAAATCCTTAAGAGATATTTTCTCCCTAAATATCTTAGAGATCCCTTTTTAGTGGATCTGATGAGTGATCCTATCCATGGTGGTTAAGCCTCCAAATCCTATATAATGAGATCTTTCCATGGAGATGGAGAAGGCGGAATGGAGGTATCGAACCCATGGTATTGGGAGAAAGCTTTAGGATATCAAACCTATGATCGTGGATATTTTGAGAAAGGGGTTGGACAAGGAGTACTTGGTGAGGCTGCTACATCTACATATACACTTTGTAAGAACCTTGTTATGTTCTCATTAATATATATGCTTGGCATGTTTCCTTCAAGTTTGTGTACATTTGCATGAACTTGTCTCTTTGGATGAATCTAGTTTTAAACCAATCTTGGTAGAATAGGAAGTATGTTTTGTCTTCGTTGTTTATTGGATTGCAGAACTCGTTGAAGGAATTGAAGATCAAGCTCAACCGAGACTGAGCGAGGACAAACTTCATAAAAAGTTACTCATACTTTATTCCTCTTTTCCATTGACTAGTTTAGCTACATTTAAAGGAATGTCAGTGTTCAAAGTTAGCATTATTCTGTCTTGGTCATAGGGGTCTAAGATCCAAGACAACATTCACCTACCCGCGGGAGAATTTTCCTACAAAAACAGGGGTCCACTAAAGGAACTAAAGGGAAAGAGCCTGAGGTTGTACATTGTCATAATATGAGAACAAGAAGCAGAGCATTGGATGATCACAACAAGTTTAGCATAGAGCAAGAAATGAAGAAGATGCAGGTAGCGGCCAAGACAGATAAGTTCAATGACAAGAAACAAGTGCATAAGATGAAGCTTCAAGTCCAGACCTTGCAACATCACAACCAAGAATTGGATAAAATGTACTCCAGACTACAGAAGAAGTATCAAAGACTCCAGAAGAAGCACCAGAAGATGTGTTGCTTTCTAAAGGAGATAATTTGAAGGAGTATCCAAAGAAGCTTCCAACACATCTAGTTATCTCCCAGTTGGCCTCCAACAACGCGCATGGACACCAGTGCTCGATACAGAGCTTAGTTATGTTACTCCCAGTCATATTTTGTCAAAGTTCAGTTCACTCCAGCATATCCATTATTCTATTTTTATTGCTAGTAGTAGTTTTTAGTTGTTTAAAGTTCAACATTGTTTAAATTAAGGCACAATATAAAGTGGTCATTTGTGTTTGATATGAACAACTTATTTTGTTAATTCAAGTTCGAAGTATACATTACTATACTCCAGCACTATTTTAGTTAAAGTCAATATGTTGTTTTCCAACTATTAGTGTAGATTTAAGCCTCAGTCCCAGATGGACGAGAGCCTCTACATCTTTGATAAATATGCAGTTTTTGTATGTTTTGAGGGTTCAGTTTTTGGGAAGGAAATCAATACATCAAATCGGTTGAACCTGTTCTATGAATGGATTAGATCTCTCTACCTGGTGAATATTCTCTTGATGATAGTGTGTTTTATGTCCAAATATATATGTGTTTTTCTCTTATCTTGAATGCAGTTTTTGATGTATGAAAAGTACATTTCATTTTCCTTTCAGCTATTGTATAACTCATCTTTAATGATATGCAACCTGTAAAAAAACTAATGCTTTAGTGAAGATTTGTTTCTATTGCAACCTGTGGGAGTAATTGTGTTTGGATACATGTTAAATGCCTTGAAATATTATTTTAAGACTTAAACTTCTTACATCAGATAATTCATTGAGTTGTTTGTTGTTCTCCCTTTGTTCATCCCTCTATTTTCCCACATGTCTATCATTTGTGTGCCACCATCCAAGGAGGACCCTCATCCATATCATTTTTCCAATCCAACCATGTTTATGTCTCGGTAAAACCAACCCTCTAATTGACCAACAAAATCAAATTATCAAAAACCAACCATTCAAAAACTTGAGGTGGCCTAGCTCTGTCGTTTAGTAGTCAGGTGCAAACTTTAGGACCAACCACTCCAATCCAAATGAACTCCAATATAGCAACTCCTTATGTGAATTTAATACCTCAAATCACAAAAGGAAACAATACTTCTTCTAATACCTCCTAGGATTAAATGAAAATAATCCTACTGGATGACTTACTATGAAGAAATCAAAAGCAAAGAATGAACATTCAAACATAAGAGAACCAGGCCAAGTTATATTGATAAGAATATGGAAAGTTACAACCTCTGTGTGACATTGTTGACCTCCAGATCTCCTTCTTTAGTCCTTAGATGAGATATTTTTCTCTCTAGCAAAGGTTTGGCTCTTCTCTATAGAATCATAAGTTTGGTATATTATTCATCATCTTCCCCCTTTTCCACTGATGAGAGTCCTGGTTATATGGATGCATAGGAGATCAACCACTTAGGATAAATTAGGGACTTAGTTGAGAAAATAATAGATCTCGGTAAAGGATGAGTTATCTTTATGGTCATTCTTGCTCCCAAGATAGGATAGAAGGAGACTTGAACCATATCTCGATGAAAACAAGAAAACAAAATAAGAAAAATCTACAAAGTCCTCGAAAGATGCCCCTAAATTCATGGGATTTGACCTTATCAAGATGGTCTCTCTCCTAGAAGGGAAGACATGGTGAATTGGTCACTCCCCTAACACTGTATCAAGGATATGGTCGCTCCCCTAGAGTGGAAATGGGATCGACCATGGTAAAATAAAGCCAAGACTGAGGAAAAACGATAAGGAATGAGGGCAAATGGAAATGTGGATCTTATTTGACTTCAATGATGATTAGGGGGTGTCATTTTTACTTGTGAGATGCGACACTGAGAAAAATGAAAAAAGGATGTATAACAATTTATGAAATCCTTAGTTATATAAATCTTATTAAAAAAAAGTTCACAATGAATGTGGGATTAATAAGACCAAGATTAATGGTCACAATATCTTATCAGGGTTGATCCAATGAACATTTTTTCCCATGTATGTTACAGGTTTAATTTGGGCATCCAGTAAACAGACCGAGGAGGTTTTGCTTTAGCAGTTGAATAAATTTGGGAATTATCTGATCCAATCAATCCACTTTTAGAATTCGAAGGATCGAATAACAATTTTTGTTGTCATTTATTTGTATAAATATATATCCAAAAAATTGTAAAGGGGACTTTGCATGCCCAAAGCATATTGAATCTTTTCAATATAGATTTTATTTATAGAAAGAAAGAGATTCTTGGATTTCGTTTCATGAGTTTATGTGTTTCTTGTTCCATGTTTTCTTGTACTTTCATCAACTATTTTATTTAGATTAGTTTGCTAGTGTTATAATGTTGCAACTTGGTACTACTTCCACTGCAGTAAATTTTAATGCAATTATTAAAGTACATACTTTCCTCTATTTTATTGTGAGTAAGATAAGACCTGTGATTTGATATTTTTGTTTATAATTTTCAGGTAATCTCGTGACATAAGAAAATTCATTGTTATTTATTCTATTAGAAAGGAAGTAATATTTATCTTTTTTGGATACGTTGCTTCTTATTTTCAATTTTTTTTTATCTCAATTCTACTTTTCATACTATTGAAACTTTTGATGAACTTAAGGAATGGGATGAAGCCTTTTTATTTCTAGTAATTATTTATTGAAATCTAAGATTAAAACTAGGGCATAAAGGTTTTATGATAAATTGAATCATTTCTTTGAGATGCCTTGACATTAGTTTTTGAGCCTAGAACAATCTCATGAACAACATGTGGGAAGAATTATCAGAATAAATATGGACAAATCATAGATTTGGTTCTGATGAATCTGAAAACATCATTCAAAATGTTTGTTTCAACATTCAAAACCAACTGGAAGGCATGCAAGGAAGATGGTGAGGATTATAACTTTGATGTTTTCTATGGATTTCTAAATAATGATAAACACAAATTACTTGATGAAGGAAAGCTTGGTGGAAAACATAAAGCTCGCATTCTCAAGGGAAAGTGCAATGTGAATCATAAGGAAAGAAGATGGTTTGATACCCCTATAAACAAACCAAAATTCCTAGACCAAAAAACTACAGGGGACTAATGAACCCCAGAACAATTGAAAGAAGAAGGCATGTCAGTACTATGGAAATATTGGACATGTGGACAAAGTTTGCTACAAGAAGTGATATGGCTTAGAGGAGAAGGTCAAGCTACTTGAAGGAGACATGTTCATTGTTCGTCAACTTTCTCATAATTTCACCTTCCAAGTTGGAACTTCTCAAGCATTGATTTCTAATTCCATGCAGAATGAATGGGTCATTGATTTTGGATGCACCCATCATATGGCTAAGGATGCTTCCTTGTTCATGTTCTTGGATAAAGTTGTGGAGAAAAACATGTATGTTTCCAATGAATTTTCTCTCTACATTACTAGCCATGGTGATGTTCTCTATCGACATGGAATGATTTTTTATGTCTATCATGTGTCAAATCTCGGTGAAAATTTTCTATCAATTTCTCAATTAATATAGAACAATAATATTGTGGATTTCTGGCCAAATCGATTATTTTTTCAAGATTTGAAAAATCGTTAGTTGATTATCGTCAGAGGGTTTCTTGACCCAAAGGATGGTTTATAAAATCTTTGTGACTTGAATCAACCCAACTATGAACCGACTTCTCTTATTGTTCACACAAATGAACGAAATCGAAGTTGGCATGAATGACTTAGACACCTCAATTTTTGAAGTTTGTGGTTGATGGAAACCCTGAATATGTTTGCTAGTCTACGTAAAGTTTCCCCCCCCTAATGGAGTTTGTAGAGGATGTGTGTTGTGTAATGGGTAAGCATCATCGGGAACCCTTTGACTCTGGCAAAGTGTGGTGAGCACAAAACCTTCTGGAGCTATTTCACAATGATATTTATTGCATCAATATACCTTCCTTATCATGTTCCAGATGTATTTTGACCTTTATTGAAGATCCCTCTTGATTCACCTGGGTTTATTTTCTGAAAAATAAGAATCATGGATTTGAAAAGTTCAAAGAGCTTATGGCCTTTGCTGAAAAAAATGTGGTTGACCCATCAAGTTCCTGAGATTAGACAATGGTGGTTGAGTATGTGAATTGACCATTTGAAGAATACCTTGTTCGATATGGTATTTAATGGTACAAGGTCGGTCCCTCATACTCCTCAATAGAATGGTAATGAAGAATGAAATAATCGGACATTAGTCAAAATGACTAGATGTCTTTTCTAGGATAAAAATTTGCCTCCTCTCTTTTGTGTTGAAGTTATCTATTATGAAAACTATCTTCTGAATTGTATTTCAACTCGAGCTATCAATTCTGTGAATCTAGTCAAATAATGGTGTTGAAGAAATCCCTCGATCAACCACATCCATGTATTTGGATGTGTTTCTTGGGCTCATCTTCCAAATGATTGGTACAATAAACTCTATGAAAATATTCATTCTTTCATCATGATGGAATACTCTAAAAATTCTAAAGCATATAAACTATTTGACCCTATCAAATGATAGATCATTATCAAAAGAAATGTGTGATTTGATGAGAAGTATCCAATCATTAAGTTGTTGAATGCTTCCTTTGGTTTGCTACAGGATGGTCCCTTTGATGTTGTTTTCCACAATGTTTCTCCTATTTCATCTTTCATTCCTTCAACTGGACAATCAAACTCTATTCTTGTTTCAACTCAACCATCGACCTTTATTCCTTACTCGACCAATCAGTCAATATTTGTTTCATTGGTTCCTCTATATCCTTCAACTGAAACTATTCCTTATTTTGATCAACCTTCTGCGGTGTATATCAGTTCACCCCTTTCCTAACTACCTAGATGGGATACTAAGATGATTTAAGTTGTTGGTCCCAATGTTGGTGATATTTCTTCAAGCCAACAAACTCGTAGTCATAAGTAGCAGACGAGTGTTTCTTTGATGACTTATATTCTTGAAACTTGTGATCATGTTTCCTACTTAGATGCATAAAGTCAACCTAAATGGAAACAAGCTATGTATGTTGAGATGGATTATGCAATGAAGAATCATACTTGGGATTTAGTTCCTTGACTCGAGGGAAAGAACATTGTGAAATTTCGATGGGTCTACAAGAAAAAATTTACCTTTGAAGGTGTAATTGAGCATCATAAATCTCACTTGGTTGTGAAATAATTCTCTCAACAAGAAGACATAAACTATACTAAGATAGTTTCCCCTGTTGCAAAGATGAATTCTTTTCAATTGATTCTTTCCCTTGCTGCTCTTTTTGGATGGAAGATCCATTAGATGGATGTGAAAAGTTCCTTTCTACCTAACGACCTATTGGAAGAAATTTTCATGGAATAGCCTCCTAGTTTTGTGACAGATTCTAACCTTGTTTGTTAACTTTAGAAGTCTCTTTATGGTTTGAAGCAAGCTCCCAAATTTTGGTATACTAAGATCAACATTTTATTTCTCCATGTTGGTTTCGAACGTTGTGAATCCAATCACATTTTATATGTACTCCATACCCATGGAAAAAATCTCATTATTTTTGTATATGTTGATGACCTTATCATAACTAGAAATAACATCGATCTCATTCGAAGATTGAAGAAACAACTTGTTAACTCTTTTCAAAGGAAAGATATTGGTATTTTGCACTATTTTTTGGGTCTTCAAGTATTACCACTATCTGATGGATTATTCATTTCTCAACAAAAATATGTAATGGTTATCCTAGCACATTTTAAGATGGAATATTGCAAGCCATGTGCTACAACTTTTCAGTCTATATTTAAGATGAGTAAAACTTGTCAATCTTCCAAAGTCGACACTACACTGTATCAAAAACTAGTCGACAATCTTAGTTATCTCACTCATAGTCAACCTGGAATTTCTTTTGCTGTTAGTGTGGTTTCTCAGTTTATGCGGGATCCTAGAGAAAGTCACTGGAAGTCTTTCAAAATGATTATTCATTATATTAAGGGTACCTTTCATCTTGGTATAAAATATTATCGAAGTTCATATTTATTAGTTGGCTTCATTGACTCCAACTAGGTCGATGACAGTGATGATCAGAAGTCCACCTATGGCTATGTGTTTCACTTCAGCACTACACCGTTGATTTTTTTGTGCAAGAAACATAAGGTATTCTCTTTGTCGTCTACAAAAGCAAAGTATCGTGGCGTCGTTAATGTGGGAAAAGAGGTAGTATGGATTTTCCAACTCTTGGGTGAACTTGTATTTCCTATACCAACCTCGACTACACTCGACTATGATAATCAGAGTATGATTCAAGTTTCTAACAATCATGTTTCTCACAGTAAAATGAAACATGTTGAACTACATACTCACTATCTAAGACAATTAATTCAGGAAGAGGTTGTCACTCTTGTCTATCGAACACATATGATTAAATTGTTGATATCTTTACCAAATTGTTGTCTAAAGCTAAGTTCATCAAGCTCCATACCATGCTTGGGATTTATAATGTTTCAATTATCGGGGGGTGTTATGCTGACTTAATTTCACCTATTGAATCTCCAGAGTTGTGTGTAATGTGGGGGTGTTGGAACCTCAGGTTATGATGGTTCATCACACGTCTCCTAGAATTAATTAGCTGCACGGTCGACCAACAACTGGAAATAGTTGGTCGGGTGATCGACTAGAAGTCTACATTAGTCATTCAAGTAGTCGACTATCCTCTCGTTAAGACAATCAATCAACAATTGAGAACAATCATTTAATGGATCGATCAACCGATAAATCAACTATAAATTAGATGCATGGATGGTCAGGTCGATCCAACTAGACAACACAAATTTAACAGATTCAACTCCAACAACCAATGGTTGTATGTGAACAATATCTTACCTATTTTGTAGGAATTTGGTTAGATCTTCAGGTTATAAATAAAGGATATGATGGTTCATTATCATATTGTTTAAATTCAATACATTATGTCTAATGTGCATTGTGATGTTATGATCACAATGCATTGTTCTTAAGTGTTGTAAGGGTGTCTTTAGACACCACCAATCTTTTCTAAAATTATTTATCTTCAATTATTTACATATTATATTATTTGTTTCATACCAAGTTACACCTAATCCCCAACAATTTCTTCATGTTCCGCTCTCTTTCACCTCTATCAATTGGGTTAATTAAATCACTAAAGGAGATTTGTAAATTAACACTAGTTAGATTTATTTCATTTATTAATTTGTTGGTATCTTCTATCTATTATTAAACCCTACTTTAATTATCATAATAAATATATGTTCCTAGGCCACATAATCAACCCTAAAATCATAATTATCCTAGTGTCCTACTCTTCTTCTCTTTTCTTTTTATCTTTCCCTCTCCTAAGGTTTCTTAGTTTATCCCTAAAAATAAGTGGCACCTCCACTTTATCCTTCCTCCTTATGGTATTATAGTGCCTCACTCTAATCATCATGTTATCATCATGTTATGAAAAATTAAAAAAACATTGGGTTTCATGGAAACTGAACTATCCAGGGGAATATTGCAACAACTAGAGGAAATTCAATAATATTGCATGGGGAGGCTGAAGAATTAAACCAAAACAATATAGTGCAATTGAGTAGAATCATCTACTAAGAAGTTATTATATTTCTCAAATGTGTGACACACAAAGGAGCCACACATGGGTACATCTAAACCATGATTTTCCTCTTTGAAAGAGAACTAGAAAATCCCTTTTGTCAAGCTCTTCGTGGTTTCACATATCCAATCCTCTAGATTTGAAGCCTCTTGAAGTAACCCATGATGTAATGTGACATTTTGAGGGAATTTACCTACAAAGTAACTTGAAAGGGGTATATTCCTAAGACTCCACAAACAAAAACATATTCATTAATATGATTTTCAATAAATATTTTATCGACAAGAATGTTAGTACCTCATATTAAAATTTAAAACAATATTGCCAAAGACCTTTGGTGGCACCATTGCCAATAATGATATGAAATTTAATAGAAAATCTTTTGAGCACTTGTAGATTCATGACGTCATGCAATATGGTTGTGGTTTGGCGTTGTCTAGGATTTTGATGGTCAAGCTAGGGCACATAGGCTAGATCACAATAATGAAACTTGTCGTATCTAATTGTAACTTTGAATAGATGGAAAGTAAATGAATCCATGACAATATTGCTTATAATATTATATTATCAATAGTTTAAAAATATATAAATTTCACCTTTCACATTAATAATTTTGGAAGATTAAAACCATAAATGAATGTAAATGGAGTTAATTATGTACAAGGTAATATAATGCAATGTGATATATTTTTGGAAGTTGAAAATCATAAATGAAGGTAAATGGATTTAATGTTTTACCACGTAGTAAAATATATTATGATATACTAAATCAATGGGTCGAGAGAGTTTCCAAAATAATTATTATAACTAGAATAAATTGATCTCTTAAACTTTCTTTGTTACAACAAATATGATAAGAAAATGACAGAAAATTCAAGCAGAGAAGAGTTCTACCACATCCATGCTTGCCCATGGTGGAAATCTTGGTATAAATGTATTATGGTATACTAAATCAATGGGTGAGAGTTTCCAAAATAATTATTATAACTAGAATAAATTGATTTCTTATAGAAAATTAACTTTCTTTTTTACCACAAATATGATAAGAATTTGCAGGAGAAGAGTTGTACCACATTCATGCTTGGACATGGTGGAACAATATCTTTAGTGTTTTTTCCAATTATGAGTTGACCTAAATTGTTAAAAAATCGATTAAAATTCCAAATTAATGGAAATTTTAACTTTCTATATTGTCAAATTCTAATAACATGGGGGAAGATTTCTATAAGATTAAATGGCTCCATTATAATTCCAACAATGAGAGGGAAGTTTGCTACACTATTAAACAACTCCATTGTAACCTATGTTATAATTTGAACATTTATTTTCAAAATAAAAATTGAAAACTTTATCAACTTACCTAATTTTGACCACCCCATTTGTAAAAATAGACTCAAATAATAAAATTAATAATTTTTTACTTTGTGAATCTACTATATTATGTACATAAACTGATATTGTAAAATTTGAAAATAATAAATACAAGTAAATCACATTATGTGTTACTACAATGCAATCCAATAGAGTATAGTATAATGAAACCAATAAGTTATAAGTATTCATTACTATGAAAAGCTATTATTAAATATATAGATCAAAAAAATAATAATAAATAGGAATTTGGGACACTCTATATCATCTCTTGGAACTGTCATGGATTTCCATGGAGAAAAAGGCCTATGTTAAGTTGGATCTCAAATGAATTAGATATTATATTTCGTGTTGAAACTTGGGAGCATGAATAATTTAAGGTCCCTAACTTAGAAGGATTTGTCTTATGGTTGGTATGGAATAAGATATATTGCAACTGAGGGATCAAAGGCATAGCTTGCTACATAAAAAAGAATATTTTTCCTCACAATAAGATTCACAAGAAAGACCCTTTCAATTAGTACATGTGGATGGATATTTGATATATTAATGCTAACAATATTTATACAACAATTTGTTATTCCGTGCATGTTAATTCTACCTATTATAAGAAAAGTAATCTAGATTAAAATTATCCTTACAATGGCTTAGACCAAGATATTTACAATATGCTAAATGAAGATAATATCATCTTGCTAATAGAATTTAATGCTAGAACAACAACTAATCAAGATATTATTTAAAACAATTATTTCAACCCTAATCCCATATGGCTAGATGAGGACCTTATTTTAGCTAGAAGATACAAAGGAAACTCTAAAGGATTGGCGAAGAATTTGTTTGGTACCAAGCTAATCAAGATCTACTTTTTTCAAGAAATAATAATTTACAATGGTATAATGAAGTAGCCAAAATCTAACCATGTGAATTATATTCATGGGCTTGGTAATAGTTACATAGATAATGTAATATACGATATCCTTGTATACAACCAAATAGTAAATTTTGACCTATTAAGCAGCCATGAGCCCAACTCTGATGATAGATTAGCCCTAACTCTAAACTTTGTCATGTGCAAAATCTCTATTGACGAGAATTATGATAACCGAATGTCTTTAGTGTTTTTTCCAATTATGAGTTGACCTAAATTGTTAAAAATTCGATTAAAATTCCAAATTAATGGAAACTTTAACTTTCTATATTGTCAAATTCTGACAACATGGGGGAAGATTTCTATAAGATTAAATGGCTCCATTATAATTCCAACAATGAGAGGGAAGTTTGCTACACGATTAAACAACTCCATTTTAACCTACGTTATAATTTGAACATTTATTTTCAAAATAAAAATTGAATAACTTTATCAACTTACCTAATTTTGACCACCCCATTTGTAAAAATAGACTCAAATAATAAAATTAATCATTTTTTACTTTGTGAATCTACTATATTATGTACATAAACTGATATTGTAAAATTTGAAAATAATAAATACAAGTAAATCACATTATGTGTTACTACAATGCAATCCGATAGAGTATAGTATAATGAAACCAATAAGTTATAAGTATTCATTACTATGAAAAGCTATTATTAAGGATATAGACCAAAAAAATAATAATAAATAGGAATTTGGGACACTCTATATCATCTCTTGGAAGTGTCATGGATTTCCATGGAGAAGAAGGCCTATGTTAAGTTGGATCTCAAATGAATTTTATATTATATTTCGTGTTGAAACTTGGGAGCATGAATAATTTAAGGTCCCTAACTTAGAAGGATTTGTCTTATGGTTGGTATGGAATAAGATATCTTGCAACTGAGCAAACAAAGACATAGCTTGCTACATAAAAAAGAACATTTTTCCTCAGAATAAGATTCACAAGAAAGACCCTTTCAATTAGTACATGTGGATGGATATTTGATTTATTAATTCTAACAATATTTATACAACAATTTGTTATTCCGTGCATGTTAATTCTACCTATTATAAGAAAAATAATCTAGATTAAAGTTATCCTTACAATGGCTTAGAACAAGATATTTACAATATGCTAAATGAAGATAATATCCTCTTGCTAATAGAATTTAATGCTAGAACAACAACTAATCAAGATATTATTTTAAACAATTATTTCAACCCTAATCCCATATGGCTAGATGAGGACCTTATTTTAGCTAGAAGATACAAAGGAAACTCTAAGGGCTTGGCGAAGAATTTGTTTGGTACCAAGCTAATCAAGATCTACTTTTTTCAAGAAATAATAATTTACAATGGTATAATGAAGTAGCCAAAATCTAACCATATGAATTATATTCATGGGCTTGGTAATAGTTACATAGATAATGTAATATATGATATCCCTGTATACAACCAAATAGTAAATTTTGACCTATTAAATGGCCATGAGCCCAACTCTGATGATAGATTAACCCTAACTCTAAACTTTGCCATGTGCAAAATCTCTATTGAAGAGAATTATGATAACCGAAAGCTCTTGATTTTAAACAAAAAAAAAGTTGATCTTTTCTAAAGGATTTAAATAATGAATTAATTCATCTATCAAATAAGAACAATTTGAATACCTTTGTCATAATTTTATGACAACCCTCTCTACTCGCATTAACAAGTTCTCTATTGAGGTTTTTTGTGAAAAAGAAAATAGAATGACCAACCCATGGTATGATCAAGAGTGTAATATTTCTAGAAAAGACATTGGGTATGCTTGTAATGAGTCCTTGAAATATGACAAGATAAATAGATACAAAGCCCTAATTAAAAGGGAAAAAATGCCCTATATAAATAGAAAGAAAGAGAAGTTTTTGCACCTATTTGAGGCATATCCAAAGAAATTATGGAGGAAAATTAAACTCATAAAACCAAAGAAAACATTATGATCCCCTTGAGGGACTAGAATTCTTACATTAAAAATATTTATGAATCCCCTAATGTCCTAGATAACATTCAAACCATTTGTACAGAGGAAGAGGTTTTTTCAACAAAAGACATAGAAGTTTGGGGTTAAGAAGCTTAGACAAGGGAAAGCGAAGGAGATTGAATACTACCAAGAATCAATATTAAAGCTTGGAGGGCCTATCCTCATTCCTCATATCCACAAGCTCTTCAATTTAGTAGTTAGGAAGGGCCTCCCTAAGCCTTACAATAAAAGCCCCATTGTACCTATTTTTAAAAGTGAGGATAAAAACAATCCCTCTAATTATAGGAACATTATAATTATCCCTCTTTTAGCCAAGGGTGAGTGCATGAAGTTGGTGGATGATAAAGTGGCAATGGGGTGAGCAGGAACGTGCACCCGAAGGAATGAGTGTGCGTAAAAACCCAAACCTCCACTCAGCAAGCCACGTAGGCACACTCCCAAGAAAAAGTGCATGCTCTCAAGAATGCACATGCGTTTATAAGAAACATGTATACAAGAACACGTTCATGTTCCTAAAAAAATAAAAATAAAAATAATGCATGTGCACTTTAGGAATGCCCATGTGTTACTAAAGAACACATGTTATTATTAAT
>SNQJ01S0010825.1:201397-241384 GCA_010110895.2 Picea sitchensis | reverse complement strand
GAGGTGGGAGGGATGGAGAGAGAGGAGGCTAGAGAGATAGGGGAAGAGAGGGGGAGGGGAGAGAGAGAGAGAGAAAGATGGAGAGAGGGATAGAAATGAAGAGAGAGAGAAAGAGAGAGGTAAAAAGAGAAAAGGTAAGCTAAGAGAGAGGGATAGAGGTATAGTGTGAGAGGGAGAGAGAGAGAGAGGGGGGCCTAGAGAGAGAGAGAGAGGAGGAAGATTTGGGTATATAGGGAGAGGAAAAGAATGAGAAAGGGAAAGAACGCTAGAGAGAGAGAGAGAGGTATAGAAGGAGGAAGGGAGAGAGGGGTAGAGAGAGGAGGGGGGAGAGACATAAGGAGAGATAGTGGGAAGGGAGGAAAGATAGAGGGATAAGGGAGATAAAGAGATGGAGGGAGAGAGAGTGGGAGAGGGAGAAGGAGAGAAGGGGAGAGAGTGAGCGAGAGTGAATGAAAGAGAGAGTGGTGGGAGAGAGACAAGGGTGGAGAGGGAGGGAAGAGGAGAGAGAGAGATAATTAGAGAATGGAAGAGGGAGGAATGTGGAGAGAAGACGGAGAGAATGAGTGGGGTAGAGAGAGACCCGGGGGGAATGGGGGAGAGAGAGGGGGGGGATAGGGACATAAGGAGAGAGGGGAAGAGGGTGAAGAGAGAGGGGGGGGAGAGAGTGAGTGAGGGATAGGGAGAGTGAGGTCAAAGAGAAAGAGAGGAAGATAGAGGGAGGGAGGGAGAGGCGTAGAGAGAGAAGGGAGGATTTTATTTGGATTAACAAGAACATGTGTGCTTTCTTGTTGCTAATAATGCATGCACGCTTGAGGAACATGTGCATGCTTTCAGAATGTGTGTGTTCTTTAGAAACACGCGCACGTTCCTAAAGCGCACACATTATTTGAATTTCAATTTTTTTTCCAGGTGGGAGTGACAACTCTAGCATACATGTTTATTGAGTTGATTTCCTCAGATTTAGGTTCGAGATGACAAACCTAGTGGTTTCGTCTACAAATACATAAAAACCTCCATTTTTATGAACTCCTCTCCATATCTCTATTTTTTACGCTTATTTTTTATAGGCTACAAAATTCAGTTATTGACGAAACTAAAGAAACAGATGGAGTTGGCTATGTAGATTCCAAATATACCATTTAAAATAATAATAATAATAATGTTTACTATTTTTAATCTATTTTTGTCTTGACATATATCAAAATCCTAGAATACATACCTCTTTTATTTTTGCTATACTTTTTGTCATCTTAACCATTTCTCAAATGTGTTATATGTGGCCCTAGAGGAGACCGATATCTACGATCTAAAAAAAATAAATCGTTTCGATCATGTTAAGACCGTCTTAGCTTGCACGAACAAAATACGTTTTAATTTCAAGGATATGTTGACTTTGATAACTTAAAAAATAATAATAAAATTAATATTATAAATTTCCAAAAAAATACATGACACAATAAAAATGGGTTCTCTACAAGTATAAAAGTTTTTGGAACGAAATTACATCATTAAGGAACTCAACACTTGTACGAAAAAAAAAAAAACATATACCTTACATTTTGTTGGAAAAACAAGATACCATTGTTAGAAAAAATAAAATTTGACATAGTTATTCACAATTTCTATGAATAAAAGTTGTATATTCGGAAATCTAATTCAATTTCCTAGGTTTCATATTCTTACACCATATTCAAATTCATTGTAAAAGTACCTTCAATAATCCCTCCAAGTTAACAGATTGTTTTTTTTTCCATATTTGCATTGCCACTAACGTGTCATGAGAGACCATCATTAGCTTTCACTCACCCCCAAGTTTTATGGATTTTTTTTGGAAAATAAGATTAGTGTGTGGCTAGAAAACCATGGAAAAAGAGCTAAAGGCCAAGCCATATTTATGAGCTATCATTCAATTATAGATCACCTTGTTACACTTAGAATCATTGTGGAGGAGTGTCACAATAATAAAATTAATCTCTTGTGTTGTTTTAGAAAAGTTTTTGATACAATGCCTAGGACTAACCTTTGGAATAGGTTAGAAGAGATAAAAGACCATTTTGAGTTGAGAGAACTTGTTGTGATAAGGTTGTGCAAGAAATGTATTGCTATGTTTAGGAACAATAAGGAATGGCCAAAAGAAATTAATTGTAATATAGGATTTAAGCAAGGTTGTCACCTATCTCCTACCCTCTTTGGCATATACATTGACAAGCTAGAGGGTTGTTTGGAAGAAGCAGGTTATGTCAGCTCATCTCTTTTTTATAGTCATCATCCTTCTTCTTTAAACCGATGAAATTGTTCTTATGGAAAGGACTCCCTATGATCTCGACAAGCAACTAAAAATACTCAAGTATTTTTGCTCTAGGATATGTATGACCATTAATACTAACAAAATGAAGGTTATGATAATTAAATCCAAAAGGGTCACTTATGCTAATTTCATGTATGACAACAATGGCTTGGAAGAAGTGTCTTCATAATCGACTTCATCACAATATTAACTTGAATTATAGCATTGAGAAAATGATAAATGGAGGGTGGAAAGTTTATTATGAACTTGAAAATAGTTGTAAATCAATGGACCTTTAGTTATGGGATAAGAAGAAAATCCTCTTTGAGATTGTTGTCACTCATGTTATCTTATATGGCTATAAAGTCACTCATGTTACACTATATGGCTATAAAATTTGGGGCTACAACATCTCTAGAAAATCATGGAGAAAGATAGAGAAAATCCAAAAGTGTTTTATAACTTATAATCTCAAAATTAAAGGAAATACGCCTTATCATATCCTCCTCATAGAAGCGAGTATTTCTCCCATTGAGAGCATGGCTATGACTAGGCACCTAATGTACAAGAACAAGATAAACAACATGGATCACAAGACCGTTACTATTATTTTTTCAAAACTCTAGTCAAAACCACCTACTTCTCAATTCAGGGTGGCATAAAGATGCAAGTATTGATTAAATCGTTGGTTGGGGGTGGCTTACAGATGCAATTTTTGGCTAAATCATTGGGGAACAAAAGAAGAGGTCACCCTTTATATTAACAATAATATTACATCTAAATTTAAGAAGAAATTGTGATGTGATAAAGAATGAAAGAATAATACAAAATTGAGATATTATAAGTAGGTGATCAACCCTAATATGAAAGATCAAAAAGTATCTCTTTGTTTTGACTAGTGTAAAGAAGAAAATCAATATTGTTAAAATAAGAACAAACTCTCACAACTTTCATAGTGATAAAGAATTTGTCATCTTTGTGATACTAAGATAGATGGTTGAAGATGATAAGCACTTTCTCTTAGATTGTCCTTTATAGACCTACATCAGATCACAATTTCAAAATATTTGTTACAATATCCACCTTCTTAGCCTTTTAACTCATCAAACTATGGTGATTTAGGAAGGCTTCTCTCAAAACTTTTTAAACACAAAAATAAAATTTTAAAGTAAATAGATAAACCAAATCTAATTTGATAACCCTCATTTTCATCATCATCAATTTAAATTATTTTAATAGAATAAATTAAAATTAAATTAATTTACATTTTTATTTTAATTTTTTTTATAAAATTTTAAAAATTATGGTATATATTTAATGAATAAGTTTGATAAATAAAATGAGGAATCAGATATCACGGAAGGTGAATTTAATTGATTGGCAATAATCCGGTGTGCAAATACCAGCTTTGGTTTGATTACCACGAGGAGTACCATCCTCAAAAAGAAAAAGTGTTTTTATTAAAATTCATTTAAAAAGAAACTAAATACTTTGTGTGGACCACATTACTAAGTAAAGGCACTTATATAAACAATACAAAGTACAATTTCGAAGGCTTGATATGGATTTGAAGATTTAATGTCTCTATCTCACCTTCAATTTAATATATCTTTCTAGTTCATTCATTCTAGATGGAATTGAAAAGGGCATGGTGGACGTGGAGAAAGAATAAAGAGGGAAGCTTTTACACATTGATAAAAGAGAGGCCTTGTGATTAAATGAAAACAAAAAAAGTTGAAACAAAAGTTCAAGGGAAAGGAAATTCAAACAAGAGGAAACCTTTTTTTTTAAACATAAAGTTGATAGCTTTTACACATTGATAAAAGAGGGGCCTTGTGATTAAATGAAAACAAAAATAGTTGAAACAAAAGTTCAAGGGAAAGGAGATTCAAACAAGAGGAAACCTTTTTTTTAAACACAAAGTTGATATCTTTTTCAAATGAAAGAAACCATTTTTTAGAACACAAAGTTTCTTTTCCAAATCAAAGAGAGAACTAGTAGAGAGAAATTGGAGCTCAAACATTAATAGGAAAAGCATTATAATATGATAAAAGAGGAGCCTTGTGATTAAATGAAAACAAAAATAGTAGAAACAAAAGTTCAAGGGAGAAGGAGACTCAAACAAACATTAAAAGTAAGTCTTTTTTTTAAATGAAAAGTTGATATCTTTTCCAAATCAAAGATTTTTAAATGAAAAGTTGATATCTTTTCCAAATCAAAGATAGAACTAGTAGAGAGAAATTGGAGCTCAAACATTAGTAGGAAAAGCATCATAATAAAGCATTCACCACCAACTTTATGAGTCTATCATTCTTAGTTTTTTCTTTTAATTTTTTGTATTACACTTGATTTTCTTGATTTTTTTTTAATTTATTTTGATATTTTTTTATGCAAATTCATAAAAGCATTTTGTAGCTCTACCATCATAGAGAATCATATTTGTATTTTTAAGAAATATTGCAACATATTGGTACTTATTGTGTTCAAGATGTTGATTAGTTTCCTCTAAATGATATTATTGTATCATTCTAAGCTTCACACATGGCAATTTTACCTTATGTGATTTGTTTTAAACTATTGGAATGTCCTTCAAAGGCCCCGGTACAATTATCCCTTCTATATTAGTGAGTGAATGAGCTTCCACCCTCTCTGAAGCTCACCCATAGGTTTTATTATAGATCTTTCACCCGTTGGGATTGCCATCTTCTTTAAACATCTTCTACATGATCTACCATTTGAAATGATTATTATGTCTCAAAGTTATGGAGAAAGATGCTTTAATGGATAAGGAATTTGCATAGTAGGTTCTAGATTTGTTTTCAATAATCTCTCTTTCAATATTTTCATTCTTGAAGTTCGTGATAGTGTGACTTTATATCCCAATGGTCTTACACCAATCCGTTTTTCTCTTAAAAACGATACATAATTCAAGTTAAATTTTGAGGCTAGCAAAGGTATTGCTAATATGACAATGTGTAATACCTTCTAAAGTCAAATAAGAGTTAAACCCTTTGGCTCAATACCCTTCTTAGGGCCTAAAGAATATTTTGGATGTCATGGCATCATTTTCATATAAAGAGAACATCTTAAGTGACAACATTATGTACCTTATAGTGAGTAGTTTTATAAATTCCACATCTGTGATGCATCGTAATTGTGCTAGGAGTTTTTTAGTCCATCAAGAATGATTTAAAGACAAATTATCAAACATCATTATGATAATATCTTTGGAAAGTATGTATAATTTCCCTAGTTAACCTCCTACCAATAAATTAAAGTCATTCCTTCTTACAATATTGAATTTTCATTAAGTTACTTATGGTATGAGCCTCTTCTACCATATTTTCTTTAGCATTAGGGTTATATAAGATGTCAATATTCTCCTTAAATCAAAGTCATTCCTTCTTACAACATTGAATTATTGTTAAGTTACTTATGTTTTTTTTTTTTTTTTGACAGAAACGGATAATGGGATTTAATTATAGAAAAGCAGTGGCAAGCCACTGGTTCTGTTACATATGAACTTAGCCAGGTTTGACTAAACAGTTACAAAGCCAGGAGGTTATACTCTCGTTCCTGGTGGAGGCAAATTAGTTCTAACTTAGTTGCTATATGCGGAGGATTCTATACAAAATGTCTTCCTCCCAGACTTATTTGCAGAGGCCAATTCCTGGCCTAAGAGATGCTTTCCAAATTACTTTGAGCTGCCCTTCTTGGACTGATCCCTCTCCTGCTTCCATTCTTTATTCAACTGCTCCATCTGCTGTTCCAAATTGATGACCCTTTCTTCAAATTCTTTCTTTGGGTCTTTGAGGTCCTTGCACAACTTTCCCAGTTCCTCAAATAGTCTGATTTTGGTGGATGTGATGTCATTTTCCAGCATCTCCAGACGTCTCCCTGCATCGATATCTAAGTTTTGGAGGAAGTTGACCAAGTTTTTCAGTTGATGCTTGAGACGTTGCATATTTTCCTCCAGTGTTGCTAGCCTCTCCTCCATCGTGGGCTTCCTACCCAAGCTCGACGCCATCGCTTCCCTTTCTGCTTCTTGGTTGTTGCTCCTACACGAGTTTCTCCTTCCTTTGATCGTTATGCTTCTGCGTGCCTTCCTTCCCAATCCTCGACTTCTTCTGGACTGCATGGCTTCCTTCCCTTCATCTCCTTTTAACACAATAATCCACAGGTTCGCTACACCCATGTGATACGTGCGATCTGGAAAGGATGGGATCTTTTTGGGTTTCAACAACCAAATGATGGGCGACTCCATCAGATCTGACCTCCTCCTGAGTGTTGACTGTGTTGGATTTGACCCTGTACCTTCGAGGACGCGACTTGTCCACTTGCCCGCTCGCATCCCTGTCTTATTCCAATCTCTCATGGGAGTTCCCAGCTGGTCGTGGTTCCGTTGATTTGTATGGTTCCAATGCTTGAGAGGGCTCCCCTGTTGGCCTTTGCATCTGTTGATGCACTCATTCCCCGGAGGACATGGTATAGCTGATAAGTTCGAAGCTTTCCTAGGATGAGTTGGATTTTCTCCAAAATGTGTTGGAGTTTTTCATTTTGGGATTTGTTGCGGAGAATTAAGGCTTGGATTATTAGTCGTGAATCCCCTATTATCACCAGATCCTGGACATTGTGTATAATAGATTGGTTTAGCCCTTGCTAGAGGGCCAGTGCTTCTACTTTGTTGTTGGTTTCTATGTCAAGTCCCCAGGCAAAATTGAATTCTGGGAGTCTGTTGGGGCCTACCAGTATTCCTCCTCCACCTGCCAGTCCTGGGTTCCCTTTGGAAGCCCTGTCAAAGAATAGGATATACTTATTTTCTTTTATTTTCCATTCTTCGAACTGTTGCTCCTCCATCCTGATTTCCCATTCTTGTTGGTGCGAATTATGATGTGTTTGTTGATGTTGATCTTGAAGATTAAGATGTTCAATCCAGAGTTTCTCTTCCATTTCTAACAGCCTTGAGTTCACTTCTTTACAGAAGTCGGGGGCGCTCTCGCCAAAATGGGTCTTTATCTTTGTGGCTACTTGAGCAGGGTTGCTTTTGGCTTCCCTAAATAACTTTTTATTTCGTTCGAGCCAGATATTCCAAAGAATAAATTTTGGGAGAGTTCTCCAAAGGGTGGAGAGTTGACCCTTTTTGTTGTCTGAAAAGGGCAGAGGGAATTCCAATTCTGGAGTAGTGTGATGACTTCTTGAGGTAAAACAAAAGTGCATGGATGCAGTCCAAGGGTTAGCTGCAGACTTCCTTGGAGTAAGTGCAACTTAAGATTAGGTGGTATGTAGTCTCCTCTTCTTGATAGCAGAGAGGGCATCTGGAGAGGCCTTCCCAACCTCTTCTTCTTATATTTTCGCTAGTGAGGATACCTCTGTGTGTCGTGGTCCAGACATACATATCTATCTTCGAAATTGACTTGGAGGACAAGATGGATTTCCAAATCGTCGGATCTGGGGGGATGTGAGGGACTGCTGCTATGTATTGGTATCTTGGTGCTGTAGTGTAAGGTCCAGAGAGAGGTCCCCATCCTCTCTTGTCTTTTTTCCTTTTCTTTAAGGGGGATTTCCCTTGCAGCCAGTAATTCAACATGTTCCATTCCTCTTCTAACTCTGGGGGTATATTGGCAATTTCCCAACTTAGCCAGGAATGGCTCTCATCGTTTTCCCAACGTGAGATGTCCCATATACTGTGTAAATTCCGGAGTCTCATCCACTCTTTAATTCGGTCAAGACCTTTCTTCGAGTCTAGTGGTGTATCTCCCATGATTGAGTCTTCCCAAACCTTGATTTCTTTACCATTGCCTGGTATCTAAGTGAGGTGAGGTTTAAAGTGTCTAAGAGCCTTCTGGCACAAAGAGAAAATTGTGGATCATTTCTCCACATTTGTTGGATGGTCAAGGCATTTTTTCCTTGGGCCTCAAAAGTACTTCTTCCATAACGCTCTTTTACTCCAGGAGGAATTTTCGGTGATTGTGCGCCATAAAATATTTTCTCCCAAGGCTAAATTTTGAGTATGGAGGTTTTTAAATTGGAGCCCCCCTTCTAGGTAGGGCTTGGTTATTTTTTCCTAGCTTATAAGGTGCAATTTCCTCCCTATCTGCTTCCCTCCCTCCCAGAGGAACCTTCTAAACAACGCCTCAATTTTCTGGATTGTAGACATCGGGGCCAAAAGTAAGGAGCTTTGGTAAATCATGATTCTTGCTAGCACTTCTTTGATGAGGACCACTTTGCCTGCGAGGGTTAACCAATTTTCTCCCCAGGAGTTTATTCTTTTTTTGAGTTTTTCTATCAGTTGGTCCCAATGTGAGGCCTTTGGATTAGATTTGATAATAGGGACTCCTAGGTATTTAAACGCATCCCAGGTGGTGCAGCTTTCCATTCCCAGTACTCTTGAGATATCTAGCATCTCCCTTGGAGTTATGTTCCATCCAAAGATCTTACTTTTAGTCAGGCCTATCACACTTCCTGAGACTTCTATGTAGGCGTCTAACTCCTTTTTGAATTTCTTTGTTGTAGGCATACTTGCTCCTCCCATTAGCAGTGTGTCATCTGCAAATTGAGCGTGGTTGATGTCTTTTACCCTAGGGGAAATTCTCAAGCTGAGAAGGTTGTTATGCATTTGGCCATGATCCAATTGGAAGCTAAGTATGGAGGCTTGGACGACAGAAATGAGAGGGGAGAGGGGTAGCCTTGCCAAAGACCTTTGGAAGCTTGAAAGAACGTAGTGGCCCAACCATTCATTAGAGGGGCTATCTAGGGGGAACCGATACAAGCTTTAATCCAATTTATGAAGGAGGGGGTGAAACCAAAATTTTCCATGACCTTGAACATAAAATTATGTCTGACTCTATCAAACGCATTTGCTAGATTGATATTGATTATCATACCTTTGTCTTTTCTGCGAACGCTTGAATGCAGAGCCTCTTGAACGAGGATGATGTTATCCACTATATACCTTCCTTTTACAAATCCTCCTTGATTTTCCGGGATAATTGCTGGGAGAATATTTTTAATTCTGTTAGCTATTATTTTGGTGAGAATTTTGTAAGTTTTGTTGCAAAGAGAAATTGGATGAAACCTTTCAAAGTTGATTGCTCCTTTTTCTTTGGGAATGAGAGCAAGAAAAGATGAATTTGTTCCTCCTCCTATCTTGGTGCAAGTCTGAGACTTCCTAATCATCTTTGTGAGGTTTGATTTTATTATATCCCAGTTGTTTTGGTAAAATCTGGTTGTGAATCCATCTAGACCTGGGGCTTTGTCTGGGTTCATTTGATCAAGTGCCTCTTTTATTTATTGTTGGTCGACTACCTTGGTTAGCTTGATGTTGACATCTTCATGAATGAGGGTCAGAACTAAAGAGGGTGGGTAGACTTTGGGATCTATAGCAGATCTTTGAGTTTCTGTATAAAGAGTTTCGAAGGCTTCTGCCACAGCTTCTTTTATGCCTTCAAAATTTATTATTGTCTGATTTTGGACCTGAATTTCCGTGACATCCTTGAACTACTTTTGAGCTTTAGCTTGTTTATGGAAGAAGCCAGTATTTTTATCCCCTGCTTCAAACCAGAGGTTCCTGGATTTTTGTTGCCAATACTTTTCTTCCTCTCTACAGGTTTGATGCCAATTCCTTTGGAGCTGATCTTCTTGATGCAAAGTTTCTTGGGTGATTCCTTGATTTTCCATATCCAGCTGGTGTTTTTCAATCTGTTTTTTGGCTTCTTGGCGAGATAAAGTAGGGTTTGGGAGGGTTTTTTCCCAAGACTTTAGCGCTACCTTTAATCTTTTGAGTTTTTCTTCCCAAACAAAAAAGGCAGAGCCTCTTATTATTTCATTCTATATTTTGGTAACCAGATCCTAGAAGCTTTCATCTTGGATCCAGGCTGGGCTAGATCTGAAAGGCATTGGCTCGAGGTTCTTGACATGTAAAATATCCAACATGATTGGTTTGTGGTCTGACACACTATGAGGGAGGATGGAGGAGGATGGGGTGAGGCCCAGAAGAATAAAGGTGTTGTGAACTAAGAACATGTCTAGTCTAGTGGCAATGTGCCTCAGTCCTACCCTCTTATTAGACCATGTGTAATTCCCTTTAGTAGGCTTGACATCTTCTAGCTCCCAATCTAACATGATATCTTCTACCCATTCCCTTGCTGGGTCTCGCACACTGGAGCCACATTTTTTCTCCGTTTCTACTAGTGTCACATTGAGGTCCACCCCAATAATGATATTTTCCAGCTCATTTAGTAGCAGGAATTCTTTTAGAGTATCCCAGCAAAATATTTTTTCCTCCAAGAGGACAGGCACATAAAGATTCAAAAGACTTACCTGTCGGCCCGTTTCTTTGTGAAGAAGGCTGGTATAGATCCAAATCTTGCATGTTTCATATTTAATGAGGCCATACTTCATAGGGTTCCAGAGAGTGTCTGTACCTCCGAGGCTCCTCTTGCGCTTACTTTTATTCCTTTGCTTGTTTTCCAAACTGCATTTGTTGTGTTGAGGAAGTCTTGTTCTTCCATATTGGTTTCCTGGATAAGAAGGATCTCGGATTTTGAAGTTCTGGTGATATCTTTAAGCACCTCTTCCTTTATTATACTTTTTAAACCCCTGCAATTCCAGGAAGTTAGTCTCATGATTTACCTAGGGGGGAGGTGTGGGCTCCTTGAGGGGCTTGGGAGTGCTTCCTTATCTTCCTAATATTGATCAGATGTCTGATTGTTGGTTGTGATCCACTCAAGACGTCTTTATATGTCTCATTTTCTCTTTCTTCTTTCTTGGATTTCCTGCCTCTGCCTGTTTTTATTGGGGTGATAATGGTGTCACTTGCTCCCTCGCTATCATTATCTGAGGAGACTTCGCCTTCCTCCACTTTTGGTTCTATGTTCTTTCCCCTCACAATTTTTCCTTTCTCTTTCTCCCTTTCTGGCATCAGCTCCTCTCTGGCTTCTGGTGTTAACTTCCCTTGCTCCGCTTCAGCTATTAGTAATTCCTGAGAGGCTTCACCTATTGTTTTCTCTGTTTCTGGATCTATCCCCCTAAACCTGTTCATTGTCGCTATCTCTTACTGGTTTACTTGCTCCTTGGACTATGCAGGGTTTGTCTTTTTGTTCCTTGGGCCTTTTTCCTTGGATAAGGTTGTTCCTCTTCTGGGTTGTTGCCATCCTTCTCCATTGTCTTTCTCCTTGTTTGGGTCGTTAGGGTAGTTTCTCTGAAAGTGGCCATATTCGTGACAACCCTTACATTTGAACAAAAGTTGTTCATAATCAAGATTCTGGTAATGCTGCCAGTCTCCAACCCTTAACTTGATTGCCTCTGGGAGACCTACCTCTAGATCCACTTCCACGCATATGCGCACGCAGGAGTATTGGTCCTTGGGGTCTGCCCTGTCAATATATTGACCGAGCCTATTTCCAATTGTCTAGAGTGAAGTGGGATTCCAACAATGGATTGGGATATTTGGTAGTATTACCCAGACCGGGACGTCCTTGGGCACTTCCACCGCTAGATCAAAGCTTGGCATCTAGCAGTTCAGGTAGATCCCTTGAGTTCCCATGAAATAAGGTCTATTTTTGAAGATGAGATCTCGATCTTCTTGCGAGATGAATTCAAAGATAAAGAAACATCTTCCCACCGCATAATAGGTTACACTATTATGGATCAGTGGGTGCCAGTTTCTTTGGATCCAGTTGTCTGTAGACATGGTTGAAGGCGAGAGCCCCATACACTGTCCTACCAATCCACGATCCACCAGGGAGACTGCTACCTGTATAGGGTGGTCAGGGGGGAGATCAATCTCTAGGATCGATTAGAGCTTCTTAACAAAGCTTAGGGGAGCGGTTGGGGGGAGATTCTTTCCTTGGGCAGCCATAATCTTGCGGAAGGAGTCAGTTGTGGAAGGAGGGGGCGGTGGCACCCCTTTTCCGGGGCAGCCATGGCTGCAGCAGAAGCGCTCAAAAGTTTAACCCTAGGCGACCTCAGAGAACTTTTTTTCCCAATCCTCTACACATCAGTTAAGTTACTTATGTTATGAACCTCGTCTACCATATTTTCTTTAGAATTAGGGTTATGAGATGTCAACACTCTCCTTTTTATTGTATGTTTTAGTAGTTTTAATCTCTCTTGTGGATGTAACTAAACATGTATCATATTGAATAGGATATCATTAAGTGGTTTTCCACATGCCAACCTTAACTAAAGGGTATTTCTCAAGATGCAATACATGTAAAAGGTTGTGGAAAATAAGTTTCAACATATGTTGATTGGTAGGTATAGTAGGAAGTAAGTTTTAAAATTCCTCAACAACATTTATTAATGGATTCATCCCATAATATTTATAAATAAAGCAGGGTAAACTTACTTTCTTATGTAAGTTGGTTTTAGATATGAACATATTAATTCTTCAAACATTATATAAGGTCGTGGGAGACAACATCATAAAATTATAATTTTTTATATATATGTGAAGATATAGAGGTCATTAATTATTATAATATAAATTATTTCCATCATCTAGTATGCAAGGAATATGAGAGTCTTAACAAATATAAATAGTTTTCATCATTGTCTCTATATTTTTTGGTTTTTAGCACTTGGTATTGGCCTTGTAAATATAAAGGAGAGATTGTTTAAGAGTGGTTGAAACTCCTTTGTGATGAGTTGCTTGGTTTATTTATAGAGATCTACTTAATGATTTAGTTTCAATCGTGTGTTTTCACAATGGGAGAGACATTTTCAAACAACAATTTTGACCCCACAACTTCTAGCTCAAGATTACACGACAAACACCTCTTTTTTTTTTTTGTCATCCCTGCCACTTCGTAAATGATGGATCCCTCTCCCAAAGCGAGGGATCGAGGGACATACACAAGGTTTGGAATGACAAATAAGGAACATTTCCAGGTTATAAAAATCTTAATCTCTTGAATCTATTATTACATAGCCAATCTCAACTGACTTAGGCTCTTATAGAATGGATAGATACAAACAAGAGATGGGTTTCAATGTAGCTAAGGCAAGTCCTTTTAAAAAAGTTTCTTGTTGTAGATATATTGGTGTGTCAATTAACTTCCTTGTGTGATGCAGCGTAGTTGTCAACAAGTTTGATTCCAATTCAGACATTAATGTTAGTGCAAAGAACTACAAGTTATCCAAAGTAAATATGTGAGAATTGTGATTAGATCTCATGTTGATCGATATCTGGCGGGTTTTTAATTTCATGGATAATGGGATGGTTTTTATATCTCACTTTGCACACGCATAAGTTCCCATTTAAAAATGAATATAAAGATTAACTTGTTGTACAATCTTAAAAAACCTCACCAATCAAATCTTCCCTCATAATTACATTGTAATAAAATTATAAGCTTATTCATCTAACAATTTAAAATTAAAATAATATACAAACATTATAATATATTTGAAGTTTGAAATTGTTTCTTACCTGGAATTTCTCATGTAGGTGTCCATTCCAAAACACATACTTTTCATTAAAATATATCCCCCCATCCTTAGACTTGACAATAAGATCTGGCCACATATGTCTAATAATACAAAATCATATATATATATATATATATATATATATATATATATAATATTTATGTCATCTTGTATCATACTCGTACCCATAAAAAAATATAATACCCATACTATCTTTCTTGTATCTTCTGACCCACCTATCTATCTTGTCACCTCTTCTTATCGACCTTTTGATCCCCTCATTGACCTACTACATTGTTTGGGTAATATTTGAAGAGAAATCGGATTTAGGTGATGAGATTTTCTTCTTTTATCAATACCCACTCATAGAGTAGTGGGTTTTTTTAATATTTGGAGACCAACAAATCTAGGTTTGATTCAACATAGCTGGAATCTTTTGGATAACTAATGCCAATGCATTTTAGAAATGGACACAATATATGCTTGTTTAAATTTATCTGCAAATAAACCATGTGGGTATAATGTATCTATCAGCTTTCAATGGTGGTAAAATGTGATTTCTAAAGCTAGGTTTGATACATAAACAAAATATAAACTATAGGCTATCAAAGTGGGGTTAGGGGTAAAAAACAAATTTGAGAATGATAGAGGGAGAACACTATCAAACAATGGAATATGAATTATATATATATATAATATTTATGTCATCTTGTATCATACTCGTACCCATAAAAAAAAAAATACCCATACCATTTTTCTTGTATCTTCTGACCCACCTATCTATCTTGTCACCTCTTCCTATCGACCTTTTGATCCCCTCATTGACCTACTACATTGTTTGGGTAATATTTGAAGAGAAATCGGATTTAGGTGATGAGATTTTCTTCTTTTATCAATACCCACTCATAGAGTAGTGGGTTTTTTTAATATTTGGAGACCAACAAATCTAGGTTTGATTCAACATAGCTGGAATCTTTTGGATAACTAATGCCAATGCATTTTAGAAATGGACACAATATATGCTTGTTTAAATTTATCTACAAATAAACCATGTGGGTATAATGTATCTATCAGCTTTCAATGGTGGTAAAATGTGATTTCTAAAGCTAGGTTTGATACATTAACAAAATATAAACTATAGGCTATCAAAGTGGGGTTAGGGGTAAAAAACAAATTTGAGAATGATAGAGGGAGAACACTATCGAACAATGGAATATGAATTCACTGAAGGGTTTTATTATACACTTGGAGAAGCCTCACATATGTATGTGGAGAGTGTGAGGATCTTGTAGACCAAAAATGGAGGTGGACCTTGTCCATGCCCATTATGAATTGTTATCACAAGATCTAGAACCCTTGTGCAAAGCCTATCACAAGGTGCAAGTCAAGTGTAACTTTTGGAAGTACTTGCCACTATCACCTTAGCAATTACTTCCCTTGTTTTAGTGAAGGATGAAATCCAACATAAGGGAGGATTCCCTAGAAAACTCAAGGAAAACTCAAGGAATGCTATAGAAAGAATGAATCAAGTCTACGACCTACTATATTGGTCACTCAATTATAACACCACTTAAGTCAAGGTTGTCAATGCAATATAAAGGTGACTCAATGGAATAACTTTTATATTTCCAAATATGAATTATCTTGAACATTAATGATGTTAACTAAGAAAAAATAAGTCAAGGGAATGCCCCAAAAACTATAAACCAAGAAGAAAGCTATAGTTTTCATAAAACTTGTATTCAAAGATGATTACTTTTGCAATATGACAAGTTACAACTACAGAAATATCACATCCCTTAAAAAAGTAATCATGCAATGAAAAAGGGATGAAAACGCAAACCAAAACTAGGTTTTAGATAACAAATGCTTCTTGAAATGTAAATGGCATGAATTAACCCTAAAATGTTCAAGATGTCAAGCCCTAAAAGGTTGAAAACCATAATAACAATGTAATAAATTATGTCAAAGTGTATTCCAAGGTAAAAGATTCCACTAAAACCCTAGACGTTAGGCTAGAAAATGGTTGGAATTAGAGGGTAAATCCTAATATAACCATCGAACATTAAATGAAAAGGGAAATTAGGATTTCAAGTTACTTGCAAGGGAGAAAGACTAATGTTATCTAATTTCTTTGGGCATATGGAATCAAAATATGTACTTTCTTTGAGAGAAAAAATAAAAAATAAAACTAAAAACTAAACCCTAAAATAATCCACTACAAACCCTAAATATTAATCCTTTAAGAGGGAAAATCACTATATGTAATGGGATTTTTTTAGTATCGTTTCAAAAAATTAATATAATTTCAATTATTTTATAATTTATATAT
Organism: Picea sitchensis; assembly: GCA_010110895.2. Taxonomy (NCBI): domain Eukaryota; kingdom Viridiplantae; phylum Streptophyta; class Pinopsida; order Pinales; family Pinaceae; genus Picea; species Picea sitchensis. Next base: position 225,335 of record SNQJ01S0010825.1, on the reverse strand, counting down.
TTTTATATATATATATATATATATATAATATGCTCAATTAAAAACCTTATTTATATTTTATAAAATATTCCCTTCTATTCCCATTTAAGATGGCACGTGAATTAATATAATTTTACAAATGACACGTGAATAACTTTCCCTTTATCCCTAAAGCAAGACACATGAATTAGTGTCATTTCATGAACGTTAATTAGGTTAAATAATATTAATGAAATTATACTCGAGGCTACCCCGTAAATCCAAAACACGTTTTGTATTTATGTTATGCATTGGTTTGTATTAATGTTTTGCATATGTCAATAATTGTGACTAAATTTTGTAGTATAGTTCCCATCATCTTTCTCGGTCAAAAACTTCCAAAATTTCACCATATACTAAGAATTTACCATATTCTTAAACGCTAGTTACCCTAACTCATTTTTACTAAATTCTTAAATGTTAGTTATCCTAACTCATACCATCCATGCGGAGTTAATAAGTATAACATTATTGTGTATACATTATACATAATCTCTTTTCTTATATTTCGCACATTTCTATTCATTTTAGTATGGTTAGTGGCTTTTTTTTTTACTAAATTCAAATCTAGAAGGGGTAGGGTATGTATACCTCCCTATATTTTAAAAGTCAAATTGCAATGTGGAGGGGTCCCTTCTCCCACAAACAAGAAAATCTTATACATCAATTTGATATCTAGCTTGATAGTGACCTTATATATATATATATATATATAGTTAATGACTTTTTATTGAAAGTTCTTAAATATATATTGTATTGTGTTTTGCCTAAAAATAATTAATTAATATGGAGAAAGGTTTCATACATTGTGAAAGGATTTTGCTTAGGTAATTATCGTGATTATAAATGTAATAGATAAGGAAGTTGTTAATTTTCCTATATGCCTATAAGTCTTCTTTGGTAGGGGGGTGATTGACAACTTTAACATACATGTTAAGTTGTTTTTATATAGGCTACACACATATCGAGCCAACTATGTAGTTTCCAAATATAAAAATTCAAAAAAAATAATTATTGTTTATTATTTTTAATATATTTTTGTCTTGAAATATATCATAATCTTAAAATGCATACCTCTTTTATTCCTACTATAACTTTATATTGCCTTAACTGTTTTTAAAATAAGTTATATGTTGCACTAGTACATAACCAAATCTACATTCTACAAAAACATAGTTTGATTATGTTAAGACCCTAATGCAAGGCCTTGTAATTTCAAGGATTTAATGGCTTTAATAATTAAAAAAAATAGAAAATTAACATATAAATTAAAAAAAATAGAGTTGCACAAGAACAATGTGTTCTCTACAATTCTACAATTTTTAAAAAGAAATTCCATCATTTAGGTGCTCAAGAGCTACACAATCGGAAACATGTGCATTATATTTTGCATGAAAAATAACATACCACTATTACAAAAACTCAAATTTCACATATTCACACAAAAATTCTATAGAATTATAAAAATTAAATATTCAGAAAGTCAATTCAATTTCCTACATTTCATGTTTTTACACCATATTCAAATTCATTGTGACCAAGAAATACCCCATAGGCGCTAGCATATTAAATCTTCAAGGACTGAAGAAAGTATCACCCAAGATGCCATGAGAATCACAGAGACCATATGTTTCATACAACTTATAAAAGAATCTAGGAAACATCCATCATATAACCATGCATTGATTCATAACCATCATAATAGTACTGCATAGAATAATATAGAACATACATACGTTTAGAACAAAACTCATAAGATACAAAGACAAATGCGCTTCATGCTTTATTCCTTAATATCAAAGGCATCCATATACATTTAAATACATAGAGGCTAAATCATGCTCATAATGTATTCATGGAAAAATAGAAACGAGCTTTGTGTTCTCTGATCTACTTTCTCTTTCATACATACATAATATTTATGAACACAACAAGAACTGATACAATGCATAATTGGATATCTAAATCATCTAAAAAAAACATAATAATCCACCCCCTGTTAATAGAAACCCAACCCTTAACAATCTTGCCAACTCACCCACAACCTCAACCATGATTAGTCGGGTTGTTAAAAAAATGGTTACAGTCATTCAATATCTTTGAGGATTCAACATGTGTGTGATCTCTTCAAGTCTTTGCGTGTAGTACAAAATGGGTTGGTGCACACAATAGATCTCTAGTTAGCATAGGTTCTTCATCATGGTGTTGTTCATTGCAAACTCTTGGGTGTGCACACAGTGTCGAATTATGACATGTGTGCATTCTTTCCCAAAATCTTCGAGTGCCAATAGGCCCCCAACACTATTAATTAGCTCGTTCTCGATCTAACGAAGTTTCTTACGGTGCGACATAGGTGATGGATGGCACCGTTGATACTAGCTCGGTGATGAAGTTCTTGAACATTTGATTCAAACTAGTCGAAAGCATCTAGCAGTTCCTATCTCGATACAAATTATAAATCTTGGATGGTGCAGTAGCCATGGACAAGGCCTAGAATGTGTTGAAACTCCCTAGAGTATCAATGTGAAGTCTTCCTTCGGTCATAGGAATCTCGACCTCTTGCTTGTCGATCTTCATCTGGACCTTCTAGGGATTTTTACCCTTGAGTGTGAAGTACATAACCACCTACGTCATCTAGGCCAAGTCCTTCCTTCAATACTTGGTGCTATCACCCCAACAACCTCCTCATCACCAACTGAGGTGATACTTCTAGTGTGTATGTTCTTCATCTTCTTCCAGTCTCTCTCAAATGTGTTGATTTTTTAAAGATGGGGACAAATGCACACAATTTGGGGGGAAGCCAGTAGTGTCAGACTATTTGATTCAAAAATGGGGTTGATCCATGGAATTGAGGTCATCGAATCTCAACCCTAGGACTTCAGGGTGACCCCCGCATAAGCTTCAAAGTGAAATTTAGGGAATAATGTGGTAGCTAGGTTGTTGTAGTCAATGAACTATAGGCTAGGTCCTCACCCAAGAGATGGTCTCAAATGTGTAACTCTTTTGGGAGTTCAATTGTTGGTATTTTTGCTTCCTTTGTTGCCTAGATTCGAGTGCATGGATCTCACCTACTAGACATAGAAATCATGCTAGGGACTCCTTGGTTGAGTCAAATCTTCAACATTGTTCATCCCTCTAGTTGAATCCTTTCCTTTCCACTGGTCTGCACACTTCTCTTTAAACTCTATGTCTGTGGTGGTTTTAACTCTTAGAAAAGTAATTGGGAGTTTTCCATGGGGGAGATAAATAGTCATGTGGGTCATTTTTTCCACGTGGTCTCTTTCTCAATCGGGTATTTGATTTATGGCTTGTTGTGATTCTATCCCCCTGGGTGTACTTTTTGTGATGGTTGTTCCCAACCCCCAAGTCGTCCTGATATGTTGTGGCCCTAACCATACTAAACCGATGTATTTTCGTTGTGTTCTTTGGGCAGAGTGGACATAATTGTATTCTCCTCTCATGCCTATGTGACATGTTCGAGACTAATTGATTAACCCTTCGTTGCATCATAGGTCTATGTTTCCATTCATACACTTGTGAGAGCTATTTGTGCTTCCTTCATGTAGTCTATACATCAATAATTACCTTGCATAATTTACCAAATCTTCCAAATTTTTGCAAGTACTAACATGTCCTATCATTCGTATTACCTAACCCCATTATATCATTTTAATCATTGCATAATTATATATTCATTAATACCTACCTACCCTATGTTAGCTCTGAAAGTTTCTCCATTCAGAGAACACTCAACTCCCGTGGGCCATGATATGCCTTAAGCCGACTTACATTGATCATTCCCTTTAGTGGTTGGACCTAAAGCATTGACAACTTTTTTGTTTCTATCTCACTAATATAGATTAGTCAAAAGGGTCCTAGCTATTGCATGTGTAGTTTTCTTGGGTGTTGTAGGAGCTTGTTTTCAGACAATAATACCAAATATATGCATTGGAGAGTATTGCACCAAATGTTGTGATCGTTCCATGCCTTTTGTCTCTCTTTCTCGACCATCTGGATGTGTCCCACGATTAATCAATCTTCTTCCAGTTCTAATAACTCATATAACTTCCTTTGCAGTGCTTGGTAGTATGACATATGTGTCACAACTACAATTCTAATACTTGGTAACACAAATTCCAATGGAATCACTACTTCCTTTCCATATAACAACTTGAAAGGTTTATGTTTAGTCTATTGTTTATAGGTCGTTTTATATTCCCATAGTATTGTTGGAATCCCTTGATCCTATTCATCACACTATACATTTCAAACCTTAGTAAACGCATTCTCTAATATATTTTTCAATGCTTCGACTATGCCATTGGCTTGTGGATGATATGGTGTGATTTTTTAATGATGTATCATGAATTCTTGAGTTAGCATGTTAATGGTGTCATTCATGAAGTGCACACCCTCGTTTCTCATTAACACCTTTGGACATCCAAACCTTGTGATAATATTCTCAGAAATAAAGCACACGATCGTCTTTGTAGTAAAAACCTTTACTAGTGTGGTCTCTTCCCAATGGGTCAATTATTTTGTTGCGGTGATAATATACTACACACTAGTCCTACGGGTCGAAGGATTGATCGACCGTACAAAGTTGGTTTCTCATTTCTTAAATGGATCCAATGTGGTGACATGAATGAGGGATAGTTCACATTTCCCTTATTTATTTCCAATCCTATGACAAACATCGCAACACTTGCAATAATCCTAAGCACCTTCAAATATTGACAACCACCATAACCCTGCATGCAATACTTTATATGCAATTTCCTTTCATGGGTTGTATCCCCCCGCAATTCCTTCATGTGCCTCGTAGAGGACCATGTCGTGCTCGTGTTCTAATACAAGTGTCTTGCAATCAACTAGTAATCAATGCTCTAGGTCATTAGTTGTCTACATTATATATGAGTGGATCCTTCTAGCACGTGACACGTTGTTAAGTATGATGAAATCTCGACTAGTTGATCTGCCAATGCTTCAACTATGAAGATTTATGGGTCTAGGATCTCATCACCTAATATGCCTCTAACTTCCCCTGACTCTATCTTCGACAGATGATTGGTCCCAACATTTTCTTTTTCAGAATCAACTACTACTTCAAAATCAAATTCTTGGAAAAACAATATCCATCTACATATCCTCCCCCCCTGACATTGGGTTATTGACCTAGTATTTGAGTGTTCAATGGTCAATAAAAAATTTGAAGGGAGTGTTGAGTAAATAATGTCGAAACTTTTGCAAGGAATAGACCAACACCGGTCCCTCGTGCTCCATGGTCGTATAATTATTATCAGAATCTAATAGCTTCCTACTAGAAAAATAGATTGGATTATCAATGATGTATTATTTGGTTTGTGCAAGCACTACGCCAAATGAAATTGAGGATGCATCCGCATGGACGTGGAATATCTTTTTCCAATCTAGAAATAACAGGATTGATGTAGTCACCAATATCACTTTCATCATGTCCAATGCCTCCTAGAATTCCTCAGTCCATGCATACTTGGTATCTTGGCATAGTAGCTTTTCCAATGGTGCAACAAACTTTGCGTAACTCCATATGAATCATCTATAGTAACATGTTTGTCCCAAAGTTGCACACAAATCTCTTATGGACGTTGGGTATAACATGTCCAGTATTGTTGCAATCTTTTCCTGATCTACTAGCAAGCCTTATTTACCTACAACATGTACCAATAACATTCCAAAATGTGTACATAAGATGCATTTTTTCAATTTTAACGAGATCTACAACTTCCTTAATGTATTCAATATCAACCACAATATCTTCATATGCTCTTTGAGAAGGCTAAACACTGTCTAATCACCCAAGTACACATCTAGAAACTTGTGCATGAAGTCCTTAAAGGCTACAACCAAAATTCTAGAAAATACTATAGGTGCTTTTTTTGGGCCAAATATCATTACCGTGTATGGAAAGGAGCCCCAATATATCAGAAACTTTGTCTTATCTCTGTCTTGTTCCATGATGCACACCTGGTGGTAGCCTAAAAATCCATCTGTGAATGAGTAAGCTTTGTGCCCACCCACATTCACTAATACCTCATCTGTAAAGGGTGTCGGAAAGGGATCGTGTATGCATGTTGCATTTAGGTTGTGTAGGTCAACACAAATTCATAGATCACCCATCTTATTTGGTTGTACCACCATCGATTTAATACAATCTGACTCCTCCACGGGGACAATGAATCCTACCACTAGAATTTTATCCAACTCCTTACACACTTTCTCTTTGTACTTTGGGTTCATTCGATATGGTCTCTTCTTGGCCGGTTTGGCATCTGGTTTCAACTGAATATTCGTCTTTCCCAAGGATCCTACAATGCCCTTCATCTCAGAAAAAATCCTTGGAAATAGGTTTTCATACTCTTTAAGTAAGTCTGCTACTTGTGTTATTGTTTCTTGACCCCAATAATCACCAATGATGGCCATCTTAGGTGCTTATTGTATGCCTATATTGTTTTTCTTTGTTCTTAATGAGTGTGTATAGTCTTGCATAGTGCTACATGAGGCCTTTCCTTGAACTACATGCTCACCCTTGGTTTCATTAATCTGTAATCCCTGAGGGTCCTCCTCCTACGTGTCGTCACTATCAACCTTCCAACAATATACCAAATGCTTTAATTTTTCCATCGGCTTATGGTATGTGAAGACAACTTTTTGCACAATGTCTTTGGGCTACTGATGGAAGGTGAAATCCTTGATTATTAACAAAATCTCCCTCTGCGTAGTGAATTTTGATGTAAACATGAACATTTCTCATATTTGACTTCTCATTTTGTCCCAGCCCCTTATTTTCCTTCTCATTTCTTCCTGGATGTACTAGATTTTAAGTACCATATCCATGGTTTGGAAAAATCTATGAACTCGTTGTGAGTTAGGAATCTTATTAGCTTCCCAACACCTCTCACAAAAACAAATATGTTCCTAAGGATCTTCAGTGTCTTTGTACCAGCTCATTAATTCAAAGTTTGTTGTGGGATGGAATTTTACTTTGATACACTCCACCACCTATGCCCAATTTTGTAGATTTGCGAGGTGCGTCGCCCACTAGAGCACATGTGTTCCTTTGACTATTATATCCATGGCATGAATCCTTTGGGTCTCTTGTATAGACTCCTCCATATGTTCTAGGAATGTGTCTACTGGACTTGTCCCATCAAACTTTAGTAGCTCATACAACTCCAATATGATCTAGCACACTTCTTTTGTGATCCGTGTGCATCTCGTAGTGGATACTTCATGCAATTTTTTTTCCACCTTGCCATGGAATCCTCTAAATCTGTGCCATAAGAACAAACACTTCTCCAGCTCGGTTCACCGCCAATTGTCTGATTTACATAGACCTCCTTGTGCCCTATGATATTATATATGTTTTCTATGATTGAGCTATGTGCATCATGATTCATGGGCTCATTATATTTGGTGCTCTCATTTGGATCTAGTGGTGCAATAAGGCGCAAGGTGTTTGTATAAAAGGAAATCTATTGTTGCTTCGATTTTAGTACGACATCGTTATCAAATTCCTAGTCAATTCCAAGTAGAGATAGATAGGGGTCCGAGTCATCCATAATCTTGATCACTTCAAATTCTAATTTTTTTTTTGCCTCATCAATGTTCACTTCAACTTACTCCATCCTTCCATTTGAATAAATTTTGTATTGTATGGCAAGCGTCAGTTGAATGGGGGGGCATTCCAACTTTGGTTTACCCATCAATTCCTATGATTTCTTCGACAAGATGTTCACATCATATCCCAGGTCCAACATGGCACGGTCCATCTTGTAGCTCCCTAGCTCAACTTTCATTTTAAATTCTCTCCCCATGTGCTTCCTCCTACTAACACAACACACATCTCTTTCTTGTAATGGGTAAGTAATAACAACTTCATTCTCCCCTTTCTCCATGCATCTCATCATCATTTGGGTCAATTTATTGGTACTAATAGGATCATCCAATATATTGAGACAAGAGTGCAACAAATCGCTTACCTAGTCCGTTGAACTAGGCTTTGGGAAACTGTTGCATCGTACTTACTCTCACACCATGTGTCCCAATTATTCACACATGCATTCCTCTAGTGCCTTCTCTATTGTACATTGCATTTCTCTATGTTCTCGAGCTTCTTCCTGTGTCATTTGCACTATGCATTGCATTTATTCATGTGCGTGGGTATTTCCCATTTCCCTCTGCGTTAGGCGTTGCAATTATTCCTACACTTTGTACTCTTTGAGTGCCCTCTATGAATCACATAGGAACTATTTTTTCTATACAGAGTCAAAATTGGGAGGTGCTTGTGTTTCTTTTCTAATATTTCCTTCTATATTTTGACCCGAAATTTCTCATAATTCCACATTGGCTCCTATATAGATGCCTTGTTGGGTTACCACCCATACACTAGATTCTTCTTTCGGTTTATCCTTGTGCATCTCAACAGTAACCATGTTGTAGTTCCCCTTCATTTCTTCCCACTTGGCCAATAGCTTGGGGAAGTCCTTCGTTACATGGTCTGCACTATGGAAATATCCACAGAGTGTGTGCAACTTGGTATAGAACTGCAACAAGTGGCCTATATATCCATAGTTAAAATAGGTAGGTGGTCTTCCTCCATGACCATATCCTCTTCCTCTTCAATATCCTCCTCTCTGGCCTCCTTGGTAGCCTCCTCTGTAAAAGCCTCTACCATCTCAACCCTTATTCTCTTCTTGGAATTGTTAAGTATTTGCATTATTCTCCTTCATCCTCTGTAGCAACTAAAAAAAATTTCACATCATGGCTTATGGATTTGCAAAAAATTCAAAATGGAGTGTGTGTGGTCTTTTAATACCTCTGTAGAGTTTGAAAATGAGGAGGTATATGAACCCATTGTCTTCATATCTCACACCACTTGATATGTTATCTTGTCAGGAATGGATTTTGCGCACCTATCATGATGTAACTTTCTAGTGCATGACACTCATTTCTATCATGACCTTCTATAAACCACAGGATACACCAAAAATTCTCGCACCCTACCTTAGCCTTCACCATATCTTGTATTTACATGGTGAGGTTTGCAAGTTGATATTTCACTTGCACAAGCCCTACCGACAACTCATCACCTCTTGGCATAGACTGTAATCACATTGCAATTTATATGGCCTTCTCCTAATTTGTCACCTTCTGTTGGGTGAGAAGGACTAGGATGTGGGGTAGGAGTCTGACAATAAACCATTATAGGTGTTGGACATATTGGATATGAAATGTTAGTTTTTCCAATAGAATATTGAACCACTGGTAATAATCCCACACAATTTCTATACCTTGTTTCTTGATCTCTTTGATCTCAATTATACATTGTGATTCTAACTTAGGCTTCAGAAATTCCCTAAGTAATCCTTTCTTTATCTTTGTCAAGGAACTTGCTTGTCCTACCGATGAAGTAGCCTTGTACTTCATGTACCATGTTAGAACTCTATCTTTGAAGGTGGATTCTAGCTACACAATATTAAATTCCTTGTCTATGACTCTTTTCACCAACCATATAGATTTGGATGTGAAACAATGTTGTTCTATGTCCTCTCTTCCCATCCCATTAAATGTGGAAAACCTGAGGATTGAATCATGTTTTTCCATACTCGATCTCAAATAATTTCTTCTTGACTAACTACTACTTGCTATTGCTAGTGTTGATGATATTTCTATGAAGTGTTGTTGACTTCTACTTCTACTTCAATAATATATTCTCCATCCCTTTCTTCTTATCTTTCTTCTTCTTACTTCTCTCACCTCTGTAATTTATATGGTTCTTTCTTCTTGATGAAAAAATTGCAAGGGGGGTGGTTCAAAGAGGCGGTTCTTCCATACTCTATTATCTTCCTTGGTGATCAATCCCAAAGAGCACCCTATATATATCCACACAAGTTTTCTCATAATCGCCAAGGCTTCTGCTCCTTGGAGGGATTCATTGCTATCCTCTGTTGTGTCGACGCTATTGCTATGTACCCCATCTTCCTTTGATGTGACCACATCTCTCACTAGCCAAGGGGATTTGACTTCATTTTCTTTGATCCCACTCCCACTATTTTTGGTATCTTCTCTTGATACCTCACTCCTACTGTTTCATCTCTTCAAAATCCTCCATTCTTTTGCACCTCTCTATGGCACATAAATTTATTTCGCTCACCCTTCTGGTGCAGTTTCCCTTCTTTTCATTTTGGATCTTACTACTCGTTTGTCACCCCTTGATTTATTTTCTCTGTTTCTCTGCTCAACTCACCTCCTTATCTTGACTCTTCTTGCATATTTATCAACTCTTCTTCTCCTCTACTCTTCTGGTTCCATTATATTCTCACCTCATCTCATCTTCTTATGGATCCCTTTTGTTGAATCCACTCTTTGTATCATTTTTTCTTCTTCCCCTTTCTTTCCATCTCCCCATCCATGCAGGGTGGTTTACTCTTCCATCCTATTGAGCTCCATGTGCATTAGCCCCTTTTCTACAAACAACATCTTGATCCATAGAGGGATTTCTTCCAGGAGTCTTCTTCTAGGGCCAACTGCAAATTTTCTTTTATCACTACAGAAATACTCGTTGCATTCAACAACAAACTCCATAATATACCCTTATTTCACACGTTGAAACTAGAAATCAATATCTTTGGCCCACTTATTATCCACAAATCTCAGCCTATTGGCCCCATCATGATCCCAAACCAATCAATCTTGGGCTCTCCATACATAATTACTATTTTTCTATCTCTTTATCCACTCATGCAATAAATAAGGGAACTCAACGAAGAAAATTATGTGTAGATATGTGTATATGCACCTTTGTTTCCATCGCTCGATGTCGATCTGCAGGTTCTTGGTTTCTTGTTGTAACATCTCGCTCTGGCGCACTAAGAAAACTTATTATTTGAGGACACTTGCTCGCAAGTGATCTGGACTTTTATGATGTTAGACCATTTGTACTTGATTATGATGCGATTGACAGATGACATGATGTGTTACTATTTGATGTCGACAGATGCTATTGACTCAGTTTTATTGAGTGTACAGTGTTTTTGACCTTGAGGATGCAGAGGCATCGGTAGAAATCCCCTTGGACTGCGGACTGAGTCAGGGAGTGTTCTTTTGGGTTGATATGTTTACTATGATGTTTCATTTGATTTGATGATTTGATGTTGACATTTCTGACATGATTGTTGATGATGCAGGCTGATGATAGCTTGCTGACCAAACTCACATATGGAGTAAAGGGGCCACACACGATTTGCAGAGAGGTTGAGGGAGAGGGGTGGATAGCAGCCCTGCCACCACCTACTAGCACTCCCGATGTGGCGCGAGTTGTAGGTTAACGATTACCTAGTTCGAGAGGATCCACGATGCCGTGAGGGAAGACTGTGATAGTCGCTCATGATGATTCTAAGGGGCGCGCAATAAGGCAGGGGCTTTATTCCTTAGAACCCTTAGTCTCCTATAAGTTCACCTCGCGGAGTATTGACTCCAGGGGTTATAGATGTCTACCAATCAGTCCAGTTGGCGAGTGGCACCCTTAGAGTACGTGGTGCATCCTGAAGGGCACGTCGCACAAAAGAAACTCAGTTGGCGAGTGGCACCCTTGGAGCACGTGGTGCATCCTGAAGGGCACGTCGCACAAAAGAAATTCAAAGAGGCGAGTGGCACCCTTGGAGAACGTGGTGCGTCCTGAAGGGCACATCGCAAGAATGTGGAGAAAGGAGTCAGCCTAAATAGCCCTAAGACCTCAACACCTGAATAAATCCTTAAAACAATTCCCCTAACTTGTCGTCGCCAGTTCATAATTTGAGCCCTATGTAAAAAAAAAAACATAATTCAAGAGTATACATTAAATATTCATTACCCCTATGATGATTTGCAACCTCCACCTAATTCAAGGAGTTTCCTTCCTTAATTAAATACATAAAACAATTCCTCCGTTAATTGAATTCCTAAAGTATTTCCTTACTTAACTGCGTACATAAGGCCTTTCCTCATTCTCAGTAATAAGTTTGATAATTCATCTTTTAGGAAGGTACTACTTCGCCCTAACATGATAATCGAAGCTTAACCATCTCCTAATGACAATGCCAGGATATTCTAGCTCACAGTAGCTCTGCCATGCAAATAACACTAGAAATTTATTCCCTGCTAAGCTAGCTCTAACAATACAGGTGCTAATAATAATATTAAACAAACAAAAAAAAAACCCACTTAAGCTAATGTGAGTCTTCCTAAAGTTTGTAGGGTAAAATAAAGAGATTAAATAAATTAATTCAATTAGGGGGTTGTAAAATTGAAAAGAGGAAATTAATTAGTTAACTAAAGGGAGTTTAAATGAAAATATGTATATATATAGATATTATGAATTAAAAAAATAATAATAATAATATGAAAATATGCTTAGGCGCATTTACCTTTTGAGTTTTCAAAAAAAAGAAAAAAGAAAAAAAAAAGATAAAAAGAAATGAATAAATAAATAAAAGGGGGGAAAAACTTAAAGGAAAGGGGATTTAGGGTTTTTGGGGAAAACCTAATGGGATTAGGTCAAAAAAGGGAGGATAAAAGAAAGAAGATGGGGGAAAAGAAGGGGATCTGCTATGGAGCATTGTTATGCTGCCAAAATGAGAAACGAGACTGATTGCTTGTAGGAGTTGGGGATTTCCCAGCTGACTGGAGTGGTAGCTCAACCTTGGAGGCGAGTTGGGAAGCTAGGTACTGTCTGGATTGTGTGTGGCCCCTTTGCGACTCAGGGGGCTGAGGGGGAAGGAGAGTACCCCTAGCGTTTGGCTGGGAGGTACCAGTGAGTCCTCTACGGTCGGCAAGCAGGAGCAGGAGCGGCAGGAGCACATGATTCATTTGTTGCAAGCGATAAGGGCACAGGTATGTCATTCGTATTTGGGCGTTTTTACCTTGCTGCGAGTGTTTATAAACTGTTGTTTTAATGGTTATTGAGCAAATTGTAGTTTCAGAGGTTATGGTGTGAATCATGTTATAAACTGGAGTTTTAATGGTTATGGTGCAAATTGTAGTTTTAGTGGTTATGGTGAGAAATCTAAGCTGCTTCGTTACCTTTCCCCTCCCGCTGCAAATGCTGCAAGCTTGTGTGGTGTAATGAAAACTTGTCTATGGCGTTTTCTTTTTATGAAGTCCGATTTCAGGGCTGTATGGGGTTATTATCTGATACTGTATGCGTTAAGAGGATTTATACTTTACGGTTGTTATGGGTACTGTGGGTTGGCTGTTTTGTTGATTTGTTTTTATTTTATTTTTGAAGACGAGGTACAGGTTTTGGGAATATAGGTGATTGGCTTTGGGTTATGCTCGGAGCATGTTTGGTTTAAGGGTTTTACAAATTTGGGTTTGCGCCCCAATGCCATCAGAAGTAGGGTTGGATTTTAGGGCCTTTATAATTAGGGTTTACTATAGTTATGTGAGAAGCGTATATCAAAATTTGGAAGTGTGAAGAACGATATTTTTCCTCTATTTCTTCCAATCGGTATTGGGTGCCTGAATTTCGGAGAATGAGAAACGCATTCTTTTTATAGGGTTTGTTCCATTCCTCTTCAATATTTCCTTTAAAGTAGATTGAAGTCATTTCCAAATTCTTCCGACGGCAGAGATGATTGTTAGCCGGTAAATATTCAAACCCTAGGCGTTTTAAAGTAGAAATCTACACAGAGATATTAACAGTGGCTTCTTACCAGGTGCTGCCACTATATGTATCCATTTATGGGTAGGCTTTTACTATTACTAATGAAACAACATTGGGTATTTAGGTTGTTATCATGTGTTTAGTAGATTGACTGTGAAATAAGTTAATATCAGTGATTTCTTAGGACAACTGATCAATATTTTACGTTTGTTTATGCCATGCGTATTCCCTGGTGGGCAGGAAATTCTTCGTAAATTGTATGATTTTAGGTTTATTTAAAACTATAAAAAAGAATCATTAGAAATGAAATATTGTTTTATACATGTTGGGCGTTTTTATTATATATTTTCACAGTGGGCGCTTTATTTTACAGTGGGTTTCTCCTTCATATTGAAAAACCATGTCTTCACTGCACTATTCGAGTTGGAGTTTTAGTATTAAAGGAATCAATTAATGTAATGAAAGGCTGGCATATTCCTGAGGCGAGATATAATTCAACGTATCTCACGGCGTGTTGGTTCAAATATGATGTAGTACCGATATTCTTAGAGTACTCGAGAAGTTAGATTATAATTTTTTTTTATCTAAGGTCACTACGAGAATTTCCCATGTATTTTAGTAATACCCTCATTATCATGGGTGAATTAATCAATAGATAAACCCTCTCAGGAAATTATGGGGATATATTCTGAAGCGATCGCTGGGTCCTGGTACTCGTCTAGTGTGTTACACATAAGGGCGTTTTTATATATATAATGGCAGTCATTTTCGGTGGAATCCCTTTTCATTTAATGGGCGTTTTACACACAGGGGGAAACTTCTACCGAGGGTTTCTTTTTCTTAATCTATTGGGCGTTTTCTTGGTCTGTGTGTTGCCTCAGCCTGCTTGTTAATGGCATTTTATGACTGTGTTGAGTGCATTGGGCGTATCTGTTGCGGACGTGCTGGGTAAATTGCCAGGGAGTCAGTGCAATTAAAATGCCAGGGTGAATTGATTCTGTCAGTTAAAGAAAATCCGGTCGGTGTAGAGTTAATACTGTTGGTTTAGCTCAGCGCTGTTTATTCGAGGCGTGTCTAACCTGTCCTTCAGCTCCACCTGCAATCCTTAAGCTCAGAATGTCAATATGTGAAGATATTGTTTTCCTTACAACGCTGTCACATTAATTTAATTTCGCTGGGTTAAATCAGCCTGTCCGTAATCATTACAGCGTGGTTAGTTTAGTTAAATCAGCTGGGGCGTAAGGTTAATGTATTGCCATGTATGCCTATCATTTACTTGGCAAGAGTTACATTCTATTCAAAATTGCCATGCATTCCCATATACAATGTATTCTATTCATGACCGCCATGTACTTACCAGATTATGGTGATTACTCTAATCCGATTTGCCCTGTGTTGTAGTCGTATGATAGTTCCATCTGTGTTTTTAATTGTAATTGCCTTGAGAAAAGAATCTGGACTATAGCTGTCGTTAGGAGAGCTAATGACAACGTCCCGTTATTATAATCGGAGTAGGTGAAGTTACCCTATTTTATTGTTAACGCAACTGAAGATGAAATGTTAATACTCTACAAAATAAATTGTTGACGTGATGGTTGGTAACCGCCAATTGAAGTTAGGGTTCTCATGGTAATAATACTGCAATATAAAATGGATATGCCAAGTCATTTATTGCAAATGTATATTTAAATTCTATTATGAAATTAGTCGGCAAAATTCATTGACTTCATTTATGGTAGGGATATCATTATCATTTTATTTGGGATTTAGTTAGTGGATCTGCAAGGGCATTTATTGCAATGTATATTTAATTTGATTCTGCACCAATTCCACACAGTTAATCTCCACAGAATTATTATCCGTGTTTTTAATTAATATTTGTTTAATTTGCAATGATTATACTTGTTATTGGCAATGTTAATATTAGATATTATTTTAATACGTGTTATATGCTTAATGTTAATATTGTTTAAATTGAATGCAAATGATAATACTTGTTTAAATATTAATATTAATATTGTTTTAAGTTGCAATATTAATATTGGCTTAATGGCGATGGTAATACTTGTTAAATTTGCAATAATAATATTTGTTTTAATTTGAAATCTTAATGATGATGGTTGAATCGCAATGTCATTATTGTATTAATTGAATGTTCGTGATGATGTTTAATTTGCAAGGTTATTATTCGTTTAAATTGAAATGTTAATGATAAGGTCTAAATTGCCATGCAATGTTGGTTAGGTTATTCCAATGTATGGTAATAAATTGGAAGGAAAGGCAAGATAATATGGATAATGTAAATGTTCGAGGGTTTACCATTACGGTATGATATCGTTGCTCACTTTTGGTGATTAACCGAAAAATGCAATGCGCTTGTGCTTATTGCTTGACCCTGAACTAGTGCCTACTGACCTTATAACTAATTAATGGGGGTTGAGATTATTGGTTTTTACCTTAGGATAGAGTCTTCGTCGATTAATGATAATTAAGGGAGCAACTGATCTTGATTGATGTCTTCGGGTCTCAATAGTGGTTGGTCGATATTAGAGTCCTCCTGACTTGCGTCTCCCGTAGAGGTCATGATTGTCCCTCATTTTGTAGTACTTGGTGGTATTGCTTTGCGAGGTCTGTTGTGTCGGGAGGGATGAACACACCTTCAGTAGCCTTAGTAATTATGCCTGGGTGTTTTTCTGCGTCAAGAATCCAGTGCCGTATCAAGAGTCTCGGGCCCTTTAAAGGCAGGGTTTCCACTCTTGCGACACACCTGAGGGGATTACTAGTTTCTACCTGAGCAGTCGGCCAGGAGACTATCTGACCTTCTCTCTCTCCGGAGCAGAGAACTAAGATTAAACGCCCTGCTTTCCTGTGCAGAAATAGTAAGACCTGCTACTACGGATTCTTCCCTCTGTGTTGGTCCGGTGCATAACCGAGTATGTCGTTGAATGTTTGCGTAGGGCGCCTTATGCCTGTGGTCGTTCTTTACTTGCAACTACTTGTTGTGCGCCCTTGTCTGCTTGTGGTAATCTTCGTGGTTGACTCTTGTAGGTGGTCGGGTGGCGACGTAGAGTCACGTGAGTCTGTTACTTCTACACGCGTACACACCTTTAAAAAAAAAAAATTGCACCTGATATCAGCGTCATGTCGTAACTAGGAGGGTTGTTATACTTGTCGCAGGAACCCATCCTCCTCAGAAATCCAGTCTTCTATCTCATTCCTTGAGGATTTCCACATCATGTCCTTCCTTTAACATGTGGCACAAAACCTTTATCTCTCGACAATGGAAGCAATTGTTGGTTGTGGGGTTTTAGACCTAGGGTTTGGTAAGATTGAAAAAAAATACCCCATAGACATTGACATATTCAATTTTCAAGGACTGAAGAAGGTCTCACCTGAGATGTCGTAAGAATCACATAGACCATAGGTTTCATGCAACTTATAAAGGAATAGAACATATAAGAAACATCCATCATGTAACCGTGCATTTATTCATAACCCTCATAATAGTACTGCACAAAATACTATGGAACATACATACGTTCACATTGGAACTCATAATATACATAGAAAAATGTGCTTCTATCTTTATTTATTAATCTCGAAGGCATCTAAATACATTTCAATACACAGAGGCTAAATCCTGATCAAAACACGTTCATGGAAAAACAGAGATGAGATTTTTCCTCTATGATCTACTTTCTCATTCATACACACATAATATCTTTGAACACAACAAGAACTGATAAAATGCATAACTTGAGATTTAAATCATCTGCAACTAACATAACAATCCACTCCCTATTAAAAAAAAACTCAACCCTTACATATCCCATGCATTTCCCATATCTTCCACGGAGCATGGAAATCATAACAACCTTGTCAGCTTACCCACAACCTTGACCATGCTCAGTCAAGTGGTTACAAAAACAATTACAATCATTAAATATCTTTGAGGATTCAACATGCATGCAATCTATTCAAGTCTTTGTGCTTAGTACAAAATGCAATATATATGGAATCTTTCCCAAAACCTTTGGGTGCCAACACTCACTCTAAAATGTGATATTTTTGGAACTCGAAAATCATAAATGAAGATAAACCAATTGAGATATTTTCCAAAATAGTTATTATAAATGGAATAAGCTAATCTTATAGCAAATGGACTCTCTGATCACCCACAGATCTCATCAAAGAGTAGAGTTCTACCATAATCCATAACCCATGCATGGTGGAACAATGCCTTTCAATGTTTTTCCCAATTTTGAGTTGACTAAAATCCTCTAAAATTCAATATGGAACTTTAACTTTCTATATTATCAAATTTAGACAACAAGAAAAAAATTTGCTAAAAAATTAAATGGTTCCATTACAATTATGATAATAAAAAAAAAATTTGTTACAAAATTAAACAACTAAGTTATAAATTATTTTATAATTTAAACATTTATTTAAAAACAAAAAATTAAATAACTTATCAAATAACTTAATTATAAGTATCCTTATTAAAAAAACACACTCAAATAATAATATTAATAAGTTTTTACTTTGTATATTTGCTATATTACATACCTGACATATTACATACCCGACAATGTAAGAGGAAATACAAGTAAATGACATCAATACACTGCAATCCAATAAAGTAGAATATAATAAACCAATCACTCATATCCAAACATCTCATAGTAAATGTCCTCCTAAGAATGTTAAATCAGTGATACCCAAATCATAAGTCATATTACAACTTGTAGCCCGTTGGGAAAGTTAAATTACTAATATCTAAATAGCAAGTTTAATACCTTATTATATTTAATTACAAAGGTTAGAGGTCCATTCACATAAAAATTGGAATACAAGTTACTTTCAAATTGGAAGGCTTTCAAATTTGATATGGATTTTAAAAATACATCACTCTCAAAGTGAAGTGTTTTAAATTGGTTGGATTGAGTTGACTCCACTTTGTTGAAAATAAATCTCACACTTTGTTGACAATAAATTTTAAAGATAAAAGATATAAAAAACTGATAAAAGAGTTAAAAATTTGAGATAAAGATTAAAAATATTAATTTTTATTTATAAAAATGTTTGAAATTTGATTAAAAAATTTGTAAAAATGTTTGAAATTTGATTAAAAATATTAATTTTTATTTGTAAAAATGTTTGAAATTTGAAATTAATTTTTTCCTCAATAAAAATATAAATTTTCACATTCATTCTAAAAAATATTCATTATTGGAGGAAATACGTTTAAGATGTCTCTATCTCACCTCCAATTTAATATATCTCTCCATTTCAACGGATGCCTGATCTTTTTACAGATATCTTTCAACATTAATGGAGTAGAAGAAACAAAACAAAAAATAATAGACCTGGCATGGGGGTCTTATGCACAAATATCTTTCGACATTAACGGAGTGGGAGAAACAAACAAAAAAATGGAGCTGGCATGGGAGCCTTCTGCACTGTGGAATGAAGCCTTATTCACAAATATCTTTCAACATTAACGGAGTCGGAGAAACAAACAAAAAAACAATAGAGCTGGCATGGGAGCCTTATGCACTGTGGAATTAAGGGCTATCATATCGACCTTCTATGATGGTGGATTTTGTAATAATTTGATCTAAATTTCATCTAAAAATAAATTTGCAGTATCAACAATCATGAATTGTGTTTTTAGATTAATTCCCATACTCAAAATCATCATTTGAGCACTGCAAACCATATTTCAACAAATTTTCCTTTGCAGATACAGAGCAATTTAAGTACTTGTATCAAGCAATTTAAGTACTTGTATACAGATACAGAGCAATTCGGTAGCAATTTAAGTACTTGTATACAGATACAGAGCAATTCGGGAGCAAATGGAACTGTTTAATGGATTTGAATTAGGTTAGATTTTTAAGAATAGTTTGAGTTTTATATGGATCAAAGTTTCATGTATTTCTCTTATTTTAGAGGTTTTGCTTTATTTTAAATCAATTCAGATATTCAGAAAATCGATCAAAATTTTGGTTTGGTTGAAAATTTAAAACCACATAAAAAGACCTGCCAGAAAAATAAATTGAAAGATTACTCCATTCATTTAGTTTTTATTAATAATAAAAAAAAAAGTTTACATAATTATTAATTTAATTTTTATTAATATAATTTTAGGATTTTAATATATATAGATAAAATATGGTTGTTTGAAATAATTTATTGGTAATATAAAGGATTATATAAAAAATATTTTAAATTTTTTTTTAAATCAGTAATCTATTTTCTAAAGGAAAAAGAAAATGCCTTCTGATCAATTAAAAAAAAAAAAAGAAAAAGAAAAAAGAGTTAAAAGTCATATTCCAAAATCAGATGGCATTATAATCCCTGATCTGTTAAAAAGACAGTTTCCTATACTAATCATAAAATACAGTCTTCTATACTAGTCATATTGAAGGACAGTTTCCTATACTAATCATACTAAGCTTTAGCAGAAAAGTCATGTGCTTTTTTCAAACCATTCTGCCAAAATATAACATCACTTGCAGTTTTACTTGTTACCCAATTTTATTCATTTATTTTATGTTGAAGAAAAGTTAATAAAAAAATAAATTTCTTTATTTTTTTAAATAGATTAGTCAATTAATAATTTTCTTAAATTTAATAAACCACTTAAAAAAACCTCATTTTGAATCATTTTAAAATGAATCAAAGCCCTCTAATATAAATCCTCCATATAAACTTTGATAAATACTGGAGATAAATGCGTGACATAAATTTCTACCAAATTTTAAGCAAAATTTTCGAGATGAGTTTTATCTATTGATTCACTTACTCCAAACACAAATAAACTCAGGAAAATGAACTTTTGCCCGCTCTGAACTGACTCGTATTTATGTTTGTTTTAGGGTTATCGTTGTCAACGCACTGGCATGGCAAGTTGCCGGTTGGCATATCTAGTGTTTTGGAATATTTGCACGTCTTACTTGCTGCTTGCTTTTGTAATTAATTAATGAGCTAATCGATGTGGATAAGTGGCGACCGCGGTATCATCAAACAGTTATAACAGCAGACCAGGTTGGGGTGGCGTGTCTGTATCCCAAGATGCTAGATGAGAATGATTCAAGAGATCTCTACAAGCCGGTATCCTTTTTAGAATTGAAGTCTATTCTAAATGTTTTTAAAAAAGAAAAAAGCCCCGGACCCTATGGGTGGTGGGTGGAATTTTTCTTGCATTTCTTTGATCTAGTGAGCGAGGACTTGCTAGCTTTAGTAGAGGATTCTAGAACATTTGGTTGTATAGCTGGAAACTTAAATTCTATTAAATATAATGTAACCACAATAGGCTTATTGTAGGCTTATTGTTCTGGCCAGCTGTACTTTCTATTCTTGATTTGCTTGAGCTTATTTAGCTCAGGTATTTCCCTTTGCATAACAACTTCTTCATGATCTTCTTCATGTACTCGTTTTTACTCTTCTTCTTATATTCTAATATTTTTTTGTTCTATTCTTTCTCTCTGCATTTCTTGCTACACAATTTATCATGGTATCAGAGCAACAGTAGTAAGCCTCTTCACTCAGGTTGGAGAGCAACACGATCCTCAAAACAACGCAGAGCTTACACGGATCTTGAGAGCATTCGACACAGACTTTTCACAAGGCTTGGAGAGCTATCCGTCATACTCTTGAAAGATCCTCGTAGGAAACTTCCACGAGGAAGCTGTCCACTCATACGCTCAAAAAATCAGCGTAAGAAGCTCACGCGAGGTCGCAGAGCATACTACGCTCGAAAGTTTCAAGGAGCAGAAACACGAGAAGGAAGCAGAGAATGAGAAGGAAGAAATAGTAAAGATTCTTGTTCAATTTTCAAAGAATCATCAAAGATTCACGAAGAAGAGTTGCAGGAGGCGGGAACTCTTGAAGAATTCAAAGCATTAGTTCAAATTCGTGAAAGATAGTTGCAGAAAGAAGAAGCGTTTAAAGCATTTTGAAAATCGGTCAAATCTGTCAAAGATTGGAGCAGAGAACAAAGAACTCGTGAAATTCTTTCAAATCTTTGAAAGATTCACGAATCTTTCTTCCACAGAAGAAAATCCTTGCAAAGGAAGTAAAGAACGCGTCTCAGGTTCAAAGAACAACCGTCGCGGCCGTAAGATTTGTCCTACGAACAGATCCGAGGCGGAAATCCAGTTCAGAAGGGACGCAGAGAGCGCGGAAAAGGCAAAAGAATTTCAGCGATTAGATCTTGCACAAAGGACCGACAGCCGTTGGATCAGCGAGAAAGTGCACGAGGTTTAGTCCTCTGGAGCGCCAAGGATAAATTCGACTTGCGAAGTCACGAAATCATCTGGACTGTCCATCAAGAGACACGTGGCGAGATCTCGGCATTTCGCTGACTCGCAAGGTGTAAAGGTCAGAAGACAGCCGTGAGAATTCGCGAATTGCAAAATCACGAGTTATTCTGGACCGTTGGATTGAGATAGATCGTGAGTCGTCGATCTGATCCAATCGCAAAATCGGGGATCGGGAGCTGGACGAGCGAAGGAGACTGCTCTCCAAAACCCCGATATGCGGAATCCCGACATCACAAATCGCGAAATCCCGAGAGGATTGTGAGCCGTCCATCTCAGAGGACAGGTGGCAGCAGATCCAAGTGCCATCATTTCGACATTTCGGAGTTCGGGATATCGGAGATCTTGTTGACGAAAAGTCACGACACTCCACGGCGAAAGTCCCGAAATCCCGAAAAGATCACAACCGTCCATTCGTTCAGACACGTGGCGGAGATCGAGGAAACTGTCGGCATCTCGGCTACTGGGGTTTCAAGTTGACAGAGGATTTGGAGTCGCAAGTCGCGAAATCGCGAAATGATGAGGACCGTCCATCTTGAGGGGACACGCGACAACAATCTAGGCCTTCGGGGAAAGTCCCGAAAGGAAAGGGCCATCGACATATCGGGATTCGGTGTTTCGCGAATCCCGAGGACAAGAAGCACGAGCATTTCGGAATTGCGAAGTCCGAAATCCCGAAAGGAGGAAAAGCTTCGTTATGGGGCCCAGCTAACGTCATCTCGTCAAAATGAGGGATCGAGAATCTCCACGGTGAAACCCCCGAAGCAGACTTGACTCGTCCATCTGTTGGGACATGTGGCAAAAATCGAGGCCTTCGAAAAAAAATCCCGATAGGAGAGTCCATCGGCATTACGGGATTCGAAAAATGGCGAATCCTAAAGATGAGACGTCCGGAGCATTTGAAGTCTCGAAATCACGAGAAGAGATCAGGATCGTCCATCATAGGAGGACGCATGGAGGAGATCAAAGCATTCGGGAAATTTCCCGAAAGGAAAAGTCATCTATTGGGATATTGGGGTTCGAGAGATTGGGGATTCCATGGACAAGAGATCCAATACATTTCGACATTCGAAACCCCGAATCCCGAAAAAGAGGTATGACTGTGGTCATATAAGGCAAGGTCGCATGGACCACGAGTCTAGCCCGGAGGGCTAACTGAAGTTAGAGCACATTGGGATTTCAAAGCCAAAAAAAAAAACACCCGAAAGAAAGATAAGGCCGCGGTCTTGTGAGAACTGGTCACATGGACTAGGGCATAGCCAGGAGCGGCTAAGGCAAGAAAAGCCATATCGGAAAATCGATAAATCGGCGATCGGGGATTCAAGAGGACAAAGAACCGGAAAAGCCTGTAGCGCTTTAACCTTTAGGCGTGTGGTCACATTGATCGGAGACTAAGGGCCAATTCAAGGCTGATAAGCTCTCATCGACAATCGATGTTTCGGCAATCAGAAGTTGGAGAGTTCAAAGGTCTCGTCTAACGGAGTTCCAAAACCATTGCAAATTACACGCAAGAGACAGGTAAGTAAGATTTTTTTTTTCTGTTTTGTTGAATTCCTTAAAAGATGGCGACGTCTAGCAATTTAGGACCAACACAGGGTCTGATTCTTCTTGGAAAGAACTATGAGTTCTGGTCTCTTCAGATGAGATCCTTCTTGCAAGCACAAAAGTGTTGGGATCCAGTGGATCATGGATATGTGGAACCAGATCCAGCAGACCTGTCCGCCATGACTAATCAACATAAAATTTCTCAAGCAACGTAGAGAAACAGAGAAAATAAAGCTAAATTTTGGATTCAAAATTCTGTGGATGACTCGATTTTTTCAAAAATCACAGGCGTTGGTACTTCAAAACAGGCCTGGGACATCCTTAAATCTTCCTACCAAGGAAATGACAGGGTCAAAACAATTAA
>SNQJ01S0010825.1:170800-193560 GCA_010110895.2 Picea sitchensis | reverse complement strand
TGAATGAATCTTGGATTTTCTTCCCCGACCTCCAGGTGATGTGATTCGGTTTTACATTCTCTCTATTTATTAAGTACTACACCATTTCAAATTTAAATTTTAACATCCCACTTGTACAATTATTCAATTGTCACAAATGTCACAAGACCACTCATAGAGATATATATGTGAATTATGTCTCCAATGAATCAACAAAGAACTTCTTTGGTTTTTGTGTGGGATATCCTCGAAATGTACCACACTATCAATTACCATTCTCACATCAAATATTATAGTACAATAGAGTTTAGGTTTTTGGATTCTCAATGTATATTGAATCCATCAATTGCACTACTACAATTGAACATGTTGATAAGTTTGATATGAGAAAAATGGATATCTAATGCAATGTCCAATAACCATGACTCACAAAATAAATTATTATGATTGAAAAAAGACTCACAATTAAAATAACACCAAAAGGCAAGTTATAAACTTCTAAATTCTTATCTTTGCCTTGTCGAGGAAAGCACTATGTGGTCACACATATCTTATACAAACTAGAAATTAAGTATCATTCTATTATGATTTTGACTTTGATAGGAGTAGTTGTGTAAGACTCAAAGTCAAGCACTTTCAATGTAATAAAAATTGAAATACCCTTTGGAAGCCAAGCTAGATTCACTATAGGAATAAACTTTTCATGTTCATGTTGCCCATTCACTACATGTATAGAATATATATATATATATATATATATTGTTTAGAAAACTTAAAATAATTTTCACAATAAATTTCATGCAATTTAAATGGGATTTTTACTCCTATATTAATATCATACAATAACTATTATATTCATGGTTATATGAGGTCTACCAAAATGAAAATTAGGCCTTGGGCATCATTTAAAGATCATCACTATGTTGTCTGAGAAAGTCTAAATATGTCTAATATAGCATAAGACCTTATACATAGAATCCCTATAGTGGAGAAACAACAAAAATGACAAGTAGCCTTAAAGTGTTTGAAGCTAGCATGGTTAACTAGGAGGAGGCTTGGTTGGAAATGTCATTCACCTTGTCCTTTCCTTTCATCTCGTGACCCAATTCTTCTTCTACAATGATTAAGGTTCAACTAGCTCTTTGGGATTTTGAAGTGCCTACAACCTCAAGTGTGTCATCATCAATGGCAGGGTCCCAATATATCACCTTGAAACTGAGCCCAAATTTCACTCTACTATAAAGATGTGAATTTAGATACTTATCCTTATTTTCCTTCATTGATAGAGAAATGAGAGTTTTTTCCAACCAATAAAATTCCATAGATTTGAAAATTTTGGTGTCTCTTGATCTTGAAAACATGGAAACAGAGACTAATCATGAAATTCTTGGGTGATTTGGTGCTTTGGAGTATATGAACTTTTTTTCCTATCCTATTTCACAAGCTCCTCAATATTTTGTTGAGTGTCGAGAGGGGTGCCAAGACGAGAGAGTTGCTTAGCATGAGTTGTCGCTTTCTCCACCCCTATGTTGTGGGGTCAACAATAGGCATGCTCATAGGAATGAGGCTTAGTTGTGTCTCTCCTCCTAGCCCCTCGACTGCTTGATTCTAGAATATTCTAGGGTGTTTGGTTAGCCATAAAAAAATACAAGAGCGCAAGAAATGAAAATGTAAGACCAAAAGTGAAGATCCCCTTCCAATTCTGAGATAAAGACCACTAGAAATGACCCCCTGCATTGGGCCCAAACAGAAGAGAGGTACTTTTCAACAAATCTTGGGTGAGGGGAAGAACATAGTAGAGAATTCGCAAGGGAAGCTAAGCCAACACCCATAAGAGAGTGTTTGTGTCCAAGCTTGAAAGATAGACAATAAACAAGAAATGGGGGTGGAACACCAATAGAATTGAGAGTTAAGAAAATACCAACAAGGAAAATACCCAATGAAGAAAATGAAATGTCTACCTTAATAGGATGGCTTCCCTATAATAGTGAGGATCCTGAGTCCACATTCCTGGGAAAATAATTTGGTTGACCCCTACTTCGAAACTTATGAAATCCATGTCCACGAGGAGCCATGATCTCCCACATGTCCATCATGGACACAACCTTACAGGTTAACCAGATGCCTGGAGTTTCTAACATCAATAGAAGAATAATAAGATAACATAAAATATCATCTCCACCTCCTCCATCAAATACCTCTGGACCTCAAGTAGATCTTCCACACATCGCCTTGATGTTGAATGTCCTCAATTGTACCAGCCTGAAGAAAGAGTAATGGTTCAAGGAGCAATTGTCATGCCTTTTCTCTTCATGTGATAGAGACAGTAGTGGCTTAGTCAATCACCCGATCCAAGGGATTAAAAATTTGAAGGACAAGGGGTTGGGCTTTGATCCACTTATGTATGCACAAGTCATGTGATCATTTAATATGATTTATTTGGGTCAACTACACATTCAACCACTACCTCAAGGTTACCCCATGGATTTTGGTTAAACCCTCATGAGAATTGAACCTTGCCTAATGGTGAAAAATTCCTTGCTTTTCACCATTAAATCCAACCACTTTAAACTCAAACAATTTAAATATTATTGTGCATGCCATAACCTCATTTTAAATAATAATAATTCATAAAGCATTATTTCTCTTTACAAATCAATAAAATATTAAACTCAAATTAAAATAAAAAATAAATAAAATTATTCTCTTACAAAATCAAGATGCATATCACCTATGCATGGATGGGAAAAGACAAAAATTGTATACTCTTGCATTTCCAATATTAAGATTTAAAATATATGTAAAACAACTAAATTGATTATATAAACTATTTTTTAACATATAATCATATAATTTCATTTTACTAAAAATATACAAATAACTTACAACATCAAGACGCATACGACCTATCCTTGGGAAAAGCCAAAACTTGTAGATTCTTGCATTTTCAATATTAAAATTTAAAATATATGTAAAACAACTAAATTGATTATATAAACTAATTTTTACATATAATTATATAATTTTATTTTACTAAAATATACAAATAATTGCTTCTTGCGTTCAATTAAAAACATTAATTATATTTTATAAAAAATGTGAATTTATGTCATTCCCTAATTAATATAATTTAAGTTTTTTAGATTTTATAAAAGAGTTTTCCTTTATCCCTATTTCGTTAAAAAAAAAACAATAAAAAAAACTTTAAATAATATATTAAAGAAATCATTTTTACCAAATTATTAAATACTAGTTATCTTACCTATAACATCCATGCCAAGTTAATAAAAACATACATTTTCCCCTTTCTCTCCAGCTATCCATGTGCGTGGGAAAGAGTTATATGATTGTGCATATATTATACATTATCCTTCCTTTTACACACCACATATTTCTATTCATTCTAGTTTACACACCACATATTTCTATTCATTCTAGTATAGATAATAGACACACCACATATTTCTATTCATTCTAGTATAGATAATGGTTGCTTCTTGATAGTTTTCATATATATTATATTTTGTGTTATTTATTCTAGTATAGTTATAGTTAGTTATTTCTTCTTTATAAATCTTGTATTTTGTTTAGAAATAGTATATTAATATGGATAAAGGTTTTAATTATTACGAAAGGGTATGTGTGAGAAAGAGTTATATGATTGTGCATATATTATACATAATCCTTCCTTCTACACACCACATATTTCTATTCATTCTAGTATAGATAATGGTTATTTCTTGATAGTTTTGATTTTTTCTTTATAGATCTTAGATCTTGTATTTTGTTTAAGAATACTATATTAATATGAAGAAAGGTTTTATTTATTATGAAAGGGTATGTGTGGGAAAGAGTTATATGATTCTGCATATATTATACATAATCTTTTCTTCTACACACCACATATTTCTATTCATTCTAGTAGAGATAATGGTTGCTTCTTGATAGTTTTCATATATATATTATATTTTGTGTTATTCATTTTAGTATAGTTATAGTTAGTGATTTCTTCTTTATAGATTTTGTATTTTGTTTAGGAATACTAGATTTTGTATTTTGTTTAGGAATACTATATTATGGAGAAAAGTTTAGGAATACTATATTATAGTTAGTGATTTCTTCTTTATAGATTTTGTATTTTGTTTAGGAATACTAGATTTTGTATTTTGTTTAGGAATACTTCAATTAAATTTATTTTTTCTATTATTGTTGCTTTTGATTTTGAAGTAGAACAAATGGATGTGAAGACAACATTCCTACATGGCGATCTGGAAGAATAAATCAATATGAAGCAACTAGAAGGCTTTTCTATGAAGGGAATGAAATAACTAGTATGCAAGATGAAAATGTCCATGTATGGGTTAAATCAATCACCAAGGATGTGGTATCAAAAAATTGATATTATATGTTGGAACTTCGTTTCACAAGGATCAAAGCAGACCACTGTGTGTATTTCAAATTAATCGGTGATCATCTTATTTATTTGGTATTGAATGTGGATGATATGTTGTTGATGAGAAATGACAAGGAGACTATCCAGGATGTGAAAACTTAGTTTTCCTCTAAATTTGACATGAAGGATCTTGGTGCTGCAAATTTCATTTTGGGCATGTAAATTAAAAGAGATTGAGAAAACCAGAAAATCTGGTTAAATCAGAGAAAATATGTCAGGACGATATTGCAGAGGTTTAATGTGTAGGAATGTAAACCAATTAAGGTTCTTATTCACGTACTTGTAAATTTATCTGTGGATAAGTGTTCCAAGACACAAGAAGAAGAAGAAGAGGACATGTCTTGTGTTCCATATGCTAGTGTGCTTGACAGTTTGATGTATGCAATTGTTTGTACTAGACCTCACATTGCACATGCAATTTTTCCTTCGCAGATACAGGGCAATTTAAGTAAGTGTATCGAGCGCCGCCTTATTCACGACGGGAAGCCCCACCAGACCTGTCCGGAACATTATATTGAGAGAGATTCTCCGCTGAGAATGTTGAACATTTGTGAAGTTCAGGTCAGAAAACTTGTCATTTCGGGTAAGACTCCCAGAGATGTATAAAACTCGCCAAGGACAAAAATGCCAGAGAAATTGCTTTGGATTCCACTGTGTAAAGGAAGGGAGAGGGGACAGAGGAGTTGTCAGGTTATTTACAAATAATAAGCAAAGTATCTTCAGATCAACAACACGCAGACGGCTCTAAGACTACGCACAATGAAAACAGCATGTCCGGTGACTCAAATCATACGTTGATTTCTTCGACCTACCGCTGCAGTATTGTTGTTGTACATCAGTAGGGTATCCTTCACCTCCCAACCTCTGGAATTCGATGCCCTTTCTCTTCTTGTCGTTGGCCATTAATCTAATTCGATGCATTCTCTTCTTCGGACACACACGCCCTCTCACTGTTACCTTCTTCTGCGTCACGTCGACCACATAGTCCAGCAAATCTGCCCATTATCACAATAAACAGATTTAGAAAATGATAAAACAAAATGAACACAAGGGAGCGCTAAAATATTCTTTCATTATTCGTTTCACTGCAAAAATTAATGCCTCGATGTGCAGAATGTGATGAAGAATTAACGTACTGTCCATTTTGGAGAGCACTTTAGAGACCCTGTCGCGGCACTGTAGGCAACACATATTAGCATTCAGAACAATCACCTGAACCTGTTTGTGACAACATCAGTAATATCACACTTTAGCGTAACCTAGACAGTTGAGTTCATATGTCGGATCAAAGGGGATTGACAGTATGCAATAAATTAGAGGTTAATTGCAGAGATGGGCTTACTCTGGGCATTGTTAAGGCTTCGGCGGACCGCAGCAGCTGAGCCGTTGGAGCCATTTGTGAACGTTGATGAGTGAAGAAGAACATTATGCAAATGCGAAAATCAGGTCCTGAGTTCCCATTGTTTGTGGATGTATATAGATGTATAGATCTGATGATGAAGATGACGATATGATCCGTGAGATGTTAATGGGCACGTTGGCATTGAAGGACGGGATTGGGAGAGGATTAGAAGTGTTATTGGTGATGTAAAAGATTATCTTCCCTCATGACAGGTATAATGTCTTTGAATTTAAGTGAAGGTGTAGGTTAATTAGGGAGTAAACAGAACTGTTTTTAGAAAGAAAAAAAAAACCTGAATTAGGTTAGATTTTCAAGGGTAGTTTGAGTTTTGTATATATCAAAGTTTCATACATTTCAAAATCTTATTTTAGAGGTTTTACTCTATTTTAAACCAACTCAGATGTTTAGAAAATAGATACGAGGAGCTCGTCCAAAGGTAACTTGGAAAATTGCTTCTAGAAAAACTCATTTTGTTTTTATTAATAAAAATAAAAAAAAGTTTACAGCATTTAGGATTATTAATTTAGTTTTTATTAATATAATTTTAAGATTTTAATATATATAGAAAAAATATGGTTGTTTGAAATAATTTATTAGTAGTTTAAAGGGTTATATAAAAAATATTTTGAAGTTTTTTATCATTAATCTATTTCCTAAAAGAAAAGAAAAGGAAAATGACCTGTGAATCCATTTAAAAAAACAGTTAAAGGTCATAATCCAAAATAGATGACATTGTAATCCATGATTTGTTTTTTTCAGAAGAAAATTATCATAATTATATTAAGGAAATATAATTTTTTTACATCCATTTATAGAGATGGCCAATAGCTGAACAATCTGAGAGAAAACTATGAGGATACAATCAAAATTAGAGTCATAGAAAAGTTTCTACAGGACTCAAAATTTTCCAAAAAGCATACATCAAAAAAGACACCAGAAATCCTTTTCCACCACATAATAGAAAATCAAATACATTCCAAGAGTGATCTAATAACTGAGAAACAAAACTCCCAAAAAAGCAGATGTAGGAACCCACTAATAGATGTTGATGATGCTATGCTGACCCTCCAAACCGCTAGACCACTTTTGTAGCTCGATTTTAACTTTAGGTGCTAGAAGTGCTTTCTTTGATTGCTCATCTGCTTCCTTGTTGAATTCACGATAAATGTGATAAAAGTTGGTAGCCATAAACTTCTTCCTTAACAAATAGATTCTTTGTTTCCAACCTTCAAGGGAACTAACACACAGATTACTCTTATTATTTAACCAGTTTATGATGACTTTGGAGTCCCCTAGAATCTGCATCTTTTGGATGGACAAAATATTACCTATGAAAAGAGTTGCCCATGCCCCCATAAGTTCTGCCTTCATATCAGTTCCAACACCACAGTTTAAAAACCATTTATAAACTGTAGATGTTGAGATTTTTATAATGCCCCCAACACCACTACAAAGCCCATCTGCCTGTGTTGCTCCATCAAAACAAGCCATCGGAAACTCAAGTGTTTCTTCTATCCAGCAAGAGCGTAAAGGAGGAGTGAACAATTTGACCACCGATTTATGATAGTAGCCAAGAGCCTTTATGACCACCGAGTGAACTGAAGGTTCCTTTCCTTCGAAGATAGCTGCATTTCTTTCTATCCAAATAAACCAGTAGCTATAGGCCACAAGACAAGGAGAAGCACTTTTATCCGATGTCCAATTAGATAAATATTCATCTAAGTCGTTTCCTCTCCAATCCCAAAGGTTCTTTTTAAAAAAAATATTTTTTCCCAGATAAGTTTAGTAAATGGACAAAAAATGAAAAGATGCGCACTATCCTCACTATCTCTTTTGAAAAGATGGCAGTGACCCGGCCCCTTCCATCCTCTGTGTTGGAGATTATTCCACGTCAGAATCTTGTTTTTCACTGCCAACCACATAAAAAGTTTTATTTTTTGTTGTATATTCCACTTCCACAGTTGGTTACGCCAACCTGTGATCGTTGGTTGATTTAGAGTAGAGTAATGCTGCATATACATTCTTTGCCGATAAAGAACCTATGAAGTCACCCCCGATCCATAAAATATCGTCTTCGTTTTCTGATAAAGTGATCCCTGATGCTTGAAGAGCTCGTCTATAACAATCCCATTAGGCCACCAGGTTACCTGTAAGATCCAAGTCTGAGTTGTTGATCCATGTCGATAATAAAGAATCATGTTCAAGGTTTTTCCACACCTGTTCCAATACTGAGAAATGATTATGTCTGAGGGCATTGAGAAGCAGAAGAGATAGGAAAAATGAGTTGCCCAGACCCATAATTCTATCCCTTCCAAGGGACACATAATGACCTGTGTCAGGATTCCATCTTATCCAATTAGTAATCAAATGGATCGATTTTAAAAGGTTGTTCCATATCTTGGAAGCAAATGGTTGATGAAAAGATACTAATCTGAGCCAATTATTGACTGTGATGTAGGGAAAATACTTTCCCTTAATCACTTTGTGCCAAATTCCATCTTTGGTTAGAACACGTCACATAGTCGAAGCTGCCAGCGCTTTGCCAAAGGAAAAGATATTACGAATACCCCAGCCTTCAAAACGATTTGGTCTAGCTAGTGTCTCCCAACCACAGAGATGATAATGTTTTGATTCACCACTCTCGTTCCACAAAAAGTTGAAGAGTAATTTCCTTAACTTATGTAGAAAGGCAAGAAAAATTTATGCAAGGGATAACCAATAGACGGGTTGACTTTCCAATACAACTTTACATAAAATATACCTACCCCCCAGAGACAACCACCTATAGCTCCAATGTTTTATTCTCTTTTCAACTTTTGTTAAAAGCCACATCCAGTCCTCAGTTTTCTGTAAATCGGCCTTTAAGAAATAACCCAGATATTTGAATCCCACAATTAAGTCAGAGAAGTTATATGGAAGTATCTGCTTGAAAAACTGAATTTTTGGTTCCAGAAGTCCAGCATAGTGAATAGTCAATTTTAATTGATTTATCATTAAGCCAGAAGCGGAGAAAAACAAATGAACAATTCTCTTGATTTCCTTCCATTCCTGCACTAAAGCATTTGTTAGTATTAGAATATCATCTACAAATAAAATATGTAGAATCTTTGTGATTGTGGAAAATTTTATGCCTTTTATGGTTCCTTCTTGCTAGCTTGTTTTTAATAACAGACTCAAGCTTTCCATCACCAGAATAAAGAGAAGTGGTGACAAAGGGAACCCCTGACACAAACCTCTACCACTTCTAAAAAATTTGGTTGCCTCCCCACTGACTAAAACTGCAAAGGACTCAGTATTCACACAAGTCATAATCCAATTAGTCATTTGCGTTCCAAAACCGATTTGAAGTAAAACCATTCTGATAAAGTCCCAACTAATGCAATCGTATGCTTTCTACAAATCTAGTTTTAAGATGAGAGCCTTTAAATTTTTCTTCTTAATAATGTGAATACACTCCTGTGTTGTGCAGATTGCATCATGGATCTGACGCCCCTTCAGGAAACCCAATTGTTCTGCCGATAAATCTCTTGATAAAATCGGTTTTATCCCATTGACTATCACTTTGGAAATAACCTTGTAAACCAGATTACACAGCGATATTGGCATGTAGTCCCTGAAATGTTGAGGTTTATTGATTTTGGGGATCAATACTAAAAAAGTAGATTTAATGCTTCCAGCGATGCACCCACAGTACCGATATTCCTCCACCATCGCCAAAAGGTCCTCGTTCACTAGATCAAATAAGTGTAAGAAAAATTCCACTGTCCAGCCATCAGGCCCGAGAGTTTTGTCTTTTTTAAACAAGGATAAAATCAATTTCAATTCCATTAGTGTTACAGGTTTATAAAGATCTCTCTCTTCATCCCCGTTTATCATTCTTGTGAACAGGCTCGCCACTCCAACCTGATCTGTTGACATGCCATTATTTGACGACTTAAAGAATCTCTTGAAATAATTAACATCCTCAACCACTATAGCTTTCTAGCCTTTATGAATAGTTCCTAAATCATCACATATCTCCCAAATATGTTTGTTATTCCTCTTATGGTTAGCAAACTGATGAAAACACTTAGTATTTTGATGTTCTCTTTGGACCCAAATGGCTCGACTCTGAATGCACCACAATTCCTCATGAGATTTTAGGAGCTTGTTCCTTTCAGCTTCAAATTTAATGAGGGTAGACTCCACCTCCGGATGAGTAGAACCCTCCGAGAGCCTCTGTAAATAAAGTTTGATATTTTCTTCCAAGTTTTCTAGAACTTTTGCACCTCGGTCCTTCATATCTTTTGCCCATCGTTTTGTAATAACTTTTAGGTCCTTCAACTTCCAAATAAAACGAAGTTGGCAATATGCTTCCTGAAAGAATTTCAGATCGATCCATAGCTCATGCACCAAATCATTATAGTCTTTCTCTATAAGCCAATGTGAGTGGAATTTAAATGGGTAAGCTTTTGGAAAGAAAGAGTTCTCCAACTACAAAATAATGCGTGTGGTCCGATACATAAGGGAATTCCACCCATGTTCTATATATACTCACATTCTGTAGCAGGTCCTCCGATACCAAATATCTATCCAATCTCTTGGCAATCATATTATTACCTGAACGACCATTACACCAAGTCGGGGCCAAGTCGGGGCCAAGTCGGGGCCAACTTGTTAGGATGAACATCAATAAGTTTATGAGATTGAAAAAGAGAAATAAGGAAAGCTGCAAGTTGACCCGAAGAAACAGATCCTCCCCAAATTTCACCAGTTGATACTGTAAGATTCAAGTCCCCAACAATCACTAGGCTTTTCAGAGATAACATGCCACTGTTTGCAAGATTCATCCAGAATAGTTTACGCTCCAGACACGGGCCATAGATATTAAGAAGATTGATCTTCCTCTTAGAAACAATAATCTATCTTGTTAACAAAATCCTGCCACAAGTAAGGTATGGAATCAAACTAAAAAGATGTGGATCCCACAAAACCAGAAGACCACCCGAGGTACCTACCAAACTCACTGCACATGTTCCCCAGGAGGGACGAAACTTATGCATATATGACCGAGCTTTTTGTTCATGAACCATTGTTTTCTGTAGGAATACAATATTTGGATGTGTAGTTTCCAAGGCACGACGAAACGAGGCAGATTTTAGGGAGCCTCCAATTCCTCTAAGATTTAATGACATAAAAATCATTACTTAGCCCTTGTTGGGGCCTTCACTGCTCTAAGTGCCCCACTGTCGGAAGATGAAGGGATAGTGACTAAGGAAATGGAATTTGACGACTGTAATTTCTTCCTTGAACTTCTTGTTTTGATCGGAGAATATTCAATTCCAAGCCCTCGAGACCAAGAGTACTCTTTTGATGACTCAGCCTGAAGGGGGGACTCTAAGTTATGTTCCCCACAGAAAGTAGGTGGATCAATGATAACATTCCCGAAGAAGGTAGGTAACTGTTACAGAGGGTTACTATCACGTAGGTAGGGAATCAAAGAGTCCAAAATTGCAGATAAGGAGGAATCTCCCTCCTCTGATTCACGGCATCCCAGAGTCGAAACAGTCTCGACCGGGAAGGGAGAAACTCCCTGTTGAACATCCACAGAGGAGTTGGAATGGGTAAGTGCCTAGTCATCTAGAAGTCCAGGACTATTACGTTGGGAAACAACAACAGGTGGGTCATTCCGAACACAAAATGGTTTATCGTTTGAAACACCTAGACCCCCCGACGATAGATTGTCAGATACAGGGGAGGATGGAGAGTGCAAAGGATTAATTACTGGTATTTCACTAACTTCCCCAGAGGGTAGCTCCACAGAAGAACGAAGAAAGTTTAAAACAGGGGTGGAATTTAGAGCTTATTTCTCCAATAAGGATAACGAATTAAAAAGAGTCGGGCAATATAAATGTAACTTACCGATGAGAGTAACATCCCATTCTGGCAAGGGTGGAAATTCCGACAATGGAAACCGATAATCAACTCCTGCAGAAACCACTTCATCATTTAAGTCCTTCATGTCCCTATGAAGAGCCGTGTCTTTTGAGACTTCCTCTTCCACTCTTCCCATACAAGTGCTCCCCAGATGACGAGTACAATGACATTTGCTACAACGGAATGGGATTCCGAGATAGTCCAGTCTCTGGACTAGTCTGAGCCCCCTCCAATCAACCTCTAGGAGTTCAGGCAGAACCCCGTGGACGTCCATCTCCACCAAAATCTTTCCCATTTTTCTATTTGTAGCCGAGAGAATGGAGTCACCAAGTGAAATGAAAGTGCCTAATGAGTTACTGATAGCTTCCAGGGTGTTTGCATTCCACAGCTGTAGTGGTAAACCAGGGAGTAAAACCCACAAATGCGGGAATTGGAAGTATTCTGTCTCTGGGTTAAAGGCCACACGCCAACGCTTAATCATAAGGCTGCAACCACGAATCACCCATCTCTGTGGTAATAGCCGAGTCTTGAGAATTACACATGAACCCTACCCATCCTTTGGTGAGATAAATTATCTCCGGGGAGTATCCTAACAAAGGCTTCCAGGTGAGGTCCACCCACTCCGCCAAGGATACTATACAGAGAAATCTGTATGACAATCTACCAACTAGACCACAAAGAGCTAACTTACAGGTCTCGGCAAGACCCACATCCCAGCCTAGCACCATCTTATGAACAGTTTTTTCGCCCTCCACAGTCTGCGACTAGACCCGGAACTCCTTGTACTCTTAACACCTTCCTTTAAACTATTAAGAACAGACTTATCCTTAAACCGGTCTTCCCCAGGCTATGCCACAGTAAAATTCTCAGAAGACTGTGGAAACCCCGAAGAAGACTGCAAATAAGCTGCAAAAGACAGAGCTGGACCAGAACTATGGGAAGTGCGTGAAAGTGGAGGTAGTTGTGGGTGAGCAATGTGCGAGTTAATAGTGTCAGTACGAAGCCCTGCTGAATCCACCTGGTCAAAGAGACCCACAGCCTTCCAAACTTCTTCTTCAACCACATTCATCAATCTTAGAGGCCATACGCAACCACCTGGGCTCCACGAGCCCAAACACCAGACGATTTAAAACGATACAGTGATGTGCCAGAAAAACACGAAACCAATACTTAATGGCCTAATAAATGAAATAGTGACCCAAGCGCCATTTAGCTTGGAACATAAACGCACCCAAGGAACTCGGCTAACCAGTTCCCTAAAATAGAAAAGTTAGACAGTACCTCCTCTAATACATAACCAATAGAAAATCCAAATCACGTTCCAACAGTAAGGTTAGCCGAAAGACCGCCATCACTGTTAAAACCCACAAAAAGAGACTCCAAAAAACAAAAAGACATTAAAGCCTGTTCGAAAATCTGAGGGACTAAGAAGAGTAAACCGGTCTACTCCATGCAAGCCCTAAACCATGTGTACTCCCCGACGACGCCATTAGAGGCCAGCCCAAGGTGTTCAGGGTTCAAAATTCGTTCCCGCTCAATAAATTTACAACCATCATCTTTTAATCATGGTTGGTAATAGGCACAATTAATCATCTTTTAATCTAAAATTCTAATTTGATGTCTAAAGATGTTGGAATATTCTTTGTCGTCCTCTCAAATCAATAAATGTGATTTACTCTTCATAATCTCCTTCTATTTTTGAATGCATCCCTTAACCTGTTTATTTTTTAACATTTACCTAATCATATTAAGAAATTACTATAGCACTATATGATTGCCACGTTTCAATGATTAATGTTTAACATTACCACGAATTTCCTCAGAGGTTTTAACGGTCTACGCATTTCATATGCCTTTAGGTGTTCATCAGTCACAATTTCGGCGTTAGCAGTTTTTGCAATTGGCCAAGATCACTTTGTATACTCCCCGTCAAATTATTGGAGGACAGATTAAACAGCCTGAGAGCCATGCAACCTTTCAAAGCCTTTGGAATGGACGATATCAAGTTATTCTTATTCAGGAACAGAAGTTTTAAGCCACACAGACTGCCCAATTCGTTTGGGATTGTGCCAGACAAACTGTTATAAGTGAGATTCAACACGCTAAGAAACATTTCATATACCTTTCTGCACGTTTCATATGCCTTTCAGCATTCATCAGTCACAATCAGTCACAATTATGTACTATATTAGTTAATCAACTATTAATTTTTTTAAACTTTTCTTAAATTTAATAAACCACCTTATAAAAAACCTCATTTTGAATCATCTTAAAATGAATCAAAGCCCTCTAATATAAATCCTCCATATAAACTTTGATAAATACTGGAGACAAATGCATGTCATAAATTTTAAACAAAATTTTCAAGATGAGTTTTTTCTATTGATTCAGTTATTCCAAACACAAATAAACTCACAGGAAACTGACTCGTATTTATGTTTGTTTTAGGGTTATCGTTGTCAACGCACTGGCATGGCAAGTTGCCGGTTGGCATATTTGCACGCCTTACATGCAGCTTCTTTTTGTAATTAATTAATAAGGTAATCGATGTGGATAAGTGGCGACTGCGATATTCAGATAAAGATAGATGGTTGCTTTTCTTGGGGTTGCCAACCGGTGGTTGACAGTAAGGAAGAGGTGGTTGTTGGGGTTGCCATCCTCCCCTCTGAACCCGCTGCCATAAAATCAAATAAATAATTCAATACGGATGTGTGTTGGGAAGCATCCAGGCGGCCGGCCGTACAAATCGTTGAACGGATCGCAACTGGGGCTTGTGAGCAAATCTGGGGAAATAGTGGGACAGTGGTTGATTTTACACATATACATGAGATATTCCTTGTTTTGCTGTTTTCAATAGAACTCCTTTCAAATTTCATGGTCTGGAAAAATGAGAGCCAATTCTATTGTTATTTTATTTTATAGTGTTGGTTAAATGTTCTATTTTTCAGGTTGTTTTCGTCGGAAATAGGAAATGTAAATTTAAACAAAATTTTTATTTTTTTATTGTTTAAATTGTATTTCTGAATACATAAATGAATTTAGTTTGATGATTATTTTATAACAATATTTTTATTTTAAATTCAAAACTGAAAAACAAAAAATATATACAATTACATAAATGCCAAATTTCACAAAAGAAAAGAGATTTGTCTATTCTATAAAATAAAAAAAAATAGTGGATGGAAAAGTTTGTGAGTTTTCATTTTGTTTTGTATTGGAAAAATAAAATAATAATAAAATCAGTTTGAATTATATTTATTTATTTGATCTTATTTAAATAAAATGAAAATTTTATAAGTGCATTACATATTATTTTGTCCATCCTATTGCCTTGACAAAGATGAACCAGGTTAGAGGAATCCATGAATGCAATAAAATAAAATTAGAGAAATCTAAAACGATGCATTACCTTGGAATCCATGAATGCAATAAAATAAAATTAGAGAAATCTAAAACGATGCATTGCCTTCTTTTTTTTTTTGAAAAAATTAGAAAAAGTCTAAAATGATGCATTATATTTTTTTTATCATAGAATATAAAATATAAGAAGACAATTAGAAAAATCTAAAACGATGCATTATCTTTTTTTTATTGTCATAGAATAGAAGAAGACAAGAGGAATATAATAATATGGAATGCCTAATTATATAGCAATATTGCTTTTACATGGTCATGATCCTTTAAATTTTTCATCATATTCCCTATGTGTTTTTGTTCAATGACCAAGAATACAAGGAGATTTTTCTTATTCCACACTAGTTGGCATAATAGCTCTCCTTTGGTAGAGTAGGTAAATGATTAATAGAGAGAAAGCATACCATTTCAAATTTAAATTTTAACATCCCACTTGTACAATTATTCTTTTGGAAGAGGAATTGCACATGTCACAAGACTACTCATAGAATCATATATGTGAATTATGTATTTGATAAATCAACAAAGAACTTTTTTGGTTGTTCTGTGAGATATGCTAATGTACCACACTAATTGCACCATTACAATTGAACATGTTGATAAGTTTGATACCAGCAAAATGGATATTTAATGCAATGTCCAACAATCATGATTGACAAAATAAATTATTATGATTGTCAAAAGACTCACAATTAAAATAACACCATATAGCAACTTATAAACTTCTAAATTCTTATATTTGTATCTGTCAAGGCAAGCACTATGTGGTCACGCATATCTTTTACAAACTAGAAATTAAGTATCATTCTATTATGGTTCTAACTTTGATAGGAGTAGTTGTGTAAGACTCAAAGTCAAGCACTTTCATTGTAATAAGAATTGAAATACCCTTTGGAAGCCAAGGAAGATTCACTATAGGAAGAAACTTTTCATGTTCATGTTGCCCATTCACTACATGTACAGTAAAAAAAGAAAAAAAAGAAGATTGTTCATTTGCACGACCTACCAAAATGAAAATTATGCCCCGGGCATCATTTAAAGAGCATCAATATGTTGTCTGAGAAATTCTAAATATGTCTAATATAGCATAAGACCTTATACATAGAATCCCTATAGTGGAGAAACAAAAAGAATGCCAAGTAACCTTAAAGTGTTTGAAGCTAGCATGGTTAACTAGGAGGAGGCTTGGTTGGAAATGTCATTCACCTTGGCCTTTCATTTTATCTCCTCACCCAGTTCTTCTTCTTTAATGATTGAGGTGAAACTAGTTCTTTAGGATTTTGAAGTGCCTACAACCTCAAGTGTGTCATCATCAATGGTAGGGTCCCAATATATCACCTTGAAACTGAGCCCAAATTCCACTCTACTATAAATATGTAAATTTATATACTTATCCTTATTGTCCTTCATTGATAGAGAAGTGAGAGTTTTGGCCAACCAGTAAAATTCCATAGATTTGAAAACTTTGGTGTCTCTTGATCTTGAAAATATGGAATCAAAGACTAATCATGAAATTCTTAGGTGATTTGGTGCTTTGGAGTATATGAAATTTTTTGCCTGTCTTGTTTCACAAGATCCTCAATATTTTGTTGAGTGTCGAGAGCGGTGCCAAGACGAGAGAGTTGATTAGCAAGAGTTGTCGCTTTCTCCACCCCTATGTTGTGGGGTCAACAAGAGGCCCACTCAAAGGAATGAGGCTTCATTGTGCCTCTCCTCCCAATCCCTCGACTACTTGATTCTAGAATATCCTAGGGTGTTTGGTTAGTCATAAAAAAATAGAGGAGCGCAATAAATGAAAATGTAAGACCACAAGCGAAGATCCCCTTCCAACTTTGAGCTAAAGACCATTAGAAATGACCCCCTTCATTGGGCCCAAATAGCGGAGAGGTACTTGACAACAGAGCTTGGGTGAGGGGAAGAACATAGTAGAGAAGTCCCAAGGGAAGCTAAGACAACACTCATAACAAAGTGTCTGCAACCAAGCTTGAAAGATAGCCAATAAATAGGAAACAGGTGTGACACACCAATAGAATTGATAGTTAAGAAACTACCAACAAGGAAAATACCCAATGACGAAAAGGAAACGTCTACCTTAATAGGATGGCTTCCCTATAATAGTGAGGATCACGAGTCCACATTCATGGGAAAAGCATTTGGTTGACCCCTACTTCGAAACTTATGAAAGCCATGTCCACAAGGAGCCATGATCTCCCACATGTCATCATGACCACAACCTTACAGGTTAACGAGATGCCATGAGTTTCTAACATCAGTAGAAGAATAATAAGATAACATAAAATATCATCTCCACCTCCTCCATCAAATACCTTTGAACCTCAATTAGATCTCCAACACATCGCCTTTATATTGAATTTCCTCAACTGCACCAGTATGAAGAAAGAGTAATGGTCCAGGGAGCAACTCTCATGCCTCTGTTCTTCATGTGGTAGAGGCAGTAGTGGCTTAGTCAATCACCTGATCCAAGGGATTAAAAATTTGAAGGACATGCGGTTGGGATTTGATCCACTTATGTATGCACATGTCACGAGACCATTTAATATGACCTCTTTGGGTCCAACTACACATTCAACCACTACCTCATGGTGACCCCATGACTCCTGGTTAAACCATCATGAGAATTGAACCTTGCCTAATGATGAAAAACGCCTCGCTTTTCACCATTAAATCCAACCC
Organism: Picea sitchensis; assembly: GCA_010110895.2. Taxonomy (NCBI): domain Eukaryota; kingdom Viridiplantae; phylum Streptophyta; class Pinopsida; order Pinales; family Pinaceae; genus Picea; species Picea sitchensis. The sequence continues at coordinate 175,702 of SNQJ01S0010825.1, read as the reverse complement.
CTTTAAGCTCAAACAATTTAAATATTATTATGCATACCATAACCTTGTTTTAAGTAATAATAATTCATAAAGCATTATTTCTCTTTACAAATACCCAAATTATTAAACTCAAATTAAAACCTCATAAACCAACATTCTCTTATAAAATAAAGATGCATATGACCTAAGAATGGGAAAAGCCAAAAATGGTGTACTCTTTCATTTCCAATATTAACTTTTAAGATTTAAAAAATATATATAACAACTAAATTAATTATATAAACTATTTTTTAACATACAATCATATAATTTTATTTTACTAAAATATACAAATAAATTAAAAATTGTTTACTCTTTCATTTCCAATATTAACTTTTAAAATTTAAAATATATGTAAAACAACTAAATTAATTATATAAACTATTTTTTCTCATATAATCGTATAATTTTATTTTACTAACATATACAAATAACTTACAAAAATCAAGATGCATATAACCTATGCTTCGGAAAAGCCAAAAATTGTATACTCCTGCATTCCCAATATTAAGATTTAAAATATATGTAAAACAACTAAATTGATTATATAAACTATGTTTTTTGTTTTTACATGTAATTATATAATTTTATTTTACTAAAATATACAAATAACTACTTCTTATGTTCAATTAAAAACATTACTTAAATTTTATAAAAAATGTGAATTTATATTTACTAAATTTAGTATCATTTCCCCGAATTAATATATTTTAAGGTGTTTATATTTTATAAAAAGGTTTCCCTTTTATTAGTCCTTGTCTAGGTAAAGAGGGACTATAGCGATCAATAAATCGTTTGTCTGGTATTAAATTTTGCATTGACCACAAATATTTGCATATTATCTATTGTTGGAAAACGGGAAGTGAAAACATCGTTTTTTATATAATAGAAAGTGCCATGTTTGTCAAGATCTGATTGGACAACGGATTGGAGGTCTTATTGTTGGCTTCGATATTCCCAATGTTATATTTGTTGGCATATCCAAAGTATTTGAATTGTATATGGTATTTTCGAATCATATACTCTCCTATGCATTGGTCGAAGGTGGATTAATGCTAGCATTAGTTCGAATGTTTCCTTAAGCTTTTTCTGGTAGCTTGAATACATTGTTTACCATATTAGTATGTTTGATTTTTTCTTTATTGTTGCGTGCTTCGAGAGAAGAGTCTTGCCACACTGCATTTTTTCTTAAATGTTTGTACAGGGCTAGGGCCTTAGATGGTCCTGACAGTCTTAAGTGTTTACCGAATAGCTCTGACAGTCTTAAATGTTTATTGTACAAGTGCATTGGAATACAGTTTCGTTCCATTTTTTTGATGGTAGTCGGACATCTTCCGTCGATTTTTATATAATAAAAAGTACCATGTTTGTCAAGATGTGATTGGACAACAGATTGGAGGCCTTTTTTCCAGCTTCACTATTCCCAATGTTATATATGTTGGCATATCCAAAGTATTTCATCATATATGGTCTTTTAGAATCATATATTTTCTTATGCAATGGTCGAAGGTAGATTAATGCTAGCATTAGTTTGAATGTTTCCTTTAGCAATTTCTTCTAGCTAAAATACATTGTCTACCATATTAGTATGTGTGATTTTTGTTTTATTGTTGCGCGCTTCGAGAGAACAAGTCTACTACGCTGCATTTTTTTCTTAAATGTTTGTACAGGGATAGGCCCTTAGGTGGTCCTAACAGTCTTAAGTGTTTACCTGACAGGTTAAATGTTTATTGTGCAAATGCGTTGGGATACAGTTTCGTTCCATTTTTTTGATGTTCAACATCGCTGCTTCAGTGGTCGATGCTTGTTCGCTGCTTGGTTCCATGATTGTTGTTCTTATTTAATTCAACTTTGCAAAGTTGAGGTCCTGCAGTGGACATCTTCGACTTTGCAAGTTGTTGGACCTATTATTGCGGTTTCCAGTTTTTGGGGCTGACCTGTTGTCATCCCTCGTTGACGGGTAAGTTTCCCTGTTGTTGTTTTTCAGTGGTGGGGGTCCTTGCCTCCAAATTCTGTTGTAGGCCATATTTCTATGTGCTCTTAATTTCTGTTCCTCGAAACCATGTGTCTTCATATGTCGGCTACGACGTTCATAGCTATTTGGAAAATTGCAATGCGAAGGGGTTCTCGAAAAGTAGTTTGAATCTATTAGAAGAGGGAACCATCGACCACGGTGTAGACGCAGGAAATGTTTTTATTCTGTGGGTCGGAAAACTGCGCCCACCTGTTGTCTTTTGGCCAAGTAAATTTATGGTGCTATTTATTTGCGTTGTTTCTTCTGTTTGGTACCCAGTTTCAGGCTTGTAGTTTTCCTATTTTTCTTTCCTATTTTTTTTTTGGGTGCTATTATTTTTTTTCCCCCTTTTCTCTGTTTTCAGACAAAGTGAAAGTATCTAACAAACATCTTCAAAATCAGAGTTGAAAAGATGGAAGAAGTAATGGATGTTGAGTCATACGAAATAGATACACAGTCCATTATACATGGCAGCATTGACGTGGATTTGCATAGCAATGGTGTGTTTAGATTCGATGCATTCTCGTATACTATAGGGGATTGCCTTTTCGATACATTCCAGGTTCTACTGCATTTCTGGTATTCGTCGACCGAGCTTCACAATGGATTGATAGATTATTTCTTGGCCTGTTTAAAAATGGCGACGCGGAGGCATTGAACTCCTATGAATACAAACTGGAATCTGATTTTCTTCGGCAGTTGCACGGAATACATGATGTCGCTATGGATTTTTCAAAGATGCGGTTGTCTGCATCTCCATCTCTGCCTACACATGAGAGGGGACTTTGGGGAGACACATTTTGTATATGGTGGCTATCTAACTGGCTCAATATATCAGTTGGAATATGGTCATTGAGAAGAAAAAGAAGATATCTACTATTCAACAAAGCTTCCTCTGATAATCCATATTGCATCTTGTTCCATGATGCCAATGATGTTAGTGGTCATTATGAACCACTCATGTACAGAAAAATGTCCATATGCAATGTTGAAGTACCTCATATTTACTTGTCCCTATTTTGCAAAGACCTTGAATCGTAGTGGGAACGGATTATGCATCGCATAGATTGCCATGGTTTACAGCTGGCAACAAATGTTGTGTCTAACTGTGGAGATAGTCTGTTTAATTCTATTTGTTGTTTGGTAGTAGGGGAGTTTGATGTGTAGTTACTACATCTTTACACTGTGCAGTCCTTTTGCAATGCAATTGTAGGTAGCAACCAACGGGCTTTTAGGGACTATAAATATTTCCATATTTTCTATTGTTCGAACCAGGGAACTGAAAACATTGATTTTTATATTTAAAAAAGTACCATATTTTTCATGATCTGATTGGACAAGGGATTTGAGGTCTTATTGCCGGTTTCGATATCCCCAATGTTATATATGTTGGCATATCCAAAGTATTTGATCGTATATAGTCTTTATGAATCCTTAAAGATGAATCCTTCGTATTCCAGAGCGTTGTTTTTTACAGCCAATCTAAAAGTATGGTCATTGAAAAGAGAGATGTAACAAACAGGAAAGGAAAATATCGCACAGAGATTAACTTTAGGAAAATGTGGTTGTTCCAAATCTCCTCTTTTTACCAAGTAACCGATGAAATTCTTCGTGATTGCATTGGAGGAATTGAGACGAAAAATACCAATATGAAATATCGCCTCAATGAATTTGAGCAGGCTTTCATTGCGACTCCAGAATTTGCCAGTCCTTTGGCAAAAATCATGCCTGCTACCACTGCAGCTAAGATGAAAGTATCCTCTACCCTCCTTGCATTCTCTAGAGACCTTGTAGAGAATAACATCAACAAAAGAATGCAGCTAGTTCTTGAAGCCTGTGAAACATCACAAAATTTAGTTTCCTTCATAAAGAAGGCAAATTGTTTCCTGGAACATTTGGAGGCGAATTTAAAAAAGGACCATCATTTCTGGGAACAAGTGTTGACCCATTTTTCCAACTATGCCGTCAACACATCGAAACTTAAAAGAAGACAAGAGAAAATCCCCTTGCCAAATCGGGCCAAAAGAGTAAAAGCATGCTAGCAAAAGAAAATTAACAACCTGGAGCTCATTGTCAAATCATGTAAACAAATCATATCAGAAAAGGAAAATTTATTCACAAGCCTGATCCAAATGGACTTAGCCGAAAGTACCAACGAGGTTCAAGACCCAAACTTAATTCTCAAATCCTTGTCAATCACCAAAGAAGCCTTCCAAGAACAAGTTGATATTTTAAAGGGGTTGTCTTTCGAAAAGTTTTACGGCATAGTTGAACATCATCTAGATGACCACGAGCATTGGGTATTGGAGTATGCGGCACACAATGAAGAAATTGAACAAAGTTTGCATAGTATTTCAATGGATATAATGAAATTAGAAAACAACCTTTATGACATAGAAATTCAGGATGAAATCAACATGGCCCCCATGAAAAGATACATCGAAGAATGGTTCCAATAGAGAATGGACAACCTCGTTCAGGAAGGACAACAACCGCTGGAAATGACTCCACTGACCATCGACAACAACAACAAAAATGCATCGGGTTCATAGTAAGTCTATATTGGCATCTTGTTTTCTTTATCAATCCAGTTTAAGTCTATACTGTCATCTTGTTTTCTTTATCAATCTACTTATGACCTCTTTAAATAGAAAATTGTAGCCAAAGACTCATAACTTCCAATTTATTCTTTTCAGGTCTTCCTCTCTACCGTCGCGCAATTCTCCTTTTGACATTCCTAATTCTTGTACTTATTTCTTTTTATGGTCCGCAGGAGCCCCAATCCCAGTCTATATGAAAAATGCATTTAAATTTCCAAAAATATGTAACACACTGTTGGAAATACTAAAACAACTGAGAGGGGGGGGGGG
>SNQJ01S0010825.1:153435-164333 GCA_010110895.2 Picea sitchensis | reverse complement strand
AATCAAGATGCATATCACCTATGCATGGATGGGAAAAGACAAAAATTGTATACTCTTGCATTTCCAATATTAAGATTTAAAATATATGTAAAACAACTAAATTGATTATATAAACTATTTTTTAACATATAATCATATAATTTTATTTTACTAAAATATACAAATAACTTACAAAATCAAGATGCATATGACCTATCCTTGGGAAAAACCAAAACTTGTATATTCTTGCATTTTCAATATTAAAATTTAAAATATATGTAAAACAACTAAATTGATTATATAAACTAATTTTTACATATAATTATATAATTTTATATTACTAAAATATACAAATAATTGCTTCTTGCGTTCAGTTAAAAACATTAATTATATTTTATAAAAAATGTGAATTTATGCCATTCCCCTTAATTAATATAATTTAAGTTGTTTAGATTTTATAAAACAGTTTTCCTTTATCCCTATTTCGTAGGGAAAAACACAATAAAAAAAACTTTAAATAATATATTAAAGAAATCATTTTTACCAAATTATTAAATACTAGTTATCTTACCTAATAACATCCATGCCAAGTTCTCTTTGAGGGATGCTTTGTTTCAATTCCTGAAATCTCCCCATTCTTTTTTCTGATAGGGACCAGATTTTCCACCCAGGCTGAATACCTTACGGGGATGATGATCTTGGCATCACATAGCTTCTTTATATCCTTTTGGATAAGGGGGCGCAACAGGGGGTTTGGTTGTCTTTGCTTTTGCTTGAATGGGTTTACCCCTTCCTTCAAAGGAATCTGACCCTGTCAAATGTATTGTTTATGCGAGAACACCATTATAGTGGAACGTATATTTTAAATATTATAACATTCTCATGAATTAGGTTGGTTGTAAAAGCAAATAGATTCTAAAAGGGCGAATGGGTAGGTGGTTTACTTACATTCCGCAAGCTAGACCCTACATTTTTCCCTTTCTCTCCACCTATCTATGTGCGTGGGGAAAGAGTTATATGATTGTGCATATATTATACATAATCCTTCCTTTTACACACCACATATTTCTATTCATTCTAGTATAGATAATGGTTGATTTTTGATAATTCTCATATATATTATATTTTGTGTTATTCATTCTAGTATAGTTATAGTTAGTGATTTCTTCTTTATAGATCTTGCATTTTGTTTAGAAATACATTATTAATATGGATAAAGGTTTTATTTATTACGAAAGGGTATGTGTGGGAAAGAGTTATATGATTGTGCATATATTATACATAATCCTTCCTTCTACACACCACATATTTCTATTCATTCTAGTATAGATAATGGTTGTTTCTTGATAGTTCTGATTCCTTCTTTATACATCTTAGATCTTGTATTTTGTTTAAGAATACTATATTAATATGGAGAAGGGTTTTATTTATTATGAAAGGGTATGTGTGTGGGAAAGAGTTATATGATTGTGCATATATTATACATAATCCTTTTTTCTACACACCACATATTTCTATTCATTCTAGTAGAGATAATGGTTGCTTCTCTATAGTTCTCATAAATATTATATTTTGTGTTATTCATTCTAGTATAGTTATAGTTAGTGATTTCTTCTTTATAGATTTTGTATTTTGTTTAGGAATACTATATTATGGAGAAATGTTTTATTTATTATGAAAAGGTTTTTGTTTAGTTAATTATTATGATTATGAATGTAGAAGAAAAAGTATTGGCTATTTTAATGGTAGTGATGATTTGTTTCATAACTTGGACTAATTTGACATTTGTCTTATTGTATTTTAATAGATATTTTTTAGATGAACAAAAATGTTAGAATTTTGAAAAATTCTGGCAAAATAAACATAATGGAAGAAATAACAACCTTCGACAAGAATGAGGCCTTAGATCTAGTGGAGTTTCCAATTGAAAGAAATTCCATTGGAAACAAATGGTTGTTTAAGAAGAAGTTAAATGTAGAAGGAAAAGTGGAAAAATAAAAAGATTGGTTAGTAGAAAAAAGGTTATTCCGAGGTAGAGGGAATTGGATTTGGTGAGATTCTTTCTCTTGTTTCCAAGTTAACTTCAATTAAATTTATTTTTTCTGTTGTTGCTCCTTTTGATTTTGAAATAGAACAAATGGATGTGAAGACAACATTCCTACATGGCGATCTGGAAGAATAAATCAATATGAAGCAACTAGAAGGCTTTTCTATGAAGGGAATGAAATAACTAGTATGCAAGATGAAAATGTCCATGTATGGGTTAAATCAATCACCAAGGATGTGGTATCAAATAATTGATATTATATGTTGGAACTTCGTTTCACAAGGATCAAAGAGGACCACTGTGTGTATTTCAAATTAATCGGTGATCATCTTATTTATTTGGTATTGAATGTGGGTGATATGTTGTTGATGAGAAATGACAAGGAGACTATCCAGGATGTGAAAACTTAGTTGTCCTCTAAATTTGACATGAAGGATCTTGGTGCTGCAAATTTCATTTTGGGCATGTAAATTAAAAGAGATTGAGAAAACGAGAAACTCTAGTTAAATCAGAGGAAATATGTCAGGACGATATTGCAGAGGTTTAATGTGTAGGAATGTAAACCAGTTAGGGTTCTTATTCCCGTACTTGTAAATTTATCTGTGGATAAGTGTTCCAAGACACAAGAAGAAGAAGAAGAAGAGGACATGTCTTGTGTTCCATATGCTAGTGCGCTTGACAGTTTGATGTATGCAATTGTTTGTACTAGACCTGACATTGCACATGCAATGGGTGTTTTGAGCAAGTATATGTCAAAACCATGGAAGGAGCATTGGACATGAGTAAAAAGAGTGTTTAGGTATTTGCATGGCACTACTAGTTATGGATTGTGCTACCAATGAAGACAAGGATTGAACAAAGTGTTGGACATACATGGATTTGTTGATGTAGATTGGGCTAGAGATCTGGATCGCAGAAGATCTACAAGTGGGTATGTGTTTAACCTGTTTGGAGGAGAAATCAGTTGGATGAACAAAATATAGTCTTTAGTGGCACTCTCAACTACAAAATCTAAATACATGCCATCCACTCATGCAAGCAAGGAAGTAGTATGTTAACAGAGATTTTGTTTGGGTATTGGGTTGGTACAAAAAGTTGTAAGGATAGATTGTGATAGTTAGAGTGCAATATTCCTAGTGAAGAACCTGATTACAATCATTAAATATCTTTGAGGATTCAACCTGCATATGATCTCTTCAAGTCTTTGTGAGTAGTACAAAATGGGTCAGCCCACGTGTTGCATCTTGGCATCGCGTGGTGAAAACTCTTGCCCAAAATCTTTGGGTGCCAACACTCACTCTAAAATGTGATATATTTTTGGAAGTTGAAAATCATAAATGAAGAACTCTTGCCCAAAATCTTTGGGTGCCAACACTCACTCTAAAATGTGATATATTTTTGGAAGTTGAAAATCATAAATGAAGATAAACGAATTGAGACATTTCCAAAATAGTTATATAAATGGAATAAGCTAATCTTATAGCAAATGGACTCTCTTTTCACCCACACGTCTCATCAAAGACTAGAGTTCTACCGTAATCCATAACCCATATATGGTGGAACAATGCCTTTATGTGTTTTTCCCAATTTTTAGTTGACTAAAATCCTCGAAAATTCAATTAGAGTTCCACATTGATAGAAACTTTAACTTTCTATATTACCAAATTTAGACAACAAGAAAAAATTTGCTCAAAAATTTAATGACTCCATTATAATTATGATAATGAAAATGAAGTTTGTTACAAGATTAAACAACTCTTTATAACTTATTTTATAATTTAAACACTTATTTAAAAATAAAAAATTAAATAACTTGATCAAATAACCTAATCATAATTATCCTAATTACAAAAACATACTCAAATTATAATAATCATAATCTTTTACTTTGTAAATTTACTATATTACATCCTTCCTTCTTCCTTCTTAATGTAAGAAAAAATAAAAAATAAAAATAAATGACATTAATACTCAAAATCCAAAAAATAAAATATAATAAACAAAACCCTCGTATCCAAACATCTCATACTACATCTCCTCCTAACACATTGAGAATGTTAAATCACTGATACCCAAATCATAATTCATATTACAACTTGTAGCTCGTTGGGAAAGTTAAATTACTAATATCCAAATAGCAAGTTTAATACCTTATTATATTTAATTACAAAGTTTAGAGGTCCATTCACATAAAAATTGGAATACAAGTTACTTTCAAATTGGAAGGCTTTCAAATTTCTTATGGATGCGAAGATTTTAAAAATACATCACTCTCAACGTGAAGTGTTTTAAGTTGGTTGGATTGAGTTGACTCCCCTTTGTTGAAAATAAATCTCACACTTTGTTGAGAATAAATCTCAAAGATAAAAGATATAAAAAATTTATAAAAGAGTTAAAAATTTGAGATAAAGATAAAAATACTAGTTTATTTTTTAAATGTTTAAAATTTAATTAAAAATATTAATTTTTATTTGTAAAAATGTTTAAAATTTGAAAATAATTTTTTCCTGAATAAAAATATAAATTTTCACATTCATTCTAAAAAATATTCATTATTGGAGGAAATACATTTAAGATGTCTCTATCTCACCTCCAATTTAATATATCTCTCTATTTCAACGGATGCCTGATCTTTTTACAGATATCTTTCAACATTAATGGAGTAGGAGAAACAAAACAAAAAATAATAGACCTGGCATGGGGTCTGATGCACAAATATCTTTCGACATTAACGGAGTGGGAGAAACAAACAAAAAAACAAAAAAATGGAGCTGGCATGGGAGCCTTCTGCACTGTGGAATGAAGCCTTATTCACAAATATCTTTCAACATTAACGGAGTCGGAGAAACAAACAGAAAAAAATAGAGCTGGCATGGGAACCTTATGCACTGTGGAATTAAGGGCTATCATATCGATCTTCTATGTTGGTGGATTTTGTAATAATTTGATCTAAATTTCATCTAAAAATAAATTTGCAGTATCAACAATCATGAATTGTGTTTTTAGGTTAATTCCCATACTCAAAATCATCATTTGAGCAATGCAAACCATGTTTCAACAATTTTTCATGCAAAACATATTTCAACAAATTTTCATCATTTGGGCAATGCAAACCATATTTCAACAATTTTTTGCAGATACAGCGCAATTTCAGTACTTGTATCAAACGCCGCTTTATGCACCACTTGAAGCCCCACCAGACCTGTCCGGAACATTATATTGAGAGAGATTCTCTGCGAGAATCTTGAACATTTAATAAGTTCAGGTCAGAAAACTTTAATCATTTCGGGTAAGACTCCATAGAGATGTATAAAACTCATAAGGATAAAAAAATAGAGATTCTCTGCTGAGAATCTTGAACATTTGTAAAGTTCAGGTCAGAAAACTTGTCATTTCGGGTAAGACTCCCAGAGATGTATAAAACTCGCCAAGGACAAAAATGCCAGAGAAATTGCTTTGGATTCCACTGTGTAAAGGGAGAGGGGACAGAGGAGTTGTCAGGTTATTTACAAATAATAAGCAAAGTATCTTCAGATCAACAACACGCAGACGCCTCTAAGACGACGCACAATGAAAACAGCAGGTCCGGTGACTCAAATCATCCGTTGATTTCTTCGACCTACCGCTGCAGTATTGCTGTTGTACATCAGTAGGGTATCCTTCACCTCCCAACCTCTGGAATTCGATGCCCTTTCTCTTCTTGTCGTTGGCCATTAATCTAATTCGATGCATTCTCTTCTTGGGACACACACGCCCTCTCACTGTTACCTTCTTCTGCGTCACGTCGACCACATAGTCCAGCAAATCTGCCCATTATCACAATAGACAGATTTAGAAAATGATAAAACAAAATGAACACAAGGGAGCGCTAAAATATTCTTTCATTATTCGTTTCACTATTCTTTCATTATTCGTTTCACTGCAAAAATTAATGCCTCAATGTGCAGAATGTGATGAAGAATTATCATACTGTCCATTTTGGAAAGCACTTTGGAGACCCTGTCGCGGCACTGTAGGCACCACATATTAGCATTCAGAACAATCACCTGAATCAGTAAGATCAGTAAGATCAGACTTTAGGTGATTCAGGTGATTCAGAACAATCACCTGAATCACCTTAGCGTAATCTAGACAGTTGAGTTCATATATCTGATCAAAGGGGATTGACAGTATGCGATAAATTAGAGGGTAATTGCAGAGATGGGCTTACTCCGGGCATTGTTAAGGCTTCGGCGGACCGCAGCAGCTGAGCCTTTGGAGCCATTTCTGAACGTTGATGACTGAAGAAGAACATTATGCAGATGCGAAAATGAGGTCCTGAGTTCCCATGCGAAAATGCGGATGTATCGATCTGATGATGAAGATGACGATATGATCCGTGCGATGTTAATGGGGACGTTGGCATTGAAGGACGGGATTGGGAGAGGATTATAAGTGTTATTGGTGATGTGAAAGATTCTCTTTGCTCCTGACAGGTATCATGTCTTTGCATTTAAGTAAAGGTGTATGTTAACTCGGGAGCAAATGGAACTGTTTAATGGGTTTGAATCAGGGTTTTCAAAGATAGCTTGAGTTTTGTATAGATCAAAGTTTCATAACTTTATTTTATAGTTTTTGTTCTATTTTATATCAATTCAGATTCTCAAACAATGGATCAAAATTTTGGATTAGTTGAAAATTTAAAACCGTAAAAAAAGAACTGCCAAAAAAATAAATTGAAATATTACTCCATTCATTTAGTTTTTATTAATAAAAATAAGATAAAGTTTACAACTTTTAGGATTATTAATTTAGTTTTTATTAATATAATTTTAAGATTTTAATATATAGATAAAATATGATTATTTGAAATAATTTATTGATAATTTAAAGAGTTATATAAAAAATATTTTAAAGTTTTTTTTATCAGTAATCTATTTCCTAAAGGGAAAAGGAAAATGACCTCTGATCAATTAAAAAAAAAATAGTTAAAAGTCATATTCCAAAATCAGATGACATTATAATCCAGCGGTTAAAAAGACAGTTTCCTATACTAATCATATTGAAGCTTTAGCAGAAAAGTCATGTGCTTTTTTCAAACCATTCTGCCAAAATATAACATCACTTGCAGCTTTACTTGTCACCCAATTTTATTCATTTATTTTATGTTAAACAAAAGTTAATAAAAAAAAAAAAATTATTTATTTTTTAAAATAGATTAATCAACTAACAAGTTTTCTTAAATTTAATAAACCACTTTATAAAAAACCTCAGTTTGAATCATTTTGAATCATTTTAAAATGAATCAAAGCCCTCTAATATAAGTCCTCCATATAAACTTTGATAAATACTGGAGATAAATGCGTGACATAAATTTTTACCAAATTTTAAACAATATTTTCAAGATGAATTTTATCTATCGATTCAGTTACTCCAAACACAAATAAACTCACAGGAAAATGAACTTTTGCCCTCTCTGAACTGACTCGTATTTCTGTTTGTTTTAGGGTTATCGTTGTCAACGCACTGGCATGGCAAGTTGCCGGTTGGCATATTTGCACGCCTTGCTGCTTGCTTTTGTAATTAATTAATGAGCTAATCGATGTGGATAAGTGGCGACCGCGGTATCATCAAACAGTTATAACAGCAGACCAGGTTGGGGTGGCGTGTCTGTATCCCAAGATGCTAAATGAGAATGATTCAAGAGATCTCTACAAGCCGGTATCCTTTTTAGAATTGAAGTCTATTCTAAATGTTTTTAAAAAAGAAAAAAGCCCCGGACCCGATGGGTGGTGGGTGGAATTTTTCTTGCATTTCTTTGATCTAGTGAGCGAGGACTTGCTGGCTTTGGTAGAGGATTCTAGAACATCTCGTCGTATAGCTGAAACCTAAATTCAACGTTCTTAACTCTGATTCCCAAGAAGAATAAGCCTCTGACTTTTGGGGACTATAGGCCCACTTCGTTGTGCAACCTGGTTTATAAAATTATATCAAAGGTAATTGCCAACCGGATAAAACCATTTCTGTCCAGGGCGCTATCAGCTGGGCATTTTGGAAGGGCACCAGATCCAGGATGCAATTGGTACCGTTCACGAATGCATTCATAGCATAAAGAACAAAAACAGTAAAGCTCTATTACTAAAGTTGGACTTGCAGAAAGCCTATGACTGTATCAATTGGGACTATCTCAAACTGGTTCTTATTCAATCTGGCTTTGGTCTGCCTATGACAAATTGGATTTTGGCATGTGTTAATTCTGCTTCTTTTGCTGTTCTTGTTAATGGTGAGGCTTATGAGTTCTTTAGAAGTGGCAGAGGCGAGGGATGCCCGTTGTCGCCCTTACTATTCATTCTGGTGATGTAGAGCTTTAGTATTTTGTTGAAATCTAGTCAGAGTCGGGGCTCTATTAAAGGCATCAAGGTTTCTAGACTTACAAAGATTTTGCATATTTTATTTGTTGATGATATCATACTAATGTCAAATGGCTCAGTATAGGAATGGAAAGAAATTAACAGTATTGTTCAGCGTTTGTGCTCAATATCTAGACTAGTGGTGAATATATCAAAATCAACCATGCGGGTCTCTAGGATTCAGAAATTTCCTCCTTAAAGCTTATCTTGCCTTATCACTTTTCTCACCTCTTAGTGGGGTTCAAGTATTTAGGTTATTTCTGGAAGGCGGGTTTACAAAAAACTTCAAAGTGGAATTGGCTTTAAACAAAAGTCGAGCAAAAAATAAAGCACTGGAGTTTTCGTTGGCTGTCCCTGGGGCAGATATGTTCTTTGTAAAGCTGTCCTGAAAAGTTTGCCAGTTTACTGGTTATCGATGGCATCCATTCCTATCTCCACTCTTCATAAGATAAGGCCGCTACTATATAACTTTTTGTGGAATGGGAGTGGGGATAAACTGTAAGCTCCCTTATTCGTATTTAACTGCCATTGGCTCATTCGGAAACCAACCGGAACCGTATTCAACTGCCACAGCTCATTCGGAAACCAACTGGAACCGTATTCAATTGCCACAGCTCATTCGGAAACCAACTGTTTTCTTGTTGGGAGCTTATGGAATGGTCCATTACTCCATCTACGGTTCTCTACCTAGATATGTGGAACAGTTAACACAGAGCCAACAGAAGCTTGATGGAAGCTTGGCTATAAAGACTTCTGTTTGGTCCCCAAGCTTGCTTAATTCAATCAATTCCCTTCAATCTTACACCATCAATCAGAGTGAGCAGAGTTTGGAAGTGCCATACAGAAAGCAAAACTAGTGTGGAATTGGGAAAACTTCTACAACGATTAGTCAAATTCAAGCAGCATCAATGGCCGGAGGTATGATCCATTTGGCATCTAAATTTCAATTCTTTTAAAGAGTTTTATTCCGCATATTTTAGAATCGAGTTAAAGCTAACATGTGGATTCTCCCACTTGGTCCATACTTCCAATCTTGATGTCTCATCTTAAAACCTATTGATAATCTGTATTAAGTAATAGATATATGAATCATGGCGATAAGTCCTCTTATGACTAGTATTATCTTCCATGTATTATTATGTATTTATTTCTTTTATAATTTATGTGGCAAGAATTTCTTAATGAATAAACCTTATGTTTATTCTTGGTCCTACACAGATGAATTCTCTCAAATCAAATTAAGGTGCACATAAATATGAGGAAAACATCACAATAATTAGGAATTTCATTAAAATAACATTGTCCATAGAATGAGAAACTACATAATGGAACCAAGTCCCATATTCATTACATGATCCTTGAATTTAAACAGTGGCATGCCCTTAGTCAAGGGATCAACGATCATCAACTCAGTGCTGACGTGCTCAATGACCACTTTCTTTTCTTTAACATGTTCCCTTATGGATAAATACTTAATGTCGATGTGTTTATTTCGACTCCCACTTTTGTTGTTTTTAGCCATAAAAACAACAGCTGAATTGTCACAATACATTCTCAATGGCTTGGATATAGAATCCATAATTCTAAGCCTAGAAATGAAACTCTTAAGCCATACACCATGTAAAGTAGCCTCAAAACAGGAGATGAACTCGGCTTCCATAGTGGAAGTGGCAATCAAGGTCTGCTTGGCACTCCTCCATGATACAGCTCCATCGGCCATCATAAAAGTGTATCCCGATGTTGATTTGCGTGAATCAACACATCCAGCAAAGTCAAAATCTGAGTAGCCAATTACTTCCAAATTGTTCGTCTGTCTATACATAAGCATGTAGTTTTTGGTTCCTTGAAGGTACCTCATTACTTTCTTTGCATCTCTCCAGTGGTCTATACCTGGATTACACTGATATCGTCCCAACATTCCCACAACAAATGCAATGTCGGGTCTTGTGCAGACCTGAGCATACATTAGGCTTCCAACAGCAGAAGCATATGGAATGTTCTTCATTTGTTCCCTTTCAAAGTTGTTCTTAGGGAATTGGTTCAAATTGAACCTATCACCCTTCACAATGGGAGCTATACTTGGTGAACAATCCTTCATCTGAAATCTCTCTAAAATTTTATTAATATAGGTTTCCTGAGACAGACCCAAGATGCCTCGAAATCTGTCTCTATGGATCTTAATGCCAATGGCATAAGATGCCTCACCCATATCCTTCATATCGAAATTCTTAGAGAGGAATTGTTTCACCTCATGCAACAAACACTTATCATTAGTTGCTAGCAAAATGTCATCCACATATAAAACAAGAAAACAAATTTTACTCCCACTAACTTTCAGGGATATACATTGATCCATAATGTTTTCTACAAAACCGAAAGAAGAAATTACATTATGGAATTTCAAATACCATTGGCGGGATGCTTGTTTTAAACTGTATAAGGATTTCTTGAGTTTGCAAACCAATTGCTCACCATCACTAGAG
>SNQJ01S0010825.1:116471-150291 GCA_010110895.2 Picea sitchensis | reverse complement strand
AAAATTCCCGTGGGATAAAATTTACTATATTTAGTATAATTAATTACAATTAATGTCTAAATATTCTTTACGTGATCTTAATCAATCATAATATATAATATTATTTAATTAGAGATGTTGTGGCTATTCTCTAATAAAAAAAAGAATTATATGGATCACTAGACATTATTTCTTTTATGCATAAAATTAACTTGATATGAGAATAATTATAAATTGCATAAATAAAACTACAATATTCATGCATAACATTCAACAATGTATACTCATTCAAAATAACATGTTTTTAATTAGAGCAGAAATAATCACATCATGCAAATGAAATATATATAATTAAACTATACAAAGGTAAATATAAGCAAGCATGTTGAACATCCTTCTAGAATGTAAGTTGCAATGATAGCATTAAATAAAACCACTAGAACATTTTCTTGCTCTTAACCAATCTCTTGAAAATTATGATGCTAAATAGTACACTAGTGAAGAAATTCATCCTAGCGATTTAAGAGATGGCAAGACAGAAAACTTAGCACTAACAACACATGTAATCAAATCAAAAAGACTTTCACCAGAATAGTAAGTACTGGTACTTAGAAGACAGTTACAAATTCATCAATCCCAAGAAGAGGTTAAGAAATAAATTATTTTAATGACCATAAAAGATCATCCGGATTGCAAGCACATTTACATGTATTAACAACGAAGAAGTGCATCAAGCAATTCCTATCTAAAACTACTAAATCTGACATAAAACTATGCCCCTTGGCTTCTAACTATTGTGTGACTTAGAAGCAAAGTGTACACATGCTATTCTCCTTAGGGAAAAATGTATAGTAAAATAACCTAAAGACGCACAACAATGCAATGAAACCTCTCTGTATAGAGCACATCAATTTCATTTAAAAACGTACAACCAAATTATAAAAGAAAGATGCACATAAATGTATGGTTCTGCCATATTAATATGGATAGACGTACAACAATATGTATTAAAATGTGCAGAGAAAATGAAAGGAAAACCCAATAGGGACGCATCGAGACAGAATAAACCTGTCTTTCTCCAAAACACCAAGGCAGAGATAAAATAGCTCTGATACCACATGTTAGCTTTAACTCAATTCTAAAATATGCGGAATAAAACTCTTTAAAAGAATCGAAATTTAGATGCCAAATGGATCATACCTCCGGTCATTGATGTTGCTTGAGTTTGACTAATTGTTGTAGAAGTTTTCCCAATTCCACACTAGTTTTGCTTTCTGTATGGGACTTCCAAGCTCTGCTCACTCTGATTGATGGTGTAAGACTGAAGGGAATTGATTGAATTAAGCAAGCTTGGGGACCAAATAGAAGTCTTTATAGACAAGCTTCCATCAAGCTTCTATTGGCTATGTGTTAATTGTTCCACATATCTAGGTAGAGAACTGTAGATGGAGTAATGGACCATTGCAGAATCTCCCAACAAGAAAACAGTTACATCCTGTTGGTTTCCGAATGAGCTGTGTCAGTTGAATACGGTTCTGGTTGGTTTCTGAATGAGTTGTGGCAGTTGAATACTATTCCGATTGGTTTCTGAATGAGTCGGCGACAGTTGAATATGGATAAGGGAGCTTACATAAACAACATTACCATCTATGTCATTGGGAGTCTTTAGCTGGACCAAAGTTTCTAGGAGGTTGGGGATTTCGTAACATATTCACATTCTCTGGCGGCCTTGACTCGGCCTTGACTTTATGGAGAGTCCTTACTAAAGAAGTTATTTGGCATAAAATTTTAAAGGAGAAATATTTTCCTCATAGCATAGTTTTGAACTAGTTTAGATCTAAGTCCTTTACTCCTTGGTTGGCCTAAAAAATTTGGACTAGTCTCCTTAAATCTATGCATGTGATTACTAATTGGATTAGTTGGAAGCCCAGTTCGGGACAACATGTGAGTTTCGGCAGAGACAGTATTATGGGGTTGGGTTCCTCTTCATTCCTCTCGCCCCAGCTTATAAATTCTCTCAGACAGAAGTAGATTTGGGTGTTGGCTCAGGCGTGGTAAACTCGTGACCGAGATTCTTTACAAGATACTTGGATAGACAGTAATGCGTTGTAGCTGACAGGGAATTTAGCTTTGGAATGGGAGACGTATACCTGAGCTTTAAAGGTAGCAGGGGTGTATTTATCTGGAAATGAGGATGAAATTATCTGGATAGGAGGTGACGCATCGGGCGTTCTCTTGGTAAAGAATGTTTACTTGGCATTATTATATATACAAAATTTGTAGGTGATAAAAGGGTGATGCATGCACTTATGGAGGTGGAACATACAGGAAATAGTAAACCTCTTCATCTGGCTTACTGTAAGTAATAAAATCTTGACATGGAATATTCTTCAACGCAGAGGTTGGAATGGACCGAGTAGATGCTCATTGTGTAAGTTGGCATGTGAAGACACTACTCATATTTTCATAAACTTCTCATTCACCAAAGAAGCCTGGAGGAAAATAAAAAGTATCAAGAACTTCACTCAAATCTGGGGAGGAATTGATTTAAGCGACTGTCTGACAAATTGGACAATAGACAAAGGGACATCTCCCAATATTGCGTCATATATGTGTTGGTATACTTTGATTGAAAGAAACGCAGCCTTCTTTGAAGGAAAGGAACCATCATCCACAGCAGTGGTAATAAAGACCGTAGGCACCATACTAATTTCGTCAAATATCTTGAAGTCTACCCTCATTCGAGCTGTTTGGATAGAAGGCGCCCTGGAATTTCCAGTGGCTTATTTCGATGGAGCGGCCCAGTCGAATGGGAGGTGTAGCGATGTAGGAGGTTTCATTAAGGGGTCGGGGTACAAGTTACAAGTGGCATCTGACCAAATACTAAAGCAAAATTGACGGACTTGTGGGCTACTTTATTCATTGAGAATTACCTGGCCATCACAAAGTTGGAGATTCTCGAAGACTCCAAAGTCATCATAAACTGGATAAATAAAAAGGGCAATCTTCGCGTTAGTTCATTGGAAGGATGGAAACAAAGAATCTGTCAGCTAAAGGAAAATTTTATATCCACAAGTTTCTGTCATATCTATAGAGAATATAACAAGATAGAGGATGCACGATAAAAAAAAGGACTCATCGAATTAGAAGGATATATAGTGCTTCATAAATGGTCCAGGGAGGGGGAAGGCTCTCCAACTGTCATCAACATTTACTAGAGGAGGCCACTTCAATTTCCTTAGCTATGATAGTTTTTTCCTATGTACATCCATATAGTATTTAGAGTACTTTTGTATATTTATAGATCCATTTGTCAGTGACTGGGATGTCACTTAAAAGGTTTTGTGTTTTGGGGTTTTTGAAGCCTGTTTCTTTTTTACCCTTTCTTTCAGATCGGAGTATCTTTTATCTAGCCTATAGAAAGTATGAAGGAGTTTGTATATTCTTTTTCTGCATAGGAACTGTCTTCCACAATTTTGACAGTCATGATTTATGTGCTATACTATATTATAGCAGCTCGACTGCTGATGTAAAATTATATTATCTTCATATAATGTGTTAATTTTTTTCTGAAAAAAAGTAATGACCGCGGTATTCAGATAAATGTAGATGGTTTATTTTTGGGTAGATTACTGACAATAAGGATGAGGTGGATTTTGTGGTTGCCATCCTCCCCTCTGAACCCGCTGCCATGAAATCAAACAAATAATTCAATACAGATGTGAGTTGGGATGCATCCAGGCGGCTGGGTAGGGTTAGGTATAGGTTTGCGTGATCTTTTTCGATAGTACAGATCATTGAATAGAGGGAAATGGTGGCAGTACAAATCGTTCAACTGAGGGCATCTGGGGCTTTCGAGCAAATACGGGGAAATAGTGACCAAGAATACAAGGAGACTTTCTTATTTCGCACTAGTTGGCATAGTAACTCTATCCTTTGGTAGAACATGTAAATGATTAATAGAGAGGAACTACACTTAGATATAATGGATATTAGTTGCGGTGATTAGTTTCCAACCGTTTCTAAACTGTATGTCATCATATATATGCTGTAATTCCCATTGATTAATTGAACGAAGCTTGGCTTTCCTTCTTCGGCCTCCAGGTGTTGTGAGTCATTTTTACATTCTCTCTATTTCTTAAGTTAGTATCAGAGACAAAGGAGAGATCACAGATGAAGGAGAGATCGCGTCCCTACTAAATGTATTCGAGCACGGTCTCCACGTGATCGTTGTCGAGGTAGAACCCCTCCTTCCTATGCCTGGTCTACGTGAGGATTGCTAAGGTGGATTCGCTGTTGAGGGGGAAGTTTATCAAACCCCGAATTCGAGCGCCGAGAGGACACAGATGAAATCCCTGGGGGTTTCGTGGAGGACATATATCTAAACTAGGAGCTGGGGCTTTCCAGGGCACTCGGCGACTAGCACCTGGACTTTGTTAAATATAATGTAACCTTAACAGGTTGACTATACACTGCCAGCTATCGTGGCCAGTTTTACTTTCTATTCTTGATTTGCTTGAGCCTATTTAGCTCAGCTAACTTCTTCACACCTTGTTCATTAACTCTTCTCATTGTACTCTTCTTCATATATTCTAATATACTGTTTTTTGTTCTATTCTTTCTCTCTGCATTTCTTGCTTCACAATTTATCATGGTATCAGAGCTACAGTAGTAAGCCTCTTCACACAGGCTGGAGAGCAACACGATCCTCAAATAGCGTAGAGCTTCACGGACCTTGAGAGCATTTTTTACACAGACTTTTCATAAGGCTTGGAGATTTGTCCGTCTCTCGAAAGATCCTCGCAGGAAACTTCCACGAGGAAGTTGTCCGCTCATACGCTCAAAAGATCAGCGTAAGAAGCTCATGCGAGGTCGCAGAGTGCACTACGCTCGAAAGTTTCAAGGAGCAGAAACACGAGAAGGAAGCAGAGATCGAGAAGGAAGAAACAGTAAATATTCTTGTTCATTTTTCAAAGAATCATCAAAGATTCACGAAGAAGAGCTGCAGGACGCAGGAACATTTGAAGAACTCGAAGAATTCGTTCAAATTCATTAAAGATTCCTGCAGAAGGCAGAAACGTTTAAAGATTTACGGGAATTCTCTCCAAACTGTCAAAGATTGCAATAGAGAACAAAGAACTCGTGAAATTCTTTCAAATATTTGAAAGATTCACGAATTTTTCTTCCGTAGAAGAAAATCCTTGCAAATGCAACAAAGATCGCGTCTAAGGAGAAAAGAACGCATCTCATGTGCAAAGAACAGCCATTGAGGCTGTAAGATTCGTCCTACGAACGAATCTAGAGCAGGAAAGCAGTTCAGAAGGGTCGAAGAGAGCGCGGAAAAGGCGAAAGAATTTCAGTAGTTAGATCTTGCGCAGAGGATCGACAGTCGTTGGATCTGTGAGAAAGTGCACGAGGTTTAGTCCTCTGGAGTGCACAGGAGAAATTTCGGCTTGTGAAGTCGCGAAATCCTGAAATCATCTGGACTGTCCATCAAGAGACATGTGGCGAGATCTCAGCATTTTGCTGACTCGCAAGGTGTACAGGTCAAGAGACTGTCGTGAGAATTCGCGAATCGCGAGATCACGAGCTATTCTGGACTGTTGGATCGAGATAGATCGTGAGTCGTCGATCTTATCCCATCACAAAATCGGGGATCGGGAGTTGGACGAGCAAAGGAGACTGCTCTCCAAAACTCCGATACGTGAAATCCCAGTCGTCCATTTGTTCGAACACATGGCGAACATCGAGGAAACCATCGACATATCGGCTACCAGGGTTTCAATTTGACAGAGGATTTTTGTCATCGGGTGTCGCAAGTCGCAAAATCATGAAACAACGAGGATTGTCCATCGTAAGGGAATGCGTGGAAACAATCAAGGCCTTCGGGGAAAGTCCCAAAAGGAAAGCGCCATCGACATTTCAGGAATCGGCTTTTCGGGAGTCGAGAGACCAAGTGGTCCCGCGTTTGAGTCGCGAAACCCTGAAATCGACTGCAGTCATATCAATAGAGGTCATGTGGACCAGAGGCATAGCCCAAGGGGCTAACTGATGTTAATGCCATTTCATCAAATCAAAATTTTGGAGTTCGCGGTTTCGAAAACTCTGGGACAAGAGTTCCAAACTTGTGAAATAACGAATCGCGAAATCTCGATAGGATCTGGACCGTTGAATTGTCCAAAGGTAAATCTCGACATTTCGGCAAAACAAAGAACCGAAAAATCCTGTAGCGCTTTAACATCAAGGCGCGTGGTCACATTGCACGGTGACTAAGGCCAAATTCAAGGCCGATAGGCTCTCTTCGGCCATCGGAAAATCGACGTTTTGGTGATCGGAGGTTGGCGAGATAAGAGATCGGAGAACTCGTATAACGAAGTCCCGACGTCAGAATCGCGAAACCAAAAAACTCGCGAAATCTTGAATGCAGAGTTCTGAAGTCACTGCAAATTATACGCAGGAGACATGTAAGTAAGAATTTTGTTTATGTCTTGTTCACTTTTTTTAAAAAATAAAAAATATTTATATATATGACGTCGTCTAGCAATTTAGGAGCAACTCAGGGTCCGATTCTTCTTGGAAAGAACTACGAGTTATGGTCTCTTCGGATGAAATCCTTCTTGCAAGCACAAGAGTGCTGGGATCCAGTGGATCATGGATATGTGGAACCAGATCCAGCAGACCTACCTGCCATGACAAATCAGCAGAAAATTGCTCAGGTAACTCAGAGAAACAGAGAAAATAAAGCTAAGTTTTGGATTCAAAATTCTGTGGATGATTCAATTTTCTCAAAAATCACAGGCGCTAGTACTTCAGAACATGCCTGGGACATCCTTAAATCTTCCTATCAAGGAAATGATAGGGTCAAAACAGTTAAACTGTAGACCTTGAGGACGCAATTCGAGACTCTAAGGATGACAAAGTCCGAAAATGTGGATCAGTTCATGACCAGAGTCATGGGCATCGTGAACCAAATCAGATTGATTGGTGAAACCATCACTGATCAACGCATTGTTGAGAAAATTCTCATAAGTTTACCAAAGAAATTCGAAATGGTTGTAATAGCAATCCTTGAATCCAAGGATCTGTCAAGTTTTTCAACAAATGAACTAATTGGTTCTCTAGTGACACATGAGACTAGACTGCATCTCACAGATGAGTCAATCTCCAATGCTTTCAAAAATCAATTCTCCTTCAGCAGAGGGAGAGGCAGAGGAAGAAGCAGAGGTCACCAAGGAAGAGGGAGCAATCAAAGTAACCCTCACTTCAGTGAAGGTAACAGACAACAGTATCCGAATCAAAATTTACAGGGTCAAAGGCAACAACAACAAAATCAACATCAGAATTTCCAGCCTCAAAGAGGTAGAGGGAGAAGATCAAATGACAAATCAAGCATACAATGCTATTACTGCAAGAAGTATGGGAACTATGAATCTGAATGCAGGAAGAATCAAGAAGATCAGCCCTCAGGCAGAGCACATGTGTCAAATCATACAGGAGAAACCTCAAGAGGTATGTTTCTCTCATGCCACAAGACTGAAGAACAACCTAAAGATCTCTGGTTGCTGGACAGTGGATGCAGCAATCACATGACAGGTAACAAAGAATTACTTTCATGCATTGATTCTTCAATCTCATATGATATTACACTTGGAAATGATTACTTAGTCAAGGTTCAAGGAAAAGGAACTGTTCCTATTCTTACTAAACAAAATGTCAAGAAAGACATAAACAAAGTCTATCATGTTCCAGATCTGAAACATAATTTGCTAAGTGTAGGAAAACTCATTGAACATGGCTATAAGGTACTTTTTGAGGGAGCATCTTGCAAGATATATGACAAAATCCCAAGCAGAAAATTAATTTCTGAAATCCATATGACTCCAAATATGATGTTTCCCATTATCCTCAGAACTGCAAATCTGAGTCAACCATATGCACAAAGTGCATCAACCCTAAATGAAACAATGGTTTGGCATACAAGATTTGGACATCTACCATTTCAGAGTCTAAGTCTTCTTCAGAAGCACTCCATGGTCAAAGGTCTTCCCATCTTTAAAGAGAAAATTCCCCTATGTGAGTCTTTCATACCTGGAAAACATAAGAGAACTAGTTTTCCACAGTCTTCCACTCAAGCCAAACAACATCTTGAACTTGTTCACACTGACCTATGTGGACCAATGCAAACAGAGTCAATAGGTGGTAGCTTTTACTTTCTAACGTGTATTGATGATTTCAACAGAAAAATATGGATCTATTTTCTCAGACACAAGTCTGAAACTTTCGCAAAATTCAAATAATTCAAGGCAGCAGCTGAAAAACAGAGTGGAAAATATATCAAAGCACTCACGTCAGATGGAGGAGGAGAATACAACTCCAGAGAATTTGCAAATTTCTGCAAATCACGAGGCATTATCATGCAAACAACAACCCGGTATACTCCACAATAGAATGGAGTGGCTGAAAGGAAAAATCAGACAATAATGAATAAGGCAAGAACACTTCTTAAAGAGAAAAGTTTTTCAAATAGGTTTTGGGCTGAAGTGGTAGCATGCTCAATTTATCTCCTGAATAGATCTCCAACCACAAGTCTAAAGATGAAAGTTCCCCAAGAAGCATGGAGTGGGACAAAGCTCGATGTTGCACGTCTAAGGACATTCGGATGCATAGCATACACTCACATACCTTCCGAATTAAGGAAGAAACTTGATGACAGAAGTGAGAAATGTATTTTCACTAGATATAGTGAAACATCTAAAGCTTACAGGCTTTACAATCCAACCACCAAGAAACTAATTCTCAGCAGAGATGTAAAATTTCTAGAAAATCAATTCTGGAATGATTCAGAAAATCAGCAAATGGACAGCCAAAATCCATTGCTGCCAAGTTCTGAAAATGCAGAAAATTCAGGACAGCAAGCACCTCAAACTACTCTTCCAAGATTGCAGGTACAAAGAAAACCTGAAAATTCTCAGGATAACTCAACTTCCAACAGAGAATCATTCTCTGAACCAAAAAATCAGAGAACTCGAAGTTTGAGAGAAATCCATCAGCAGTTGGATGACTTTGAACAACACAACCTTTTTGCTTTAATGTCATGTCAACCTACATCCTTTAAGGAAAAATCTAAGGAGCCACATTGGGTTCAAGCCATGAACCAATAAATTGACTCCATTAAGAAGAACAAGACATGGGATCTTGTTGTATTGCCAAGTCACAAGAAGAGTATTGGTGTCAAGTGGGTTTACAAAACTAAACTCAATGAAAAAGGGAAGATTGAAAAACACAAGGCAAGACTTATTGCCAAAGGATTCTCACAACAACATGGTACTGATTATGGTGAAACTTTTGCTCCAGTAGCAAGATTAGACACTGTAAGGACTCTATTGGCCATAGAAGCCCAACACAAATGGCAAGTATACCAGATGGACGTCAAGTCAGCATTCCTGAATGGTTTCTTAGAAGAGGAAGTTTATGTCGATCAACCACCTGGATTTGAAGTCCAAGAGCACCCAACCAAAGTCTATCGGTTGAAGAAAGCCTTGTATGGCTTAAAGCAAGCTCCAAGAGCTTGGTACAGTAGAATTGACACTTATCTGATCAAAAGTGGTTTTAGCAGAAGTCAAAATGAGCCAACACTTTACACCAAAACAGATCAGCATGGTAAAATTTTGATTGTATATTTATATGTTGATGACATGATCTATACGGGAAATCTTGAGTTAAAAAATTTTAAACATGCCATGCAATCTGAGTTTGAGATGACAGATCTTGGCATAATGAAATATTTTTTAGGGATTGAGGTTGATCAATCAACCAAAGGCATTTTTGTCTGTGAGCAAAAGTATGCAGCAGACATCATCAAAAGATTTCGCATGGAAGGATGCAATCCAGCAGAAACCCCTATAACCCTAGGCACAAAATTGAACAAGAATGATGAAGGTCCTACAGTGGACTCTACACTGTACAAAAGTTTAGTAAGCAGTTTGTTATATCTTACAGCAACTAGGCCTGACATTATGTATGCAACCAGCCTTGTTTCCAGATTCATGGAATCCCCAAAAGATTCTCATTGGAAAATGGCAAAACGAATTTTGAGATATGTTGCAGGAACTCTCAATTTTGGCTTATGGTACACTAAATTTGATACTAATCAACTTTCTGGTTACACAGACAATGATTTTGTAGGCAGCCTAGATGACAGGAAAAGCACATCTGGACATGTTTTTCAATTGGGCACGAACCTAATCTCATGGGCATCAAAGAAGCAGCCAATTGTTTCAATATCTTCTGTAGAGGTAGAGTATGTAGCTTCTACCTCAGCTTCTTGTCAAGCTGTATGGCTGAGAAGAATATTGAAAGATATGTCACATACAGAAAAGGATCCAACTCCTATTTTTTGTGATAATACTTTAGCAATTTCTTTATCCAAAAATCATGTGTTTCACAAGAAAAGCAAACACATTGACACTCATTTTCATTTCATACGCGAGCTAGTCAATAATGGTGATATTGCACTACAATTCTTTGGTTCTCGAGATCAGCTTGCTGATATCTTTACAAAGCCACTAGGAAAATCAGTTTTTGATTTTCAGAGACAGCACTTAGGCATAATCAGTGTTGATGTTTGTAATTGTTGAGTTTAAGAGGGAGTGTTAAATATAATGTAACCTCAACAGGCTGACTATACACTGCCAGCTGTCCTGGCCAGCTGTACTTTCTATTCTTGATTTGCTTGAGCCTATTTAGCTCAGCTAACTTCTTCACACCTTCTTCATTAACTCTTCTCATTGTACTCTTCTTCATATATTCTAATATACTATTTTTTGTTCTATTCTTTCTCTCTGCATTTCTTGCTTCACAATTTATCAGACTTGAGATGTTTCACCTGCACTTACAGAGCCTCCAAACCTTTCCTAAGTAACAACACTTTGAAGAAAGTGAGGATTCAAACTTAGATGAGCTACAGTTCTCATCTGCATCAAGACTGTCGGGAAGAATTTTCGCAAGAGAAACCACCACACTGTTGGCTTCCCCACTTAACGATCCTGTATCATCACGGCGTCGATTGGGCACTACCAATACCTTCATGAGAGTCATATAGAATGATCGCATTGCATATGAAACCTTATTCATAGTCTGAAGGTCAAGGAGATCAGGTGACTTGACGACCTCTAGGATATTGTGAGCAGCGAGTCAGCCATCAGGATTGCGAGGAGAGAGGTTGAGTGACATAATTTTTGCATGGAGGATTGTATGATCGCTCATATTGCGCCTGCGTAGAGAGGTTACGCGATCTGCGTGGAGTTAAGCATCTGCGTGAGAGGGTGTGGAGCATTTGAATCGGAGATCTGTCTGCTGAATTGGATATCTACGTGTTTCCATTGCTGCCACTATAAGTGGGTAGCTGTTTGAGAGAAGACCAGGTGGCATTGACTGTCTAGAAGGTGAAGACGTTTGCAGGATGATGAATCCACCGGCAGAATCCTACCTTAATGAAGCCAACAAGTTAGATGGCTCAAATTTCATCAATTGGAAATTCAAAATGCAAACCTTGATGTAAGGTTATGGCGTATGGACGATCGCGAAAGAGACGAAGCGTGACCTGATGCAACTACAGGTGTGGCAGCGGAAACAATCCTAGATTGGGATAAGAAGGAGAACAAAGCCAAGGTATTGTTGAGAATGTTAGTTAAAGATAGCATAATTTCGCATATTAGAGATTCTAAGACTTCTAGTGAAACCTGGAAAGTACTTAAAGATCTGTATCATACTAATAATACAAATCACATTCTTTTCCTAAAGAGTAAATTGCTAAGTATTAAAATGGATATAAATGAGTCTGTTAGTACTTTTCATGGGCGAATTAAAGACATGAAAGATAAATTGGGAGATATAGGAGAAAAAGTATCAAACACTGATCTTGTCACAATTTCCCTAAATGGAATGCTAGAGGATTATCAAATGTTTATAACATGCCTTGCAGCGAGGGATAAAACTCCTACTTTTGAGGAACTAACATGTATATTTCTGCAAGAAGAAGAGAGGTGTGCGAATTTGAAACCTCAAAATTCAGACTTAGCACTATGGACAAAGAAGAGATTCTCTAAAGGGAAACCATGAGAAGGAGGTTGAGGAGGAAGTTCATTTCAAAGGAAGTCATTTCCAAATCCAAATCAGGGTATGCCATCGAATAAAAATGAACCTAAGTGCTTCTTGTCACATACCCACTACCTCAATCAAATTTTTCTGGTCTTCTGCTGAATCAGAGCCCCCGAATTACCTACGGAGGCCTAACGCAAGTTAGCTCTTTCTCTCTCTCTCTCTCTCTCTCTCTCTCTCTCTCTCTCTGTTCCCATGTGATTGTGGTTCATGATCATAGTTCAAATAATCACGGTGCCTCTTTGTATTTCGCGCCTCGGCGCTACAGGGGTGTCGAATTGTTCGACTCTGCAACCGCCGAACCCCGACAGGGCTAGTGACCAGCCAATAGGGATGAATCCCATCAAGGCTAGAGAACAGCCAATGAGAACAGGCCCCATCACACGGTTAAGTGGAGTATAGGTGGCAGAGGGGGAGATACGACATGGTAGTCGACAGGATAGGAGGGGGCCCCACTTCACCAGAGGGGAAATGCGACATGGTGGTCGACATGATAGGAGGGCCCCACTTCACATGCTGGCCACTATTCCTAACCCCCATTAAAGGTAGAATGGCAAGGGACTGAATTCACCAGCACTCATTACTGCGTGAATAATCTCAACCGCTTCAAGAGTTGCACGTCCGCATTCGACCCCACCGCCAGTTGCATAATAACAAGGGGTCTCCGGAATGAAACCTCAGCCGTAGATCTAGGTGGGTGGACTCTGGCCATCTAGATCTGATTGTTACTTACCTTAATGCACATTCATGCCCCAGCTTAAAGCTGACATCTCTTCCTCACATCTCACGTTCATCCCAGACCCTGGATCCTCTGAAAGGATCTCAATCGTTGATCGATACTTAACCCTCATACTAACAGGCGAGGGTTTGCAAGTCTTAATTTCAGGATTTGTTGGCACAGGGAAGCATGCCCTTCGGTGTCCCAAGTACTGAAGTGTCGAAGTGTCGAACATGCCTCGTTTGGCAATTAGCCCCCCTGGGCTACACCTTGGTCGATATGACCTCTTCTCATATGACCACGGTTTTATTTTCGTTGGGATTTATCAAGGCGAGAGCTCGACCTCTTATCAACGGAACTCTCGAATCCGCGATCCCCGATTTCCTGAAATGGGTAATCTTATGACACATGGCCTCCCGAGATCGGGCGGTCCAGATCTATCCCGGGGTTTCCACCATGGAAAGTCCCGAACTCTCGTCACCAGGACTCCCGAGTTCGTGATTCCCGATTTCCCGAAATGGGAAATCTCACGACACGTGGCCTCCGTTATTTGGACGGTCCAGATCTATCCCAGGGTTTTCACCATGGAAAGTCTCAAAATCTCGTCATCAGGGACCCCGAGTTCGTGATTCTCGATTTCCCGAAATGGGTAATCTCACGACATATGTCTTCCGTTATTCAGATGGTCCAGATATATCCCGGGGTTTTCACCATGGAAAGTCCAGAACTCTCGTCACCAAGACTATCGAGTTCATTATTCTCGATTTCCCGAAATGGGTAATCTCACGACACGTGGCCTTCGTCATTCGGACGGTCTAGATCTATTTTGGGGCTTTTGCCCCTATTCACTAGGGGTTTAACCCTCAAGTAACTCCTGACAAATCCAACGACTGTCGGGTTTTTCCAGCCGAGATCTGACGACTTAGTTTGGTTCCTACCTGTGCATCCTTCCACGACTTCCTAGACGTGGAAAAATCAATGGTCCAGATACTCCCATGGACCTTGGGGATCTACGACCCCGATTTCTTTGCTATCCACGAAGACAAAGAAAATAAAAAAATGGGTAAGGCTTCTAACACCCTACTTACTCCCACCAATCTAACGGTCATGCGTGACCACAGGTTTCCCGATGGAATCTCGTCCGTTGATCAACACCTATTCAGGGTTAAGGCACTTAACACTCCATCTTCTTCTTCCGATCTGACGGTCATGAGTGACCACAAATCTCTCGACGGGATCTCGTCCATCGATTTGATACTTCATCCTTATGCTACCATCTCGGGTTTTCAAGAGGATCATTCCTCCTTGTGTGGGGTTACTAAGGCCTTGCGCCTTCACATTCTCTTTCCCGGTTCTTGATGGGATTTTCAAGGAGGGTATCTTTATGGGGAGGTTTTTACCCAGGGTCCTATGTGAGGCATATAAGGGTACCTTTCTCCCATGAATTAGACATGCAGTCTGAATTAGGTCGGTAAGCATATAAATAGCGATTTATGAAGACATAAGCCATACGTAGTCTTTCCATTATAAACATGCATCTACCAGTGTTGATCAAAACACTATACAAACATTCTTACTCTGGAATCATTCACCATTTCACAGCTTATAAACATAAATGTCAGAATAAATATATATTTCAATATGCCAGAGGGAAAACACTTATCAGAAATAACACCAGGGATTATGCAACTGCTGAGAGGGGTGCTCATTTCCACCCAACCGTAGGCTCAGCGACTCCCAGTGGATTTAGCACTAGCCACCCCCGAGCTGAGACCACAATGCCATGAGACTGCGTCTCTGTCTTCCAGTGACCAGAAGCGAAGGTTACTCTCCTTCCTCTCTACTATCACTCACTCTGCATATTGCCAGAGTTCTCTTCTTCCCCTCGCGTCTGCCCCCAATCGCTTCTACCCCACGCCTTATCCTCTTGCGAGGTTGCGTGTGGCGTGATTTCCCTCACGTTGGTCAGGCCCGACGGCTCTACGGATGGGTTGTTCACCTCCCCATCCCTCATTAATTTCTGAGGAGCCATCTACCTGTCAGCCTGCGAGACATTTAATTCGGGGCCAGCGAGCCGCTTTTGGTTCTCTGGGCTAGTGAAGTCCAAATACGGTATTAATTCTCAGTGGAACTTAACGCCACCTTTCCAGGTGCCTTCCACCACCATCGTGGTCTCTTTTTATGCACATCCCCTCCCAGTAGTCTGCAATATAAATTCATAATATTATTCACATAATACATATTCACATTTCTGAGTTTGCCACAATTCTTGGCCAGTCCAGTTATTTTTACAAACTGGGGGAAACAGGGTGTTACAATTCCCTCCCCCTTAAAGGAACATCGTCCTCAATGTTCTTATCTTTTAACATAAATTGCATGTACAGAAGTAAACAAAATCGGATATGCCTGTCTCATGGCATCCTCCATTTCCCATGTAGCCTCATCTGGGCAGAAATGTCTCCACTGCACCTTTACCTGTGCAATGGTTCGGTTCTAAAGCGGGGTTTCCTTTCTGTCCAATATGCATTGGGGTTCTGGTAGAAATTCTCCCTCCGGTTCCACCTGGATCACAGACCAGTCAATTATATGATTAGCATCATGCACGTATTTCTTCAATAATGAAACATGGAAAACATTATGTGCTTTTATTGTGGGAGGAAGTGCTAGACGATAGGCTACAGGTCCCACCCTATCTAGAACCTCAAAGGGTCCACAATACCGGGGTGCCAACTTGGCACAAGCTCCCATTTTCAGGGAACTCCTTTTGGGCTTAATTTTGAGATATACATGGTCTCCCATTTCGAACTCTCTTGGAGTTCTCTTTTGGTTAGCATAACTTTTCTGTCGGTTCTGAGCAACCTTCAGATTTTGTTTTATCTGAGTCACTTGTTGTTCCATTTATTTCAACATGTCGGGTCCAAAAGAAATCATATTTACAGGATTACTCCAACTGACTGGAGTATTACACGGCCTACCATAGAGGACCTCAAAGGGACTCATCTTTAAGGATGCTTGGTAGTCATTGTTGTAGGCGAATTCTACCAATGGAAGGTAGTCTTCCCATTTCCTGGGTTGATGCATTACATGCATTCTTAACATATCCTCTAATATTTGATTCACTCTTTTTTTCTGTCCGTCGGTTTGAGGGTGATAGGTGGTGCTAAACAACAATTTGGTCTCTAAACCAGCCATTAGTGATTTCCAAAAATTGGAACTAAATTTTGTGTCTCTGTCAAACACTATCCCCTTCGGCATACCGTGCAGTCTGAATACCTCTTTCATGAACACCTGGGCAATATCTATTGCCTTGTAGGTTGATTTGACGGGGATGAAATGAGCAGACTTGCTCAGTTTATCCACCACTACCATAATGGCGTCATTTTGTTTGGTTGAAGTTGGCAATCCAGTGATAAAATCCATGGAGATGGTTTCCCATTTCCATTTTGGGATGGGTAAAGGTGTAATAGTCCTGCTGGGTGTCGATGTTTTGCTTTAACCTGTTGTCATTCTATGCATTGGGCCAAATATTTGGCCGTGTCTTTCTTCAATCCAGGCCAATAAAATTGTTTCCGGGTGGCGGTGATCATTTTCTGGTATCCTGGGTGACCAACATATGGTCTTTTATGTAGCTCATCCATAATGAACCTCTTCAAGTCGTCACAATTTGGAATGTACAGTTTATCTCTGTAAGTGAGAAGACATCCTTCGGTCATCTGGAAGCCTTCATATTTTATTCCAGAGTGTCCTTTCTGTAGGTACAGGGTCACAGTCTGAATGAAGGGATCTGTTTCTTGTGCATTTCTGACACTGTTCTTGACATCTGTCTCGCAGGTACTCACCACTGCCAGGTGAATTGTTTTCATGCTTCTACTAAGGGCATCGACCACCCTATTTTCTTTCCCTTTGATGTGTTTGATTTCAAAATCAAATTCGCTAAGGAGGGCCATCCATCTAGCTTGTCTAGCATTGAGCTTTGGTTGTTCAAACAAATATCGCAATCCACAGTGATCTGTCATAAGTACAATTTTTCTTCCCAAGAGGTAATGCCTCCACATTTTCAAGGCATGCACTATGGTAGCCAGTTCTAGATCATAAGTCACATAGTTGACTTCATGTTCATTCAATTTTCGGGATTCATAGCAAATTACACTTCCTTTCTGCATAAGGACTCCTCCGAGCCCTTCCTTACAGGCATCTATGCACACAAGGAAGTCGGCTTCTGGGTCAGCGATTTTCAACACGGGTGCATGGGTCAGTAGATGTTTCAGGGTTTGAAATCTTTCTTCACATTGCTGTGTCCACAGGAATTTTGTCCCCTTCTTTTGGAGGGCAGTGATTGGACAACCAATCTTGGAGAATCCTTTTATAAATCTCCTATAGTATCCCACTAATCCCATAAAGGATCTGATGTTTGAGACATCCTTTGGGGTAGGCGATTCCATGATAGACCTGATCTTGTCAGGATCTACTGCTACCCCTTCCTCGGACAGAACATGTCCCAAGTAATGTATTTGCTTCTGAAAGAAGTCACATTTGTTGAATTTAGCATAGAGTTGATGCTCTCTTAGCACTTGCAGCACAAGTCTAAGATGCTCTTCATGTTCTTCTCTATTCTTAGAGTAGATTAATATGTCATCAATAAAAACTAGTATAAATTTATCCAAAAATTTACTGAGTACATTGTTCATTAAGCACATGAAAGTGGCAGGGGCATTGGGTGGACCTTCCTTGAAGTGATCCTATCAGTATGGCCACTGATATGACCGTGTTTCTATATCTCGGGTTCATGCTGCATTTGTCGTTGTAGGTCGGATAAGCTCTGCAGTAAAACTGCATTAATTTCAGTTTGCTTTTCTTGTTCTTTCATCATCCTTTCATTGTCGGCCTTGCAGCTTTGCAATTCAGCCATGAGACTCCTCACAGTCTCGGCTAGATCTAGAGGGGTTCCTATTTCTCTTCTTTCGTCAGACTCTTCATCTCTATTGTGGGAGCCTTCTCCCATCTCTTAGTGATTCACCATTCTCTGTGTCTGTAAATTCCCGCGGCTGATCATCCACTTGGGTGAAAAGACAAACGCTGGTTATTAGTCAAGAGTTAGATACATTTTATAACCTGCGCATAAATTTATAACATTTCACATGCATACACAGTCGGGTTCTCGTTTCCAAGTTTTAATCCAAGACAAGAGAGTTAAGTTAGGGGTTACTCCTCGTAGTAGTGCTTCAAACGGAGCTTATGCGCAACTCGTTCATGAGCCCAATCAGGCTGAGTGTTGTCAACCTGGGATCAATGCTCAGATACGTGTCAGGATCCCGTGTTTCGGCAAATCCATGGACAACACCCCACCATTTCCCAAACTTCTATTCTATGCGGGCCCGACAATCTGGATCCCACGGTTCAGATCTCCCCGAAAATCAACGGTCCTGATTAAATTGGTGATTTACCTGGCATGACTTTAGGAAGTCTACACTTCCATTTTCCCCATAGAAGAAACCTCGAAACTCTAGATTAACGACTTTCGTTGATTCCAATCTAACGGATACTATCCCTCCTGAGCTTATTAGGTTTCCTACCGGACAAGTCTCATAGTCCTAATCCATATGGGTGTTACCCTCTCTTTATGGAAACGACCAACAAGGGTCACTCTTGGGAATTTATAATAGTTCCAAAGGACTCCTCTAACAGGTTATCCTCATGGTCGATTCTAACCATTATAGGTCAGGTAAATCTGACCCTACGTATTTTCACCAGTCCTCTCAATCATGAGGAATTGTATGCTCGGGGTTTAGTCTCTTAATAATAACTTTCTAAGGATCCTACCAGTCCTTACCAGATTTCCCAAGTCATGAAGGGGTTCTTTATTTGGGTCTTAACCCTTATCTAACCAATCATCTCAATAGCAAGAGACTCTACCTACTTTAGTAGGTAGCCCTCATAACACTAAAACAGGACAACACAGTCCATGTCCCTTGTCTGGCTCGTGCAGCTTCATAGCACGATTTATTCTACCTCTGTCATTCGCACTCAAATATTATCAGTGATAACAATCAGTGCATCCCTACTCCTATAAGAGTAGTTTCCATTTTAACAGAGGGGTTATAGAAATTTCCAAATTATAGTTTCATTCTGCAATCCTTCCCCTTAAAGAGAAACGCAGATAACAATATCTTCTAACATGGCTCGTGCCTCAGCCCAAGAAGGCCAAGTGTTGTAACCATGCTCTGATACTACTTTGTCACATACCCACTACCTCAATCAAATTTTTCTGGTCTTCTGCTAAATCAGAGCCCCCAAATTACCTACGGAGGCCTAGCGCAAGTTAGCTCTTTCTCTCTCTCTCTCTCTGTTCCCATGTGATCGCAGGTCATGACCATAGTTCAAATAATCGTGGTGCCTCTTTGTATTTTGCGCCTCAGCGCTACAGGGGTGTCAAATCGTTGAACTCTGCAACCTACGAACCCCGACAGGCCTAGCGACCGGCCAATAGGGATGAATCCCAACAGGGCTAGAGCACAGTCAATGAGAACAGGCCCCGTCGCATGGTTAAGTGGAGTACATATGGCAGAGGGGGAGATGCGACACGATAGTCGACAGGATAGGAGGGGGCCCCACTTCACACGCCACACTATTCCAACCCCCCCCACCCCCATTAAAGGCAAAATGGCAAGGGGGTTCCAGAATTCACCTGAGCACTATTGATCAAGGTGATATAATCTCAACCGTTCGAGAGTTGCACGTCCGATTCCAGACCCCCCCCCCCCCCCCCCCCCCACCGCTAAAGGAAGAATAGCAAGGGGGCTTCGGAATGAAACCTCAACCGTAGATCTGGGCGGGTGGACTCTGGCCATCCAGATCTGCTCGTTACTTACCTTAATGTGCATTCACGCCCCAACTTAAAGCGGACATCTGTTCCTCACATCTCACGGTCATGCCAGACCCTGGATCCTCTGAAAGGATCTCAACCATTGATCGATACTTAACCCTCATACTAACAGGCGGAGGTTTGCAAGTCTTAATTTCGGGATTTGTTGCCATAGGGAAGCATGCCCTTCGGTGTCCCGAGTACCGAAGTGTCGAAGTGTCGAACATGCCTCGTTTGGCAATTAGCCCCCCTGGGCTACGCCTTGGTCGATATGACCTCTTATCATATGACCACAATTTTATTTCTGTCGGGATTTATCAAGGCGAGGGCCCGACCTCTGGTCAACGGAACTCCCGAATCCGCGATCCCCGATTTCCTGAAATGGGTAATCTTATGACACGTGGCCTCCCGAGATTGGGCAGTCCAGATCTATCCCAGGGTTTCCACCATGGAAAGTCCCGAACTCTCGTCACCAGGACTCCCGAGTTCGCGATTCCTGATTTCCCGAAATGGGAAATCTCACGACACATGGCCTCCGTTATTCGGACGGTCCAGATCTATCCCAAGGTTTTCACCATGGAAAGTCCCGAACTCTCATCATCAGGACCCCCGAGTTTGCGATTCCCGATTTCCCGAAATGGGTAATCTCATGACACGTGGCTTCCGTTATTCGGACGGTCCAGATCTATCCCGGGGTTTTCACCATGGAAAGTCCCGAACTCTCGTCACCAGGACTAACGAGTTCGCGATTCCCGATTTCCCGAAATGGGTAATCTCATGACATGTGGCCTTCGTCGTTTGGACGGTCTAGATCTATTTTGGGGCTTTTCCCCTATTCACTAGGGGTTTAACCCTCGAGTAACTCTTGACAGATCCAACGACTGTCGGGTTTTTCCAGCCGAGATCTGACGACTTAGTTTGGTTCCTACCTGTGCATCCTTCCACGAATTCCTGGACGTGGAAAAATCAATGGTCCAGATACTCCCATGGACCTTGGGGATCTACGGCCCCGATTTCTTTGCTATCCACGAAGACACAGAAAACAAAAAAAGGGGCAAGGCTTCTAACACCCTACTTACTCCCACCAATCTAACGGTCATGCGTGAACACAGGTTTCCTGATGGAATCTCGTCCGTTGATCAACACCTATTCAGGGTTAAGGCACTTAACACTCCATCTTCTTCTTCCGATCTGACGGTCATGAGTGACCACAGATCTCTTGACGGGATCTCGTCCATCGATTTGATACTTCATCCTTATGCTGCCATCTCGGGTTTTCAAGAGGATCGTTCCTCCTCATGCGGGGTTACTAAGGCCTTGCGCCTTCACATTCTCTTTCCCAGTTCTTGATGGGCTTTTCAAGGAGGGTATCTTTATGGGGAGGTTTTTACCCAGGGTCCTATCTGAGGCATATAAGACTACCTTTCTCCCACGAATCATACATGCAGTCTGAATTAGGTCGGTAAGCATATAAATAGTGATTTATGAAGACATAAGCCATACGTAGTCTTTCCATTATAAACATGCATCTACCAATATTGATCAAAACACTATACAGACATTCTTACTTTGGAATCATTCACCATTTCACAGCTTATAAACATAAATGTCAGAATAAATATATATTTCAAGATGCCAGAGGCAAAACACTTATCAGAAATAACACCAGGGGTTATGCAACTGCTGAGAGGGGTTCTCGTTTCCAACCAACCATAGGCTCAACGACTCCCAGTGGATTTACCACTAGCCACCCCCGAGCTGAGACCACGATGCCGTGAGACTGCGTCTCTGTCTGCCATTGACCAGAAGCAAAGGTTACTCTCCTTCCTCTCTTCTATCACTCACTCTGCATATTGCCAGAGTTCTCTTCCTCCCCTCGTGTCTGCCCCCAATCGCTTCTACCCCACGCCTTATCCTCTTGCGAGGTTGCGTGTGGCATGATTTCCCTCGCGCTGGTCAGGCCTGACGGCTCTACGGATGGGTGGTTCACCTCCCCATCCCTCATTAATTTCTAAGGAGCCATCTACCTGCCATCCTGCAAGACATTTAATTCAGGGCCAGCGAGCCGCTTTTGGTTCTCCGAGCCAGTGAAGTCCAAATACGTTATTAATTCTTGGTGGAAGTTAACACCACCTTTCCAAGTTCCTTCCACCTCCATCGTGGTCTCTTTTTCTTCACATCCCCTCCCAGCAGTCTGCAATATAAATTCATAATATTATTCACATAATACATATTCACATTTCTGAGTTTGCCACAATTCTTGGCCAGTCCAGTTATTTTTACAAACTGGGGAAAACAGGGTGTTACACTTCTATTGTGGTAGGATTGGGCATCTTGCCAGATAATGTTATAAGGAGAAAAATGATGATGAGGCTAGGGATAAAAATAGAAAATATTCAGGACATTTTGCAGAAGAAAACCCGAATATTGATTCAAAATATCTCAAATTGTTTGTGTCTAATGTTTCATTGTCTATTGAAACTGATGATGTTGATGCATGTTTTTTTTATTCTGGAACTTCAATTCACATGACATGTAACAAGAATTGGTATATAAACTTTAAAGAAACACATAATGGTGCCCATATTTATCTTGGAGATGATCGTTCTTATCAGATCAAGGGATATGGAGATATTCCAGTAACACTTTCGAATGGTACTATCTGACACATTCAGAATGTTGTGTATGTCACTGGGACAAAGAAAAATTTGATTTCTGTGTCCACAATTACAGATCATAATTTGAAGGTCGAACTCTTCAAGACACATTGTATAGTGAAGCACTTGCAGGATCATTACAAAAATGTTGCCTCGGGATTCAGAGTTGAAGGTCTGTACAAACTTGATGTCACTAGCTAGAATCATCAAGCATTGCCTTCTACAACTATGCCTATAGAAACTCTTTGTTACCAAAGGTATAGTCACATTAATTATCATGCTTTGTTGTTATTACAAAAACAAAGTATGGTTGAAGGACTCCCTATGTTGAACAATGAGTATGTTGCTTGTGAAGGTTGTGCATTAGGAAAGATGTACAGAGTTGAATTCCCTTCTAATCCTAATAGGAGAAAAAGAGATCTATTAGAACTTGTGCACATTGATGTTTGTGGACCAATGCAAACAAGGTCGCTAGGAGGTGCTTATTATTTTTTGTTATTTATTGATGACTGCACAAGATACACATGGGTTTATTTCCTTAGGAAAAAGAGTGATGTTTTTGAATACTTCAAGGAATTTAAAAACATGGTGGAGAAGAAAATAGGAAAACACATCAAAATCGTCCTCTCAGATCAAGAGGGAGAGTACAGATCAAGGGGAACTTCATCAAGTATGGCAAAGATCATGGAATAGTATAGAAATTTATAGTACCCCACACTCCATAGCAGAACGGAGTTGCAGAAAGGAAAAATAGAACTCTGGTGGAGTGTGCATCAAGTATGATGAAAGGTAAGAATCTCTCAAATGATTTTTGGGCTGAGGCCATTAGCATTGTTGTTTATTTAAAGAATAGAAATCCAACAAGGTCTCTTTATCATAAAACTCCTTTCGAAGCCTTGTATGATTCTAAACCAGCAATTAATAATTTGAGGATATTTGGGTGTAAGGCCTTTGCACATATTCCAAAGGAGAACAGGAAAAAGCTTGATGCTAAAGATATCAAATGCTTTTTTATAGGGTATTGTTCTGAATTGAAAACATATAATATTTTTGACCCATCTACTCACAAAGTGTTTGCAAGTAGAGATGTAATTTTCCATGAACAGGCAGAAGGAAACAATGAAGACAACAATCATGGAGGATGGCATGTACTTATTGAATATGAGGAGGTCAAAGAAGAGAAGCAACAACCAGAAAAGGAACCCAATGACATGGATACATCCAGCAGTGAAGAAGAATCTTCACAAAAAGGAGAAGAAGTCATCGGCCAATTCAGATCTTCATGACAAGTTCGTCCACCTAAAAAATAGAAATATTATGCCTTAAAGAGTAATATTTCAAATTTCATAGAACCCATGATTTTTAATGAAGCTAATGAACATCAAGAGTGGATAAAAGCAATGGAGGAAGAATATGACTCTATAATGGAAAAAAAAAAATGGGAATTGACTGAATTGCCTAAAGATAAAAATCCCATAGGATGTAAATGTATATACAAACCTAAATTCAAAGAAGATGGTAGTATAGATAAATATAAATCCATATTGGTGGCAAAAGGGTATTCATATAAAGAGGGCATTTATTATTCAGAAACATTTGCACCAATAGCTAAATTAAACACTATAAGAATGTTAATTGCATAGCTAAAAAATACCATTGGAAGCTTCACCAATTAGATGTAAAGTTTTCTTTTCTCAATGGTGAGTTAAAGGAGGAGGTTTACCTTACTCAACTAGAGGGGTTTGTGAAAATTGGTCAAGTACATTTAGTGTGTAAATTAAAGAAAGCATTCTATGGACTGAAATAGGCACCTAGGTCATGGTATGAGAAGATAGATTCCTTCTTTCTTCAATAGGGTTTTATGAGGATCAAAAGTGATCCAAATATGTATACCAAGATGAAAAGGGGCATGTTGTATTGATTTCCTTATATGTTTATGATTTAATTATTACAGGAAATTCAGAAAAATTTATTAGTGGAATTAAGAAGCAGATGTCACAGGTAATTGAAATGAAATATCTTGGTGAGTTACATTACTGCCTCAGTCTTGAAGTTTGGAGAAATGTTGGTCAAACCTTTGTGTCTCAAGGTAAATATGTCAGAGAAGTACCTAGGAAGTTTAAAATGGATCACTGTAAAGTTTCTTATGTTCCAATGCAACAAAAAATGAAACTTTACTGCGATGATGGTTCGAAGGAGGTAAATGATACAATGTATAGACAAATGGTGGGAATCTTGAACTATCTCACTACAACCAGACCTGACATAGCATACTATGTTAGTGTGTTAAGTCAGTTTATGGCTAAACCTATATAAATCCATCGGAATGCAGCGAAAGGGGTACTCAGTTATCTCAAAGCACAATTGATTATGGTATTAAATATACTGATTCATTCGATGTTGAGCTGATAGGTTACTCAAATTCAAACTAGGCTGGCAATCCGGATGATCAGAGATCTACTACAGGTTATGCCTTTGGCATTGGTTTCGGGATTGTTTCATGGAGAAGTAGGAAGCAACCTACTGTATTTTTGTCATCCACTGAGGCAGAATATAAAGTGTTTTGTGCAACAACTTGTAAAGTTGTTTGGTTGAGAAGACTACTTCAAGATGTTGGAGAAGAACAAAGGAAAGCTACGATAATCAAATGTGATAACTAGAGCTCAATCAAGTTGTAAAATAATCCAGTTTATCATTCAAGGACAAAGCATGTTGATACTCAGTTCCATTTTGTTCGAGAAATGATGTAGTCTAATGACATTGCTTTAATGTATTGTAATACTAGTGAAATTGTTGCTGATATTTTCACTAAGCCTCTTGAGAAGATCAAATTTGAACTGTTTAGGGAGATTTTAGGTGTGGATTTCAATCATTTCTCCATTAAAGGGGAGACTTAGAGATAATGGAATTTATTTGAGGTGATTAGTTGCGGTGATTTTAGGTTTTTGGATTCTCAATGTATATCAAATCCATCAATTGCACCACTACAATTGAACATGTTGATAAGTTTGATATGAGCAAAATGGATATCTAATGCAATGTCCAATAACCATGATTGACAAAATAAACTATTATGATTGTTAAAAGACTCACAATTAAAATAACACCAAAAGGCAAGTTATAAACTTCTAAATTCTTATCTTTGCCTTGTCAAGGAAAGCACTATGTGGTCACACATATCTTATACAAACTAGAGATTAAGTATCATTCTATTATGATTTTGACTTTGATAGGAGTAGTTGTGTAAGACTCAAAGTCAAGCACTTTCATTGTAATAAAAATTGAAATACCCTTTGGAAGCCAAGCCAAATTCACTATAGGAAGAAACTTTTCATGTTCATGTTGCCCATTCACTACATGTATAGAAAAAAAAAAAAATATTGTCTAGAAAACTTAAAATAAATTTCACAATAAATTTCATGCAATTTAAATGGGGTTTTTACTCCTATATTAATATCATACAGTAACTATTATATTCATGGTTGTCTGAGGTCTTCCAAAATGAAAATTAGGCCTCGGGAATCATTTAAAGATCATCACTATGTTGTCTGAGAAAGTCTAAATATGTCTAATATAGCATAAGACCTTATACATAGAATCCCTATAGTGGAGAAACAACAAAAATGACAAGTAACCTTAAAGTGTTTGAAGCTAGCATGGTTAACTAGGAGGAGGCTTGGTTGGAAATATCATTCACCTTGTCCTTTCCTTTCATCTCGTCACCGAGTTCTTCTTCTACAATGATTAAGGTGCAGCTAGTTATTTGGGATTTTGAAGTGCCTACAACCTCAAGTGTGTCATCATCAATGGCAGGGTCCCAATATATCACCTTGAAACTGAGCCCAAATTTGACTCTACTATAAAGATGTGAATTTAGCTACTTATCCTTATTTTCCTTCATTGATAGAGAAATGAGAGTTTTTTCCAACCAATAAAATTCCATAGATTTGAAAATTTTGGTGTCTCTTGATCTTGAAAACATGGAATCAGAGACTAATCATGAAATTCTTGGGTGATTTGGTGCTTTGGAGTATATGAACTTTTTTTCCAATCCTATTTCATAAGCTCC
Source organism: Picea sitchensis (assembly GCA_010110895.2). NCBI lineage: Eukaryota > Viridiplantae > Streptophyta > Pinopsida > Pinales > Pinaceae > Picea > Picea sitchensis. Next base: position 123,847 of record SNQJ01S0010825.1, on the reverse strand, counting down.
TCAATATTTTGTTGAGTGTCGAGAGGGGTTCCAAGACGAGAGAGTTGCTTAGCACGAGTTGTCGCTTTCTCCACCCCTATGTTGTGGGGTCAACAATAGGCCTGCTCATAGGAATGAGGCTTGGTTGTGCCTCTCCTACTAGCCCCTCGACTGCTTAATTCTAAATATCCTAGGGTGTTTGTTTAGCCATAAAAAAAGTAGAGGAGCGCAAGAAATGAAAATGTAAGACCACAAGTGAAGATCCCCATCCAATTATGAGATAAAGACCACTAGAAATGACCCCCTGCATTGGGCCCAAATAGAAGAGAGGTACTTTTCAATAGATCTTGGGTGAGGGGAAGAACATAGTAGAGAAGTCGCAAGGGAAGCTAAGCCAACACCCATAAGAGAGTGTTTGTGGCCAAGCTTGAAAGATAGACAATAAAAAAGAAATGGGGGCGGAACGCTAATAGAATTGAGAGTTAAGAAAATACCAACAAGGAAAATACCCAATGAAGAAAATGAAATGTCTACCTTAATAGGATGGCTTTCCTATAATAGTGAGGATCCTGAGTCCACATTCTTGGGAAAATAATTTGGTTGACCACTACTTCGAAACTTATGAAAGCCATGTCCACAAGGAGCCATGATCACCCACATGTCTATCATGACCACAACCTTGCAGGTTAACCAGATGCCAGGAGTTTCTAACATCAATAGAAGAATAATAAGATAACATGAAATATCATCTCCACCTCCTCCATCAAATACCTCTGAACCTCAAGTAGATCTCCTACACATCGCCTTGATGTTGAATGTCCTCAACTGTACCAGCCTGAAGAAAGAGTAATGGTTCAAGGAGCAACTTTCATGCCTTTTCTCTTCATGTGATAGAGACAGTAGTGGCTTAGTCAATCACCCGATCCAAGGGATTAAAAATTTGAAGGACAAGGGGTTGGGCTTTGATCCACTTATGTATGCACAGGTCACGTGACCATTTAATATGATTTCTTTGGGTCCAACTACACATTCCACCACTACCTCAAGGTTACCCCATGACTCTTGGTTAAACCCTCATGAGAATTGAACCTTGCCTAATGGTGAAAAATTCCTTGCTTTTCACCATTAAATCCAACCGCTTTAAACTCAAACAATTTAAATATTATTGTGCATGCCATAACCTCGTTTTAAATAATAATAATTCATAAAACATTATTTCTCTTTACAAATCAATAAAATATTAAACTCAAATTTAAAAAAAAATAAAAAATAAAATATTCTCTTACAAAATCAAGATGCATATCACGTATGCATGCATGGGAAATAGAAAAAAATTGTATACTCTTGCATTTCCAATATTAAGATTTAAAATATATGTAAAACAACTAAATTGATTATATAAACTATTTTTTAACATGTAATCATATAATTTTATTTTACTAAAATATACAAATAACTTACAAAATAAGACGCATATGACCTATCCTTGGGAAAAGCCAAAACTTGTATATTCTTGCATTTTTAATATAAAAATTTAAAATATATGTAAAACAACTAAATTGATCATATAAACTATTTTTTACATGTAATTATATAATTTTATTTTACTAAAATATATAAATAATTGCTTTTTACGTTCAATTAAAAACATTAATTATATTTTATAAAAAAATGTGAATTTATATCATTCTCCCTAATTAATATCCCCTAATTAATATAATTTAAGTTGTTTATATTTTATAAAAAAGTTTTCCTTTATCCCTATTTTGTAAAAAATAGAACACAATAAAAAACTTTAAATAATATACTAAAAAAATTAGTATTATTAAATACTAGTTTTTCCCTTATCATTTTTACCAAATTATTAAATACTAGTTATCTTACCTAATAACATCCATGCCAAGTTAATAAAAACATACATTTTCCCCTTTCTCTCCACCTATCTATGTGCGTGGAAAAGAGTTATATGATTGTGCATATATTATACATAATCCTTCCTTTTACACACCACATATTTCTATTCATTCTAGTATGGATAATGGTTGCTTCTTGATAGTTCTCATATATATATTATTTTGTGTTATTCATTCTACTATTAGTGATTTCTTCTTTATAGATCTTGTATTTTGTTTAGGAATACTATATTGATATGGATAAAGGTTTTATTTATTAAGAAAGGGTATGTGTGGGAAAGAATTATATGATTTTGCATATATTATACATAATTCTTCTTTCTACACACCACATATTTCTATTCATTCTAGTATAGATAATGGTTGTTTCTTGATAGTTCTGGTTTTTTCTTTATAGATCTTAGATCTTGTATTTTGTTTAAGAATACTATATTAATATGGAGAAATGTTTTATTTATTATGAAAAGGTATGTGTGTGGGAAAAAGTTATATGATTGTGCATATATTATACATAATCCTTTCTTCTACACATCACATATTTCTATTCATTTTAGTATAGATAATGGTTGCTTCTTCATAGTTCTCACATATATTATATTTTGTGTTATTCATTCTAGTATAATTATAGTTAGTGATTTCTTATTTATAGATCTTGTATTTTGTTTAGGAATAATATAAATATGGAGAAAGGTTTTATTTATTATGAAAGGGTTTTTTTGTTTAGGTAATTATTATGATTATGAATGTAGAAACAAAAATTTTGGCTATTTTAATGGTAGTGATGATTTGTTTCATAACTTGGATTTATTTGACTTTTGTCATATTGTATTTTAATAGATATTTTTTAGATGAACAAAAATGTTAGAATTTTGAAAAAATCTGGAAAAAAAACATAATGGAAGAAATAACAACCTTGGACAAGAATGAGGCCTTAGATCTAGTGGAGTTTCCAATTGGAAGAAATTCCATTGGAAACAAATGGTTGTTTAAGAAGAAGTTAAATGTAGAACGAAAAGTGGAGAAATAAAAAGATCGGTTAATAGAAAAAGGTTATTTTTAGGTAGAGGGAATTGGATTTGGTGAGATTGTTTCTCTTGTTTCCAAGTTAACTTTAATTAAATTTATTTTTTTCTGTTGTTGTTGCTTTTGATTTTGAAGTAGAACAAATGGATGTGAAGACAACTTTCCTACATGGGGATCTGGAAGAATAAATCAATATGAAGCAACTAGAAGGCTTTACTATGAAGGGAATGAAATAACTAGTATGCAAGATGAGAATGTCCATGTATGGGTTAAATCAATCACCAATGATGTGGTATCAAAAAATTGATATTATATGTTGGAACTTCGTTTCACAAGGATCAAAGCGGACCACTGTGTGTATTTCAAATTAATCGATGATCATCTTATTTATTTGTTATTGAATGTGGATGATATGTTGTTGATAAGAACCGACAAGGAGACTATTCAGGATGTGAAAACTCAATTGTCCTCTAAATTTGACATGAAGGATCTTGGTGCTGCAAATTTCATTTTTGGCAGGTAAATTAAAAGAGATTGAGAAAATGAGAAACTCTGGTTAAATCAGAGGAAATATGTTGGGACGATATTGTAGAGGTTTAATGTGTAGGAATGTAAACCAATTAGGGTTCTTATTCCCATACTTGTGAATTTATCTGTGGATAAGTGTTCCAAGACACAAGAAGAAGAAGAAGAATACATGTCTTGTGTTCCATATGCTAGTGCGCTTGACAGTTTGATGTATGCAATTGTTTGTACTAGACCTGACATTGCACATGCAATGGGTGTTTTGAGCAAGTACATGTCAAAACCATGGAAAGAGCATTGGACATCAGTAAAAAGAGTGTTTAGGTATTTGCATGGCACTACTAGTTATGGATTGTGCTACCAATGAAGACAAGGATTGGACAAAGTGTTGGACATACATGGGTTTGTTGATGTAGATTGGGCTAGAGATCTGGATCGCAGAAGATCTACAAGTGGGTATGTGTTTAACCTGTTTGGAGGAGAAATCAGTTGGATGAGCAAAAGATAGTCTTTAGTGGCACTTTCAACTACAAAATCTAAATACATGTAAGCCACTCATGCAAGTAAGGAAGTAGTATGTTAACAGAGATTTTGTTCGGGTATTGGGTTGGTACAAAAAGTTGTAAGGATAGATTGTGATAGTGAGAGTGAAATATTCCTAGCGAAGAACCTGATTACAATCATTAAATATCATTGAGGATTCAACCTGCATGCAATCTCTTCAAGTCTTTGTGAGTAGTACAAAATGGGTCAGCCCACGTGTTGCATCTTGGCACCGTGTGGTGCAAACTATTGGGCTCATGCCCAGTGCTGACTTATAGTGTGAGAAAAATCTTGCCCAAAGTCTTTGGGTGCCAACACTCACTCTAAAATGTGATATATTTTTGGAAGTTGAAAATCATAAATGAAGATAAACGAATTGAGACATTTCCAAAATAGTTATATAAATGGAATAAGCTCGTCTTATAGAAAATGGACTCTCTTTTCACCCACACGTCTCATCACAGACTAGATTTCTACCATAATCCATAACCCATGTATGGTGGAACAATGCCTTTAGGTGCTTTTCCCAATTTTTAGTGGACTAAAATCCTTGAAAATTCAATTAAAGTTCCACATTGATAGAAACTTTAACTTTCTATATTACTAAATTTAGACAACAAGAAGAAATTTGCTCAAAGATTTAATGACTCCATTATAATTATAATAATGAAAAGGAAATTTGTTACAAGATTAAACAACTCTTTATAACTTATTTTATAATTTAAACACTTATTTAAAAATAAAAAATTAAATAACTTGATCAAATTACCTAATCATAATTATCCTAATTAAAAAAACATACTCAAATAATAATATTAATAATCTTTTACTTTATAAATTTATTATATTACATCCTATTATATTACATACTTCCTTCCTATTAAGAAAAAATAAAAGTAAATGACATTAATACTTAAAATCCAAAAAATAAAATATAATAAACAAAACCCTCATATCCAAAACATCTCCTCCTAACACATTGAGAATGTTAAATCACTGATACCCAAATCATAAGTCATATTACAACTTGTAGCTCGTTGGGAAAGTTAAATTACTAATATCCAAATAGCAAGTTTAATACCTTATTATATTTAGTTACAAAGTTTAGAGGTCCATTCACATAAAAATTGGAATACAAGTTACTTTCAAATTGGAAGGCTTTCAAATTTGATAAGGATGCAAAGATTTTCAAAATACATCATTCTCAACGTGAAGTATTTGAAGTTAGTTGGATTGAGTTGACTCCACTTTGTTGAAAATAAATCTCACACTTTGTTGACAATAAATCTCAAAGATAAAAGATATAAAAAACTGATAAAAGAGTTAAAAAATTGAGATAAAGATAAAAATACTAGTTGTTTTTTTTTAAATGTTTAAAATTTGATTAAAAATATTAATTTTTATTTGTAAAAATGTTTGAAATTTTAGATTAATTTTTTTCTGAATAAAAATATAAATTTTCACATTCATTCTAAAAAAATATTCATTATTGGAGAAAATACATTTAAGATGTCTCTATCTCACCTCCAATTTAATATATCTCTCCATTTCAAAGGATTCTCACCTCCAATTTAATATATCTCTCCATTTCAACGGATGCCTGATCTTTTTACAGATATCTTTCAACATTAATGGAGTAGGAGAAACAAAACAAAAAATAATAGACCTGGCATGGGGGTCTTATGCACAAATATCTTTCGACATTAACCGAGTGGGAGAAACAAACAAAAAAATGGAGCTGGCATGGGAGCCTTCTGCACTGTGGAATGAAGCCTTATTCACAAATATCTTTCAACATTAACGGAGTCGGAGAAACAAACAAAAAAAATAGAGCTGGCATGAGAGCCTTATGCACTGTGGAATTAACGGCTATCATATCGATCTTCTATATTGGTGGATTTTGTAAGAATTTGATCTAAATTTCATCTAAAAATAAATTTGCAGTATCAACAATCATGAATTGTGTTTTTAGGTTAATTCCCATACTCAAAATCATCATTTGAGCAATGCAAACCATATTTCAACAATTTTTCATGCAAAACATATTTCAACAATTTTTCATCATTTGGGCAATGCAAACCATATTTCAACAATTTTTCCTTTGCAGATACAGGGCAATTTAAGTACTTGTATCGAGCGCCGCCTTATTGACGACTGGAAGCCCCACCAGACCTGTCCGGAACATTATATTGAGAGAGATTCTCTGCTGAGAATCTTGAACATTTGTAAAGTTCAGGTCAGAAAACTTGTCATTTAGGGTAAGACTCCCAGAGATGTATAAAACCCGCCAAGGACAAAAATGCCAGAGAAATTGCTTTGGATTCCACTGTGTAAAGGAAGGGAGAGGGGACAGAGAAGTTGTCAGGTTATTTACAAATCATAAGCAAAGTATCTTCAGATCAACAACACGCAGACGCCTCTAAGACGACGGACAATGAAAACAGCAGGTCCGGTGACTCAAATCATCAGTTGATTTCTTCGACCTACCGCTGCAGTATTGCTGTTGTACATAAGTAGGGTATCCTTCACCTCCCAACCTCTGGAATTCGATGCCCTTTCTCTTCTTGTCGTTGACCATTAATCTAATTCGATGCATTCTCTTCTTGGGACACACACGCCCTCTCACTGTTACCTTCTTCTGCGTCACGTCGACCACATAGTCCAGCAAATCTGCCCATTATCAGAATAGACAGATTTAGAAAATGCTAAAACAAAATGAACACAAGGGAGCGCTAAAATATTCTTTCATTGTTCGTTTCACTGCAAAAATTAATGCCTCGATGTGCAGAATGTGATGAAGAATTAACATACTGTCCATTTTGGAGAGCACTTTGGAGACCCTGTCACGGCACTGTAGGCAGTACATATTAGCATTCAGAACAATCACCTGAACCTGTAATGTTTGTGACAACATCAGTAAGATCAGATTTTAGCGTAATCTAGAGAGTTGAGTTCATATGTCGGAGCAAAGGGGATTTGTTAGACGAATAAGTTGAGAGCAATTTGCTCCACGATTTTCTCTGTTCTTTTCTCCACGATTAGCTCCGCGATTTTCTGCATGATAGTTTAGTTAACTGCATGGCGTTTTCATCAACAGTTAGACTGTGAGTTGCTTCGTTATTTACGAAGCATTCGTTGCATGTAAATTCCTTTATATATGAATTCAATAACAAGATCTGTGCGTGGTGTTTTATGCAATTCCTTTCTGTCCTGTTAAATTCGTTTTGCTGTTTCTGCGTTCTGTTAAATTCGTTTCCTGTCAGTGCAGATTCGTTCTTCATTCTTCTCTGTCCTGCAATTCGTTTCTGTTTTGCAGATTTGTTTTCATGGTATCAGAGCAGGCTGCAGATCCAGCCTCTATCCAGCTTGCCGAATTGCAAAACGTTTTTCAAC
>SNQJ01S0010825.1:86748-116461 GCA_010110895.2 Picea sitchensis | reverse complement strand
TTCGTTTTTGTTTTGCAGATTTGTTTTCAGGATTGACAGTATGCGATAAATTAGAGGGTAATTGCAGAGATGGGCTTACTCTGGGCATTGTTAAGGCTTCGGCGGACCGCAGCAGCTGAGCCGTTGGAAGTGCTCGATTTTACCTTTAGGTGTTAGAAGTGCTTTCTTTGATTCCTCATCCGCTTCCTTGTTGAATTCGCGATAAATGTGATAAAAGTTGGTAGCCATAAACTTCTTCCTTAACAAATCGATTCTTTGTTTCCAACCTTCAAGGGAACTAACACGCAGATTACTCTTATTATTTAACCAGTTTATGATGACTTTGGAGTCCCCTAGAATCTGCATCTTTTTGATGGACAAAATATTACCATTGAAAAGAGTTGCCCATGCCCCCATAAGTTCTGCCTTCATATCAGTTCCAACACCACAGTTTAAAAACCATTTATAAACTGTAGATGCTGAGATTTTTATAATGCTCCCAGCACCACTACAAAGCCCATCTGCCTGTGTTGCTCCATCAAAACAAGCCGTCGGGAACTCAAGTGTTTCTTCTATCCAGGAAGAGTGTAAAGGAGGAGTGAACAATTTGACCACCGATTTATGATAGTAGCCAAGAGCCTTTATGACCATTGAGTGAACTGAAGGTTCCTTTCCTTCGAAGATAGCTGCATTTCTTTCTATCCAAATAAACCAGTAGACATAGGCCGCAAGACAAGGAGAAGAACTTTTATCCAATGCCCAATTAGATAAATATTCATCTAACTCGTTTCCTCTCCAATCCCAAAGGTTCTTTTTTAAAAACCTATTTTTTCCCAGATAAGTTTAGTAAATGGACAAAAAATGAAAAGATGTGCACTGTCCTCACTATCTCTTTTGAAAAGATGGCAGCGACCCGGCCCCTTCCATCCTCTGTGTTGGAGATTATTCCACGTCAGAATCTTGTTTTTCACTGCCAACCACATAAAATGTTTTATTTTTTGTTGTATATTCCACTTCCACAGTTGGTTATGCCAACCTGTGATCGTTGGCTGATTTAGAGTAGAGTAATGCTGCATATACATTCTTTGTCGATAAAGAACCTGCGGAGTCGCCCCTGATCCATAAAAGCTCGTCTTCGTTTTCTGATAAAGTGATCCTTGATGCTTGAAGAGCCCGTCTATAACAATCCCATTAGGCCGCTAGGTTACCTGTAAGATCCAAGTCTGAGTTGCTGCTCCATGTCGATAATAAAGAATCATGTTTGTGGTTTTTCCACACCTGTTCCAATACCGAGAAATGATTATGTTTGAGGGCATTGAGAAGCGAAAGAGATAGGAAAGATGAGATGCCCAGGCCCATAATTATATCCCTTCCAAGGGACACATAATGACCTATGCCAGGATTCCAGCTTATCCAATTAGTAATCAAATGGATCGATTTTAAAAGGTTGTTCCATATCTTGGAAGCAGATGACTGATGCAAAGATATCGATCTGAGCCAATTATTGACTGTGATGTAGGGAAAATACTTTCCCTTAATCACTTTGTGCCAAATTCCATCTTTGGTTAGAACATGTCACATAGTCGAAGCTACCAACGCTTTACTAAAGGAAAAGATATTACGAATACCCTAGCCTCCAAAATGCTTTGGTCGAGCTAGTGTCTCCCAGCCACATAGATGATAATGTTTTGATTCACCACTCCCGTTCCACAAAACGTTGAAGAGTAATTTCATTAACTTATGTAGAATGGAAAGCGAAATTGATGCAGGGGATAACCAATAGACGGGTTGACTTTCCAATACAACTTTACATAAAATATACCTCCCCCCCAGAGACAACCACCTATAGCTCCAATGTTTTATTCTCTTTTCAAATTTTGTTAAAAGCCACATCGAGTCCTCAGTTTTCTGTAAACCGGCCTTTAAGAAAGAACCCAGAGATTTGAATCCCACAGTTAAGTCAGAGAAATTATATGGAAGGATCTGCTTGAAAAACTAAATTTTTGGTTCCAGAAGTCCAGCATAGTGAATAGTCAATTTTAATTGATTTATCATTAAGCCAGAAGCAGAGCAAAACAAATGAAGAAGTCTCTCGATTTCCTTCCATTCCTACACTGAAGCATTTGTTAGTATTAGACTATCATCTACAAATTAGATATGTAGAATCTTTGTGATTCTGGAAAATTTTATGCCTTTTATGGTTCCTTCTTGCTAGCTTGTTTTTAATAACAGACTCAAGCTTTCCATCACCAGAATAAAGAGAAGTGGTGACAAAGGGAACCCCTGACGCAAACCTCTACCACTTCTAAAAAATTTGGTTGCCTCCCCACTGACTAATACTGCAAAGGATGCAACATTCACACAAGCCATAATCCAATTAGTCATTTGCGTTCCAAAACCGATTTGAAGTAAAACCATTCTGAGAAAGTCCCAACTAATGCAATCGTATGCTTTCTGCAAATCTAGTTTTAAGATGAGAGCCTTTAAATTTTTCTTCTTAATACTGTGAATACACTCGTGTGTTGTGTCGATTGCATCATGGATCTGATGCTTCTCCAGGATGATGCTCCTCCAGGAAACCCAATTGTTATGCCGATAAATCTCTTGATAAAATCGGTTTTATCCGATTGACTATCATTTTGGAAATAACCTTGTAAACCAGATTACACAACGATATTGGCTTGTAGTCCCTGAAATGTTGAGGCTTATTGAGTTTGGGGATCAATGCTAAAAAAGTAGAACTAATGCTTCCAGCTATGCACCCACAGGACCGAGATTCCTCCACCATCACCTAAAGGTCCTCACTGACTAGATCAAATAAGTGTAAGAAAAATTCCACTGTCCAGCCATCAGGCCCGAGACTTTTGTCTTTTTTAAACAAGGATAAAATCGATTTCAATTCCATTAGTGTTACAGGCTTATAAAGATCTCTCTCTTCATCCCCGTTTATCATTCTTGTGAACAGGCTCGCCACTCCAACCTGATTTGTTGATATGCCATTATTTGAAGACTTAAAGAATCTCTTGAAATAATTAACATCCTCAACCGCTATTTATGAATAGTTCCTAAATCATCACATATCTCCCAAATATGTTTTCTATTCCTGTTATGGTTAGAAAAATGATGAAATAACTTAGTATTTTGATGTTCTCTTTGGACCCAAATGGCCCGACTCCGAATGCACCACAAGTCCTCAGGAGATTTTAGGAGCTTGTTCCTTTCAGCTTCAAATTTAATGAGGGTAGACTCCACCTCCGAATGAGTAGAACCCTCCGAGAGCCTCTGTAAATAAAGTTTGATATTTCCTTCCAAGTTTTCTAGAACTTTTGCATCCCGGTCCTTCATATTTTTTGCCCGTCGTTTTGTAATAACTTTTAGGTCCTTCAACTTCCAAATAAAATGAAGATGGCAATCTGCTTCCTGAAAGAATTTCGGTTTGTTCCATAGATCATGCACAAAATCATTATAGTCTTTCTCTATAAACCAATGTGAGTGGAATTTAAATGGGTAAGCTTTTGGAAAGAAAGAGTTCTCCAACTACAAAATAATGTGTGTGGTCCGATACATAAGGAAATTCCACCCATGTTCTGTATATACTCACATTCTGTAGCAGGTCCTCCGATACCAAATACCTATCCAATCTCTTGGCAATCATATCGTTACCCGAACAACCATTACACCAAGTCGGGGCCAACTTGTCAGGCTAAACATCAATAAGTTTATGAGATTGAAAAAGAGAAATAAAGAAAGCAGCAAGTTGACCCGAGGAAGCAGATCCTCCCCAAATTTCGCCAGTTGATACTGTAAGATTTAAGTCCCCAACAATCACTAGGATTTTCAGAGATAACATGCCACTGTTTGCAAGATTCGTCCAGAACAGTTTACGCTCCAGACACGAGCCATAGACATTAAGAAGATTGATCTTCCTCTTAGAAACAATAATCAATCCTGTTAACAAAATCCCGCCACAAGGTATGGAATCAAACTAAAAAGATGTGGATCCCAAAAAACTAGAAGACCACCCGAGGTACCTACCGAACTCACTGCACATGTTCCCTAGGAGGGACGAAACTTATGCATATAGGACCGAGCTTTTTGTTCATGAACCATTGTTTTCTGTAGGAATACAATATTTGGATGTGTAGTTTCCAAGGCACGACGGAATGAGGCAGATTTTAGGGATCCTCCAATCCCTCTAAGATTTAATGACATAAAAATCATTACTTAGCCCTTGCTAGGGCCTTCATTGCTCTAAGTGCCCCACTGTCGGAGGATGAAGGAATAGTGACTAAGGAAATGGAATTTGATGACTGTAACTTCTTCCTTCAACTCTCGTTTTGATTGGAGAATATTCAATTCCAAGCCCCCGAGACCAAGAGTACTCTTTTGATGACTCAACTTGAAGGGGGGACTCTAAGTTGTGTTCCCCAGAGAAAGTAGGTGGATCAATGATAGAATTCCCGAAGAAGGCAGGTAACTGTGACAGAGGGTTACTATCACGTAGGTAGGGAATCAAAGAGTCCAAAACCGCAGATAAGGAGGAATCTCCCTCCTCTGATTCACGACATCCCGAAGTTGGAACAGTCTCGACCTGGAAGGGAGAAACTCCTTGTTGAACATCCACAGTGGAGTTGGAATGGGTAAGTGCCTAGTCATCTAGAAGTCCAGGACTATTATGTTGGGAAATGACAACAGGTGGGTCATTCCGAACACAAAATGGTTTACCGTTGAAACACCTAGACCCCCCAACGACAGACTGTCAGATACAAGCGAGGATGGAGAGTGCAAAGGATTAATTACTGGCATTTCACTAACTTCCCCTAAGGGTAGCTCCACAGAGGAACGAAGAAAGTTTAAAACAGGGGTGGAATTTAGAGCTTCTTTCTCCAATAAGGATAATGAATTAAAAAGAGTCGGACAATACCGGTGAGAGTAACATCCCATTCTGGCAAGGGCAGAAATTCCGACGATGGAAACTGATAATCAACTCCTGCAGAAACCACTTCATCGTTTAAGTCCTCCATGTCCCTATGAAGAGCCGTGTCTTCTGAGACTTCCTCTTCCACTCTTCCCATATAAGTGCTCCTCAGATGACCAGTACAATGACATTTGCTACAACATAATGAGATTCCAAGATAGTCCAGTCTCTGGACTAGTCTGTGCTCCCTCCAATCAACCTCTAGGAGTTCAGGCAGACCCCCGTGGACGTCCATCTCCACCAAAATCTTTCCCATTTTTCTATTTGTAGCCGAGAGAATGGAGTCACCAAGTGAAATGAAGGTGCCTAATGAGTTACTGATAGCTTCGAGGGTGTTTGCATTCCACAGCTGTAGTGGTAAACCAGGGAGTAAAACCCACAGATGTCGGAATTGGAATTATTCTGTCTCTGGGTTAAAGGCCACATGCCAACGCTTAATCATAAGGCTGCAACCACCAATCACACATCTCTGTACTAATAGCCGAGCAGTGTCTTTGGGAGAATTACAGATGAACCCTACCCATCCTTGTACTCTTAACACCTTCCTTTAAACTATTAAGAACAGACTAATCCTTACACCGGTCTTCCCGAGGCTATGCCACAGTAAAATTCTCAGAAGACTGGAAACCCCGAAGAAGACTGCAAATAAGCTGCAAAAGACAGAGCTGGACCAGAACTATGGGAAGTGCGTGAAAGTGGAGGTAGTTGTGGGTGAGCAATGTGCGAGTTAATGGTGTCAGTACGAAGCCCTGCTGAATCCACCTGGTCAAAGAGACCCACAGCCTTCCAAACTTCTTCGTCAACCACATTCATCAATCGTAGAGGCCATACGCAACCACCTGGGCTCCACTGAGCCCAAACCCCAGACGATTTAAAACGATACAGTAATGTGCCAGAAAAACACGAAACTAATACTTAATGGCCTAATAAATGAAATAGTGACCCAAGCGCCATTTAGCTTGGAACATAAACGCACCCCACAAGGAACTCGGCTAACCAGTTCCCTAAAATAGAAAAGTTAGCCAGTACCTCCTCTAATACATAACCAATAGAAAATCTAAATCACGTTCCAACAGTAAGGTTCGCCGAAAGACCGCCATCACTGTTAAAACCCACAAAAAGAGACTCAAAAAACTCCAAAAAAGAAGACATCAAAGCCTGTTCGAAAATCTGAGGGACTAAGAAGATTAAACCGGTCTACTCCATGCAAGCCCTAAACCATGTGTACTCCCCGACGGCATTAGAGGCCAGCCCAAGGTGTTCAGGGTTCAAAATCCGTTCCCGCTCAATAACTTTACAACCACCTCGCCGGTCTTTACATTTCCTATCCCTGATCTGTTAAAAAGACAGTTTCCTATACTAACATATTGAAGACAGTTTCCTATACTAATCATATTGAAGCTTTAGCAGAAAAGTAATGTGCTTTTTTCTGAGCTAATCGATGTGGATGAGTGGCGACTGCGGTATTTAGATAAAGATAGATGGTTGCTTTTCTTGGGGGGCTTACTGACAGTAAGGATGAGGTGGTTGTTGGGGTTGCCATCCTCCCCTCTGAACCCGCTGCCATAAAATCAAACAAATAATTCAATACGGATGTGTGTTGGCAAGCATCCAGGCGGCTGGGTAGGGTTAGGTATAGTTTCGCATGACCTTTTCCGGCCGTACAAATCGTTGAACGGAGCGCAACGGGGGCTTGTGAGCAAATCCGGGGAAATAGTGGGACAGTGGTTAATCTTACACAGATACATGAGATACTCCTTGTTTTGCTGTTTTCAATAGAACTCCTTTCAAATTTCATGGTCTGGAAAAATGAGAGCCAATTCTATTGTTATTTTATTTTATGGTGTTGGCTAAATGTTCTATTTTTTACGTTTTAAGTTTGTGAGTTTTCGTTTTGTTTTGTATTGGGAAAATAAAATAATAATAAAATCGGTTTGAGTTACCAATTATATTTATTTATTTGATCTTATTTAAATAAAATGAGAATTTTATAAGTGCATTACATATTATTTTGTCTATCCTATTGCCTTGACAAAGATGAACAAGGTTAGAGGAATCCATGAATGCAATAAAAACATTTAGAGAAATCTAAAACGATGCATTACCTTTTCTATTATCATATAATAGAAAAAATTAAAAAAGTCTAAAACGATGTATTATCTTTTTTTATCATAGAATAGAAGAAGACAATTAGAAAAATCTAAAACGATGCATTATTTTTTTTTCTCATAGAATAGAAGAATACAAGAGGAATATAATAATATGAAAGGCCTAATTATATAGCAATATTGCTTTTACATGGTCATGATCCTTTAAATTTTTCATCATATTCCCTATGTTTTTTTTTTCAATGACCAAGAATACAAGGAGATTCTTCTTATTCCCCACTAGTTGGCATAATAGCTCTCCTTTGGTAGAGTAGGTAAATGATTAATAGAGAGGAAGTATAACATTTCAAATTTAAATTTTAACATCCCACTTGTACAATTATTCTTTTGTAAGAGGAATTGCACATGTCACAATATTACTCATAAAATCATATATGTGAATTATGTATTTGATAAATTAACAAATAACTTCTTTGGTTGTTGTGTTAGATATGCTAATGTACCACTACAATTGAACATGTTGATAAGTTTGATACCAGAAAAATGGATATTTAATGTAATGTTCAACAATTATGATTGACAAAATAAATTATTATGATTGTCAAAAGACTCACAATTAAAATAACACCAAATGGCAACTTATAAACTTCTAAATTCTTATATATGTGTCTGTCAAGGAAAGCACTATGTGGTCATGCATATCTTTTACAAACTAGAAATTAAGTATCATTCTATTATGGTTCTAACTTTGATAGGAGTAGTTGTGTGAGACTCGAAGTCAAGCACTTTCATTGTAATAAGAATTGAAATACCCTTTGGAAGCCAAGGAAGATTCACTATAAGAAGAAACTTTTCATGTTCATGTTGCCCATTCACTACATGTACAGTAAAAAAAAGAAAAAAAAGAAGATTGTTCATTTGCACGACCTGCCAAAATGAAAATTATGCCCCAGACATCATTTAAAGAGCATCACTATGTTGTCTGAGAAATTCTAAATATGTCTAATATAGCATAAGACCTTATACATAGAATCCCTATAGTGGAGAAACAACAAGAATGCCAAGTAACCTTAAAGTGTTTGAAGCTAGCATGGTTAACTAGGAGGAGGCTTGGTTGGAAATGTCATTCATCGTGGTCTTTCATTTCATCTCCTCACCCAATTCTTCTTCTACAATGATTGAGGTGCAACTAGTTCTTTGGGATTTTGAAGTGCCTACAATCTTAAGTGTGTCATCATCAATGGCAGGGTCCCAATATATCACCTTGAAACTGAGCCCAAATTCCACTCTACTATAAATATGTGAATTTATCTACTTATCCTTATTGTCCTTCATTGATAGAGTAGTGAGAGTTTTGGCCAACCAGTAAAATTCCATAGATTTGAAAACTTTGGTGTCTCTTGATCTTGAAAATATGGAATCAAAGACTAATCATGAAATTCTTGGGTGATTTGGTGCTTTGGAGTATATGAAATTTTTTGTCTGTCTTGTTTCACAAGATCCTCAATATTTTGTTGAGTGTCGAGAGCGGTGCCAAGACGAGAGAGTTGATTAGCATGAGTTGTCGCTTTCTCCACCCCTATGTTGTGGGGTCAACAAGAGGCCCACTCAGAGGAATGAGGCTTGATTGTGCCTCTCCTCCCAATCCCTCGACTACTTGATTCTAGAATATCCTAGGGTGTTTGGTTAGTCATATAAAAATAGAGGAGCGCAATAAATGAAAATGTAAGACCACAAGCGAAGACCCCCTTCCAACTTTGAGCTAAAGACCACTAGAAATGACCCCCTTCATTGGGCCCAAATAGCGGAGAGGTACTTGACAATAGAGCTTGGGTGAGGGGAAGAACATAGTAGAGAAGTCCCAAGGGAAGCTAAGCTAACACCCATAACAGAGTGTCTACAACCAAGCTTGAAAGATAGCCAATAAATAGGAAACAGGTGTGGCACACCAATAGAATTGATAGTTAAGAAAATACCAACAAGGAAAATACCCAATGAAGAAAAGGAAATGTCTACCTTAATAGGATGGCTTCCCTATAATAGTGAGCATCACGAGTCCACATTCATGGGAAAAGCATTTGGTTGACCCCTACTTCGAAACTTATGAAATCCATGTCCATGACGAGCCATGATCTCCCACATGTCCATCATGACCAAAACCTTGCAGGTTAACGAGATGCCATGAGTTTCTAACATCAGTAGAAGAATAATAAGATAACATAAAATATCATCTCCACCTCCTCCATCAAATACCTTTGAACCTCAAGTAGATCTCCCACACATCGCCTTGATGTTGAATGTCCTCAACTGCACCAGTATGAAGAAAGAGTAATGGTTCAGGGAACAACTCTCATGCCTATGTTCTTCATGTGGTACAGGCAGTAGTGGCTTAGTCAATCACCCGATCCAAGGGATTAAAAATTTGAAGGACATGCGGTTGGGATTTGATCCACTTATGTATGCACATGTCACGAGACCATTTAATATGACCTCTTTGGGTCCAACTACACATTCAACCACTACCTCAAGGTGACCCCATGACTCCTAGTTAAACCAACATGAGAATTGAACCTTGCCTAATGATGAAAAACACCTAGCTTTTCACCATTAAATCCAACCCCTTTGAGCTCAAACAATTTAAATATTATTATGCATGCTATAACCTCGTTTTAAATAATAATAATTCATAAAGCATTATTTCTCTTTACAAACACCCAAATTATTAAACTCAAATTAAAACCTCATAAACAAACATTCTCTTATAAAATCAAGAAATCAAGATGCATATGACCTATGAATGGGAAAAGCCAAAAATGATGTACTCTTTCATTTTCAATATTAACTTTTAAGATTTAAAATATATATATATAACAACTAAATTAATTATATAAACTATTTTTTGACATACAATCATATAATTTTATTTTACTAAAATATACAAATAAATTAAAAATGGTTTACTCTTTCATTTCCAATATTAACTTTTAAAATTTAAAATATATGTAAAACAACTAAATTAATTATATAAACTATTTTTTATCATATAATCATATAATTTTATTTTACTAAAATATACAAATAACTTACATTACTAAAATATACAAATAACTTACAAAAATCAAGATGCATATAACCTATGCATGGAAAAGCCAAAAATTGTATACTCTTGCATTTTCAATATTAAGATTTAAAATATAAGTAAAACAACTAAATTGATGATATAAACTATGTTTTTTGTTTTTACATGTAATTATATAATTTTATTTTACTAAAATATACAAATAATTGCTTCTTATGTTAAATTAAAAACATTATTTAAATTTTATAAAAAATGTGAATTTATATTTACTAAATTTAGTATCATTTCCTTGAATTAATATATTTTAAGGTGTTTATATTTTATAAAAAGGTTTTCTTTTTATTAGTCCCTATCGTAGGCAAAGAGGGACTATAGCGATCGATAAATCGTTGACCTGGTATTAAATTGTGCATTGACCACAAATATTTGCATATTATCTATTGTTGGAACAAGAGAAGTGAAAACATCATTTTTTATATAATAGAAAGTACCATGTTTGTCAAGATCTGATTGGACAACAGATTGGAGGTCTTATTGTTGGCTTTGCTATTCCCAATGTTATATTTGTTGGCATATCCAAAGTATTTGAATCGTATATGGTATTTTCGAATCATATATTCTCTTATGCATTGGTTGAAGGTGGATTAATGATAGCATTAGTTCGAATGTCTCCTTAAGCATTTTCTAGTAGCTTGAATACATTGTCTACCATATTAGTATGTTTGATTTTTTCTTTATTGTTGCGTGCTTTGAGAGAAGAGGCTTGCCACACTACATTTTTTCTTAAATGTTTGTACAGGGCTAGGGCCTTAGATGGTCCTAACAGTCTTAAGTGTTTACTGAATAGGTCTGACAGTGTTAAATGTTTATTGTACAAGTGCATTGGAATACAGTTTCGTTCCATTTTTTTTATGGTAGTCAGACATCTTCCGTCGATTTTTATATAATAAAAAGTACCATGTTTGTCAAGATGTGATTGGACAACGGATTGGAGGTCTTTTTTCCAGCTTCGCTATTCCCAATGTTATATATGTTAGCATATCCAAAGTATTTCATCGTATATGGTCTTTTCGAATCATATATTTTCTTATGTAATGGTCGAAGGCAGATTAATGCTAGCATTAGTTCGAATGTTTCCTTTAGCAATTTCTGCTAGCTAAAATACATTGTCTACCATATTAGTATGTGTGATTTTTGTTTTATTGTTGCGCGCTTCGAGAAACAGGCCTGCCATGCTGCATTTTTTTCTTAAATGTTTGTACAGGGCTAGGCCCTTAGGCGGTCCTAACAGTCTTAAGTGTTTACCTGACAGGTTAAATGTTTATTGTTCAAATGCGTTGGGATATAGTTTCGTTCTATTTTTTTGATGCTCGACATCGCTGCTTCAGTGGTCGATGCTTGTTCGTTGCTTGGTTCCATGATTGTTGTTCTTATTTGATTCAACTTTGCAAAGTTGAGGTCCTGCAGTTGGACATCTTTGACTTTTCAAGTTGTTGGACCTGTTATTGCGGTTTCCAGTTTTCGGGGCTGACCTGTTGTCATCCCTCATTGACGGGTAAGTTTCCCTGTTGTTTTTTTTCAGTGGTGGGGGTCCCTGCCTCCAAATTCTGTTGCAGGCCATATTTCTATGTGCTCTTAATTTATGTTCCTTGAAACCATGCATCTTCATATGCCGGTTACGACGTTCATAGCTATTTGGAAAATCGCAATGCGAAGGGGTTCTCGAAAAGTAGTTCGAAGCTATTAGAAGAGGGAACCATCGGTCACGGTGTAGACGCAAGAAATGTTTTTATTCTGTGGGTTGGAAAACTGTGCCCACCTGTTGTCTTTCTACCAAGTAAATTTATGGTGCTATTTATTTGCATTGTTTCTTCTGTTTGGTACCCAGTTTCAGGCTTGTAGTTTTCCTATTTTGCTTTCCCATTTTTTTTTTGGGTGCTATTATTTTTTTTCCCCCTTTTCTCTGTTTTCAGACAAAGTGAAAGTATCTAACAAACAACTTCAAAATCAGAGTTGAAAAGATGGAAGAAGTAGTAGATGTTGAGTAGTACGAAATAGATACACAGTCCATTATACATGGCATCATTGACATGGCTTTGCATAGCAATGGTGTCTTTAGATTCAATGCATTCTCGTATACTACAGGGGATTGACTTTTCGATACATTCCAGTTTCTACTGCATTTCCGGTATTCGTCGACTGAGCTACACAATGGATTGATAGATTATTTCTTGGCATTTTTAAAAATGGCGACGCAGAGGCATTGAACTCCTATGAATACGAACTGGAATCTGATTTTCTTCGGCAGTTGCACGGAATACATGATGTCGCTATGAATTTTTCAAAGATGCAGTTGTCTGCATCTCCAGCTCTGCCTACACATGAGAGGGGACTTTGGGGAGACACATTTTGTATACGGTAGCTATCTAACTGGCTCAATATATCAGTTGGAATATGGTCATTGAAAACAAAAAGAAGATATCTACTATTCAGCAAAGCTTCCTCTGACAATCCATATTGCATCTTGTTCCATGATGTCAATGCTGTCAGTGGTCATTATGAACCACTCTTGTACAGAAAAATGTCCATATGCAATGTTGAAGTACCTCATATTTACTTGTCCCTATTTTTCAAAGACCTTGAATCGCAGTGGGAATGGATTATGCATCGCATAGATTGCCATGGTTTACAGTTGGCAACAAATGTTGTGTCTAACTGTGGAGATAGTCTGTTTAATTCTATTTGTTGTTTGGTAGAAACGGAGTTTGATGTGCAGTCGCTATGGCTTTACACTGTGCAGTCCTTTTGCAATGAAATTGTAGGTAGCAACCAACGGGCTTTTAGGGACTAGAAATATTTCCATATTTTCTATTGTTGGAACCAGGGAACTGAAAACATTGATTTTTATCTTAAAAAAAGTACCATATTTGTCATGATCTGATTGGACAAGGGATTTGAGGTCTTATTGCCAGCTTCGATATCCCCAATGTTATATATGTTGTCATATCCAAAGTATTTGATCGTATATGGTCTTTATGAATCCTTGAAGATGAATCCTTCGTATTCCAGAGCGTTGTTTTTTACAACCAATCTAAAAGTATGGTCATTGAAAAGAGAGATGTAACAAACAGGAAAGGAAAATATCGCACAGAGATTAACTTTAGGAAAATGTGGTCGTCCCAAATATCCTCTTTTCACCAAGTAACCGGTGAAATTCTTCGTGATTGCATCGGAGGAATTGAGACGAAAAATACCAATCTGAAATATCGCCTCAATGAATTTGAGCAGGCTTTCATTGCAACTCCAGAATTTGCTAGTCCTTTGGAAAAAATCATGCCTGCTACCACTGCAGCTAAGATGAAAGTATCATCTACCCTCCTTGCATTCTCTAGAGACCTTGTAGAGAATAACATCAACAAAAGAATGCAGCTAGTTACTGAAGCCTGTGAAACATCGCAAAATTTAGTTTCCTTCGGAAAGAAGGCAAATGGTTTCCTGGAACATTTGGAGGCGAATTTAAAAAAGGACCAACATTTTTGGGAACAAGTGTTGACCCATTTTTCCAACTATGCCGTCAACACATCGGAACTGAAAAGAAGACAAGAGAAAATCCCCTTGCCAAAGAGGGCCAAAAAAGTGAAAGCATGCTGGCAAAAGAACATTAACAACCTAAAGCTCATTGTCAAATCATGTAAACAAATCATATCAGAAAAGGAAAATTTATTCACAAGCCTGATCCAAATGGACTTAGCTGGAAGTACCAACAAGGTTCAAGACCCAAACTTAACTCTCAAATCCTTCCCAATCACCAAAGAAGCCTTCTAGGAACAAGTTGATATTTTAAAGGGGATGTCTTTCGAAAAGTTTTACGTCATAGTTGAACATCATCTAGATGACCACGAGTGTTGGGTACTGGAGTATGCGACACACAATGAAGAAATTGAACAAAGTCTGCATAGTATTTCAATGGATATAAGGAAATTAGAAAACGACCTTTATGACATAGAAATTCGGGATGAAATCAGCATGGCCCCCATGAAAAGATACATCGAAGAATGGTTCCAATAGAGAATGGACATCCTCGTCCAGGAAGGACAACAATCGTTGGACATGACTCCACTGACCATCGACAACAACAACAAAAACACATCGGGTTCATAGTAAGTCTATACCGGCATCTTGTTTTCTTTATCAATCCAGTTTAAGTCTATACTGTCATCTTGTTTTCTTTATCAATCTACTTATGACCTCTTTAAATAGAAAATTGTAACCAAAGAGTCATAACTTCCAATTTATTCTTTTCAGGTCTTCCTCTCTACCGTCGCACACTTCTCCTTTCGACATTCTTAATTCTTGTACTTATTTCTTTTTGTGGTCCGCGGGAGCCCCAATCCCAGTCTATATGAAAAACACATTTAAATTTCCAAAAATATGTAACACACATTATTAATTTTTGATAAATTCCAAAGAAAACTGGTTCGGGAATGCATTTATTGTATACTAAATTTTGGTTGTCCAGGAACCTTTCTCATTTCTTCCAAAGAAAACTAATTCGGGTCTGCTACATTTCTTGTGTCCTAATGTATGCTAATTTTTTTGTCTTGCATGACGTTGTTACTATTGTATTGTATGCTAAATTTTTGGGTCTCCAGGAACCTATACTTTGATAAATTTTGATTTTTCTTTTGTCTAGAAGCCTTTGCTTTCAAACAAACTAATTCGGAAATGCTATTTTTTTGTCTTTTTCTCCACGAACCTATGTAACATACGTTATTATATGTAGCATACATTATTTTAAATTTCTATAGTCCACAAGTCTGCTTCTCAATTTGTATATCACGGAACTCTCGGTCCTATTTGTAGGCCACAGAACAAGAGAGGCCCAATTTTGAGCCCGCAAGCCCAAGATTTTTTTGATAAATTCCAAAGAACACTGATTCGGGAATGCATTTATTTTATACTAAATTTTGGTCATCCAGGAACCTTTCTCATTTCTTCCAAAGAAAACTAATTTGGGTCTGCTACATTTCTTGTGTCCTAATGTATGCTATTTTTTTGTCTTACACGATGTTGTTACTATTGTATTGTATGCTAACTTTTTGGGTGTCCAAGAACCTAAAATTTGAGAAATTTTGATTTTTCTTCTATCCAGAAGCCTTTACTTTCAATCAAACTAATTCGGAAATGTTACTTTTTGTCTTTTTCTCCATGAACCTATGTAACAGACGTTATTATGTGTAACAAAGATTATTTATTTTTGATAAATTTCTATAGTCCGCAAGTCTGCTTCTCAATTTGTATATCTCGGAACTCTTGGTCCTATTTGTAGGCCACAGACCAAGAGAGACCCAATTTTGAGCGCGCCAGCCCGAGAACCTGCGATCCAAAAAGTGGCTAAGTGTGGAGGTCTGCTACATATTTTGTGCCCTATTCTATGCTTAATTTTTTGTCTGTCGGCTTGTCAATTTGTATATAGCGGAACTCTCAATGCTATTTGTATGCCATGGAACAACATAGGCCCAATTTTGAGCCCACCATCCTGAGAACCCTCAATCCAAACACTGGCTAAGTATGGAGGTCTGCTACATTTTTTTTGTGTCCTATTCTATGCTAAGTTTTTTATCTTACACAACGTTGTTACTATTCTAGATCCTATACTTTAGGTGTCCAGGATCCTATACTTTGATAAATTTCAATTTTTATTCTGTCTAGAACCCTTTGTTTTAAAGCAAACTAGTTCGAGAATGCTAATTTTTTTGTGTTTTTCTCCACGAACCTATGTAACAGACGTTATTACTACTCTATTGTATGCTTTTAAATGTTGATGTAATTTCCAGAGATATGTACCAGACATTATTTATTTTTTTATAAGTTTCTATAGTCTACAAGTCTGCTTCTCAATTCTCTCCACAAGCATATGTAAAACGTATGTAAAGAAAACTAATTCAGCAATGCTAAATTTTTTTTGTTTACAACAAAAGCCTTTGTTTTAAAGCAAACCAATTCGGGAATGCTAATTTTTTTGCATTTTTCTCCACAAACCTATGTATCAAACTTTATTGCTATTCTATCGTATGCTTTTAAATGTTCATGTAATTTCCCGAGATATGTAACAAACATTATTATTTTCCGATAAATTTCTATAGTTCGCAACTCCGCTTGTCTATTTGTATATCGCGAAACTATGGGTGCTATTTGTAGGTCACGGAACATCGGACGCCCAATTTTTTTTGTCCAAGAACCTTTTAAATGTTGATATTTTTGGATATATTCCAGGAAGAACTAATTCGGGAATACTATGTTCTGTATGCAAACCAAATGTATTTCTACTTGCTAGCCATGTGTCTGTTTTCGCTCACATTTACTCCCATCCCAAACTGGCAGGGACTATGCTGCCATGTAGCACTTGTTAAATACTAGTTATATTACCTAATAACATCCATGCCAAGTTAATAAAAACATGCATTTTTTCCTTTCGATCCACCTATCTATGTGTGGGGGAGAGAGTTATATGATTATATTATAGAGTTATATGATTATATTATATCTAATCCTTCCTTCTACACACCACATATTTCTATTCATTCTAGTATAGTTAATGGTTGCTTCTATATAGTTCTCATATATATTATATTTTGTGTTATTCATTCTAGTATAGTCATAGTTAGTGATTTCTTCTTTATAGATATTTTATTTTGTTTAAGAATAATATGTTAATATGGAGAAAGGTTTTATTTATTATGAAAGGGTTTTTGTTTAGGTAATTATTATGATTATGAATGTAGAAGAAGAATTATTGGCTATTTAAATGTTAGTAATGATTTGTTTCATAACTTGGACTAGTTTGATGACTAATTTGACATTTTCCATATTGTATTCTAATATATATTTTTTAGCTGAATAAAAATGTTAGAATTTTAGAAAATTATCGAAAAATAACATAATGGAAGAAATAGCAGCCTTGGACAAGAATGAGGCATGGGATCTAGTGGAGTTGCCAACTAGAAGAAAGTCCATTGGAAACAAATGGTTGTTTAAGAAAAAGTTAAATGTAGAAGGAAAACTGGAGAAATACAAAGATCAATTAGTAGCAAAAGGTTATTCCGAGGTAAAGGGAATTGACTTTGGTGAGATTTTTTCTCCTATTTCCAAGTTAACTTCAATTAGATTTATTTATTTTGTTGTTGTTTCTTTTGATTTTGAACTAGAATAGATGGATGTGAAGACAACATTCCTACATGGGGATCTGGAAGAAGAAATCTATATGAAGCAGTTAGAAGGCTTTGTTATGAAGGGAATGAAAGAACTAGTATGCAAGATGAAAATGTCCCTGTATGGGTTAAATTAGTCACCAAGGATGTCTTATCAAAATTTTGATACTTATATGTTGGAACTTTGTTTCACAAGGATCAAAGCGGACCACCGTGTGTATTTCAAATTAATCGATGATCATCTTATTTATTTGATATTGTAAGTGGATGATATATTGCTGATAGGAAATGACAAGGAGACTATCCAGGATGTGAAAACTAAGTTTTCCTCTAAATTTGACATGAAGGATCTTGGTGTTGCAAATTTCATTTTGGGCATGTAAATTAAAAGAGATTGAGAAAACGAGAAACTATGGCTAAATTAGAGGAAATATGTCGAGATAATATTGCAGAGGTTTAATATGAAGGAATGTAAACCAATCATGGTTCTTATTCCCATACGTGTAAATTTATTTGTGGATCAGTGCTCCAAGACAAAAGAAGAAGAATAAGATGACATGCCTCATGTTCCATATGCTAGTACGATTGATAGTTTGATGTATGAAATGGTTTGTACTAGACCTGACATTGCACATGCAGTAGGCGTTTTGAGAAAGTATATGTCAAAACCATGGAAGGAGCATTGGACATTAGTAAAAAGAGTGTTTCGGTACTTGTGTGGCACTACTAGTTATGGATTGTGCTACCAAGGAAGACCAGGATTGGACAAAGTGTTGGACATACATGGGTTTCTTGATGTAGATTAGGATAGAGATATGGATCGCAGAAGATCTACAAGTGGGTATGTATTTAACCTATTTGGAGAAGAATTTGGTTGGATGAGAAAAATATAATATTTAGTGGCACTCTCAACTACAAAATCTAAATACATGCTAGCCATTCATGCAAGCAAGGAAGTAGTATGATTACAGATATTGTGTTTGAGTATTGGGTTGGTACAGAAAGCTGTAAGGATAGATTGTGACAGTTAGAGTGCAATCTCCTAACGAAAAACCCGACTGATCATTCAAAGAAAAAACATATTGTTTTTTAGTATCACTTTGTGAGAGACATGGTTGAAAAAAAGAAGGTGTTGTTGATGAAGGTAGACAATTTGAAGAATGTTATGGATTCATTAAAAACATTTGTGAGCATTGAGCAATTCTATTGGTGTAGAGTATTTATGGGAATTGTTTCCCTCAATTATTGACCATGTTAACTTGTAATCCCATGTTTGCAAAGAAAACAAGTGGGAGAATGTTGGTTATGTGTTATATTATTTGCATGACTAGACCTAGTGTCTGCATTGTGTTGGGCGTGCCAGGGGTTCACAGGGGGTTTGCAATGGGATGAATCCCTCCATTCTAGGGGGTTTGCAGGGGGCAAGAGCCCCCCTGCATCGAGGTTTGAGAGAAGTGCCCCTGAAAATTTTGTTTGGCGTCTTTTTCATTCATTTTTAGTAGTTTTTGAGCACATAGTTTTCACCGATGGTTTTCTAATTCCAGTTTATATATATATATATATATATATATATATATATATATATATATATATATATATATATATATATATATTGTATTTTAAACAATGAAGATATATTATATATATATATTGTATTTTAAACAATGAAGATATATGATGAATATAATATTCGAGGTGTGGATATAAACATGTTGTTGGTTTCTCAGTTTGGGTTTCCAAGGTAAAATATTTGTGTAATGTGTGTGTGTGTGTGTGTGTGTGACATTATATATTTTATGTTTTAATTAAGAATATTTTTGCAGTGAATAATTGTACAAGGTTAAAATCTACGCCCTTCATCAATTTATGTGTTTAGTTTTGTCGGTTGTGGGTTGGGGTTTTGTTTTCATTCCTGTGGTTGTGTTGGATTTTGGTTGTTTCTGTGTTCCATCTTAATTATTTTGTTGCAATTTAACAATGAAATATATATAAATTAAGTTGATTTTGTAAATTAACTTAGAAAATTACAAAATACAATAAATTAAATCGTTTAGGAATTTTAAAAAACAAGAAATTAAATGGGAATAAATACATGGCTTCCCTCTGAGATGAAATTAGGATCCTTTGGAAACTTTTTCATCAAATTCTCTCCCTTCAATTCATTCAATCCTTTGTAAAACGAGTCTCACGGTGGTCAAATTGGAAAAAAAATGGTCATAGGCCCTTTTAATTGGGCCCAATAGGAGTGCATGTGTGTTCCTAAGAATGCGCACACATTCTTAGCAAGACACACGTGTTCCTGTTGGCGATCCTATGTGGCATCATGGGTGGTATTTCATGGTTTTCTGGACTTGTCACATCTGGAACACGTGCATGTTTGTAGGAACGTGCACCTGTTCCTACGTGATCACGTTCGTGCTCACCTTGTCGTCACTTTTTTATCCATTAACATCATGGACATGCCCTTGAGGAAACCCGACTTGATGTATTCAGTCACTATTTGAGTTATGTCTCAATCTGCAGGCCCCTTATTTGGATTATAGTTAGTTACTATGTTTCATATTGGATCCTCAAAAACCCAAATTATTTTAGGTATGATTAATTATGATTCCACTAGGTCAAAACTTCCTTAACCCTTCATGGTTTCTTGGCACCAAGAATACTTCGACTTTCTTAGTTTGTATTGAATCAGTAAGGACTAGTACATCAAACAAAGATGTTTTAAGGGGAAAATACTTAAATAGAGGCTTGTAAAACCACAATATCCTTCCTCTAAATGAAATTATTTTCCCAATGGCTAGCCTAATGTTTATGTATGCCCCGAGGTTTTACCTTTCCTATTTATATAGCTCCTCTCCTCTTTGTAAAATCTTTATGATTCTTCTTCCATTCTTGAAATTATCTTGTAGGAAGACTACCAAGCTATTGTAAAATCTTGATCAAGCTATCTAAGTCTTCCTCCATTCTCTTGGACTTTTTTTTGTCATCTCCAACACCTTTATAGGTATCCATTGCTTTTGGTTTAGTTTTCACTTTGTCGAAATCTTGTTTTTTTTCCTGGGATGTATTTATTGACTTAGTCCCATACTACGCCTTAGACGATCCAACTCCTCTACCTTAATGGAATTTCAAGCATAACTAGGGAAAGGGAGGTATTTGTTTCCTATAGGATCTTTTGGTTACCAAAAAACACTTGATTGTTCAAATATTTATATGGTAGATCTAGGATGTTTTATTGCATTGTATCTGAGATAAGAATCAAGTATATTTTCTTGGAAGGTGTATAATCATGTGCAAGTCTGTTTGAGTTGAGAAAACCTCTCTTAGAAGCATGTAACATCTCTCATATTCAACCCATGTAACTTCAACACCTACACAAATTCTTTTCTAGGTGAGTTATTCCTTTCCCCCTCTCTTTCATGTTCAAAAATGAGGTTAATTAGTTCACTAAATGATATCGATAAATTAACATTGGTTAAATTGATTTAATTTATTAATTTGTTGTTATCTTCTATCTATTGTTAAACCCTAAATGGATTAAACTAATTAATATATATCCCTAGGTTATGTAATCAACCTTAAAACCATAATTAACCTATTGACCTTCTCTAAATCCCTTTTCTTTTCTTCTTTCCCTCTCATAAGGTTTATTAGTTTATACCTAAAACTGAGTTGTACATCCACTCTCTCCCTCCTCTTTGTGGTATTACAGTGCCTCACTCTGATCATCATGCTATTGACAATTGAAGAAACATTGGGTTTTGTGGAAA
Organism: Picea sitchensis; assembly: GCA_010110895.2. NCBI lineage: Eukaryota > Viridiplantae > Streptophyta > Pinopsida > Pinales > Pinaceae > Picea > Picea sitchensis. The sequence goes on along the minus strand of SNQJ01S0010825.1, from coordinate 95,336 downwards.
ATGAACTATCTAAGGGGAGATTACAGGAACTAGAGGAAATGTAGTAGTACTGCATGCGAAGGATTTGGAATGCAATCCAAACAATATAGTGCAAATTAGAACACTCATCTACTAAGAAGTTCTCGTACTAATCAAACACTACCACAAGGGGATTGTGTCACATCAAGGATCCACACATAGTAACCTCTAAGCCACTTTCTTCTCCTTCTTTTTCTGGGTGCAAGTATTTCTTAACTTTCATTGATGAATTTTCCAGACGTACTTGGGTTTACTTCTTAAAACTTAAGAGAGAAGTTTTGGACAAGTTTTTGGCCTACAAGGCCCTTGTAGAAAATCAATCTGGACATCAAATTCAAAGGTTAACAACAGATAATGGAGGCGAATATGTGAACAATAATTTTACAAGTTACTGCACTACACAGGGCATCCAAATGCAACACATTGTTCCATATACACCACAACAAAATGGTGTTGCTGTGAGAAAGAATCACACTTTAAAAGAAATGGCTAATTGTATGATCTAATCTAAGGGACTAAGTCTAAAGTATTGGGCGTAAGCCATCAACTATGCAAATTAAATAGTAAATCACACTCCCACAAAGGCTCTTACAAATATGACACTGGAAGAATCTTGAACTAAAATTAAACCAGATGTAAGTCACTTCTGTGTATTTGGAAGTATAGCATGGGCTCACATTCATGATGAGAAAAAGAAAGCATTGCAGCCTAAAAGTGAGACGTGTATAATTCTTGGTTATTTTGAAGATGTCAAATATTATAGACTTCTTCAACCACATTGTAATGAAATTATTATTAGAAGATATGTTAAATTTGATGAAAATCTCTTGGCCTGTGAGCCTAATTCGATGTGTGTGCCTTCTTTGGCCTGCAAGCCTAATTCGACGTGTGTGCCTTCTTCAACCTGCGATCCATCTTCGACGATTGTGCCTTCTTCTGTTCTGGTTTCTTCTTCAGATGATAACAATGAGGATGGAAATCCACCTCCACCTGCTCACCTTCCTCCAGATGAGTCCTTTGAACCTAAACCAACACCAGCTCCAACTCCATCGCTTCCTAGATGGGTCCATTCAACACGAGAAGCAGTTGGTGATCTTGTCGATGATCCCTCAGATCAACGTCAGACACATCCACAGTTCCAACGAGCCTCTTCTCTTTTGGCTCAAGTTTCAGAGACTCATGATCCAGAGACATTTGCAGAAGCTTCAAGTCATCCAGATTGGGATATAGAAATGAATGAAGAGTAGCGTTATTTAATGGCGAACAATACTTGGGATCTTGTACCTCTTGAAAAAGGAAGAAAAATTTTCATATGTAAATGGGTCTACAGAACTAAGTATGCATTAGATGGGAGTGTTGAAAGACATAAGGCTCGGTTAGTTGCCAAAGGATTTTCCCAAGTTGAAGGAATTGACTATAATGAAACCTTTTCCCTTGTAACAAAAATGAATTCTATCTGCCTTGTTCTTGCCCTTTCTACCTCACATAAATGGGAGGTCCATCAGATGGATGTTAAATCTGCCTTCTTGCATGGATATTTGCAAGAAGAAATCTACATGGAACAACCTCCTGGCTATGTCTAGAATGACTCTAGCCTTGTTTTTCACCTCAAGAAATATCTTTATGGTCTTAAGCAAGCTCCCCGAGCTTGGTATGCCAAAATGGACAACTTTCTTATTACCATAGGATTCTCTAGATGCCAATATGATCCTAATGTTTATACCAAGAAAGTAGGAAGCCATCTCATAATCCTTGTCCTTTATGTTGATGACCTTATCCTTACTGGTATTGACTCAAAACTATTAAGCCATGTGAAATCTATCCTTAAGAAGAAATTTGAAATGACAGACTTAGGTTTTTTGCATTATTTCCTTGGCCTCCAAGTTTTGCAAACTAATGAAGGAATTTTTATTTCCCAATATGAGTATACTTGTGACCTTCTTCATCTCTTTCACATGGACGATTGTAAACCATCCCCTTCTCTCTTCCAGTCTGGAGTCAAGCTTGCTTCCACCTGTACTTCTCCTGAATTTGACGCCACCTTGTACCGTCAGTTAGTTGGTAGCCTCTTATACTTGACTCATACATGTCCCGATATTTCCTTTGTTGTTGGTCTTGTTTTCTGGTATATGAAAACACCCCATGAAAGCCATTGGAAATCAGTTGGAAGGATACTTCGCTATGTCTATGGTGCAGTTCAGTTCATGATACATTACAGTTCAGGGGGACTCCTTTATTGGTTGGTTTCACTGATTCAGATTGGGCCGACCACCCTGATGATTGGAAGTCTACTGAAAGTTATGTTTTCAACCTTGGTTTAAGACCTCTCACTTGGGCCTGTAAGAAAAAATAGGCCATTTCACTTTCTTCAGCAAAAGTAGAGTACTGAGCAACGATAAATGCAAGTCAGGAAGCCTTATGACTTCGACAGATTCTTTCAGAGTTTGGATTCCAACAACAACATCCGACCAACATTTGGTGCAATAATCAGAGTTCCATCAAGATCGCCAAAGACCCAGTTCAACATCAACGCAACAAACACATCAAGCTACACATGCACTTCATCAGAAAGCTCATTCATGATCAAGTTATTGAAGTGCTCTTTTTCCCTACAAAAGATCAAGTTGCAAACATTTTCACAAAGTGTCTTAGAGAAGTGAAGTTTTCCAAACTTTGATATATTTTAGGGGTTCATGAAGTTGTCATTAAGGAGGGATAGGCTCTAATGCCTCATTCCTTCTCCTATTCTATCACTATTCTAAATCCTTCAATCCTATCCCAAGTTGTTCTTAAGGGGGGATGTTAGGATATTTAGACATTTGGAGTTAGTTAAGATCTACTTGGTCTAATGTGTAGTTAGGTAAAAGTGTGTTTCTTAGTATGTTTCTTTAGTATGCATTAGTATGCATTTGTAGTTAGGAAATCTGACAGTCACGATATGTTCTCGACATAGATTGATCCTACGGTTCATATTCTCCTCAATCTTAACGACCATTGATCTATGGCTTAACACCCAATTGGTCCATGATATCTATTTAAAAAGCATGGAGGGTCATTCACCCATGATCAATTGTGAGAAAATCTCTTGTAAAATATCTTTGTAATCTTTTTCTTTTACATTAATAAACTGCTCCAAGTGGCTGCATTGGCTGGGGCCATGGATGTTTCCATGTAGGGGTCTTACCACGTCAAAACATCGATGTGTTGATATTTGATATGTTTGTGTGAGTGGTTATTAAATGTGTTCGTCCTCTATTGGAATACCTATGTTGTCGAACACTGGTATGTCGAAGGAATATTGGGAGAAGTTGGATAGAAGAGAAAGGAGTACTATTCAAATCTGTCTAGCAAATTCGGTGTTGTTGAATGTCTCGGGAGAATCTATAGCCATGAAACTACGGGGTACGTTAGGGAATTTATATCAATTAAAGTCCCTGGTAAACAAGTTGTCTCTTCGAAAGAAGTTGTATCATCTTAGGATGGAAGATGGAGATTCTGTGACAAAACATCTAAATTCCTTTAATACTCCGATAAGTCAACTTGTCTCTGTTAACATTACGATTGTAGAAGAAGATAAGTGTATTACTTTGTTATGTTGTTTTCCAAACTTTTGGGATAGTATGGTTGTAGAAATTGGTAGTACCACTCAATCTACATTGAAGTATGAGGATGTAGTTTCATCCTTGTTATCTGAAGAGATGAGGCGGAGAAGCATGGATAGTCAGAGAACAGATGATTTATTTGTAAGAGGTCGTACCCAAGACAGGAATCATGGTAACTCTTTGAGAAGGAGATATAAATATACAGGTAGATCTAAGTCTCTAGGAAAATCTTTGAGGAAATGTTGGAAGTGTGGTAAAATAGGGCAATATAAGAAAGATTGCAAGTCTAAGAAGGTTGATAAACCAAAGGGATCTGATAATACCTCTTCCACAGAGGAAAAAAACCTCCACTGAAGGAGGAGGTGATGTTTACTTGGCATATGCAGGTGCACATGCAGACCATGGTGTATGGTTGATCGAATTATGTGTGTCATGTCATATGACTCCTCACAGGGAGTGGTTCTATGAATATGAAAAATACGATGGTGGTGATGTATTCCTAGGAGATGTCTCGACAGCCAAAATCATAGGAAGTGGAAGTGTTAATTTGTTGCTAAAAGATGGAAGGATTAGAACTCTCACTGGGGTTCTGCACATTCCAAAACTATCAAGGAGCCTAATATTTGTAAGCAAGTTGGATGATGTAGGAGTGGATAATGTATTGGGAAAGCGAACTTGCAAGATGGTACGAGGAGCAATGGTGTTGATGAGGGGATTTCAGTGTGGAACTATGTATAAATTGTTGGGAAACACTTATACTAATGGGTGTAATATTTTTGTTGTCCCTGAGCAGAGAAATAAAGAAGACAAGACCAATATTGTCCCTACAAAGAAGACCATGTTGTGGCATCAAAGACTGGGGTATATTGGAGAAAAGGGCCTTCGAACACTACACGGTAAAGGTATGGTTGAAGGTATGTCTAATTGCACTCAGGATTTTGATTTCTGTTAAGATTGCATATATGGTAAACAAAACCGAGTAATATTCCCATCTGGTGCTACAAGAGCAAAGTGGATCTTAGAGTTGATACACAGTGATGTGTTTGGACCTGGTCATGTTCCATCACTAGGTAAATATGTGTATTATGTTTCATTCATAGATGACTTCTCAAGGAGAAAATGGATTTATTTTCTTAGAAAGAAATCTGAGGTATTTGATAAATCTAAAGAGTTTAAGGCTTTGGTACAAAATCAGACAGAGAAGAAAATAAAGGTATTGAGGACAGATAATGGTGGAGAATTCTGTAGAAATGAATTCAAAGAATTCTTTAAGAAGTGTGGTATAGCAAGGAAAAAAACTAATCCATACACACCTCAACAAAATGGAGTTGCAGAAAGGATGAACATGACATTGATGGAAAAATCAAGGAGCATGCTTGGTGGTGCCGAGTTAGGACAAGAATTCTAGGCAGAGGCAGTGGGTACAACATGTTACCTGGTCAATGGATCACCCTCATCAGCACTGGATGATAAAACTCCACATGACGTATGGAATGGTAAGAAACCCTCTCTTGAACATCTCAGAGTGTCTGGTTGTGATGCTTATGTACATGTTCCAAAGGAAAATAGGAGTAAGTTGGATAATAAAGATGAAAAGTGTATTTTTGTCAGTTATAAAGATGGTGTGAAAGGTTATAAGCTTTCACACCCAGAAACTAAGAAGATTGTTTATAGTCAGGATGTTGTTTTTAGAGAGGTGAAATATGTTTCCAAACAAGAATTCCTACCAAGGCAAGAAGAACCTGAGAAAATAGAGTTTGAGTTGGATGATGAAAAATCTGAATCAACTGAAGAAGATGAAGCAGAAGAAGAAGAACCTCATACCCCATTATTGAGGAGATTAGTGAGGGAAAGAAGGAAACCATAAATGTATAGTCCACCTGATTTTCGTTCTTATTTTTCATTATCTATTACTGATGATGATCCTAGAACTATCAGGGAAGCATTGAATTCAAAGGATAGTAAACTCTGGAAGAAGGCCATGGTTGAAGAAATGGATTCCTTGGATAAGAATGAGGCATGGGATCAAGTTGAGTTTCCAGCTGGAAGAAAATTTGTTGGTAGCAAATGGTTGTTTAAGAAAAATTTTAATGGACAAGGGAAAGTGAAGAAATACAAAGCTCGATTAGTAGAAAAAGGTTATTCCCGGGTAGAGGGAATTGATTTTGGTGAAAAAATTTCTCTTGTCGCCAAGTTAACTTCTATTATATTTCCTTTATCTATTGTTGTTGCTTTTGATCTTGAAGTGGAACAAATGGATGTGAAGACAATATTCCTACATGGGGATAAGGAAGAAGAAATCTACATGAAGCATCCAGAAGGATTTGTAGTGACGGGAAATAAATAGTTGGTTTGTAAGCTAAATATGTCACTATCTGGTCTGAAGCAATCACCTAGGATGTAGTACCAAAATTTTGACACATACATCCTTGGATTTGGATTTGTGAGAAGCAGGGTTGATCATTGTGTATATTCCAAGCAGGTTTGTAATCACTTCATTTATGTAGTGTTGTATGTTGATGACATGTTGTTGGTAGAAATAACATGGATGTTATCAAGGAGGTGAAATCACAGCTATCCTCCAAATTTGACATGAAGGATCTTGGTGTTGCTAACTTCATTATGGGAATGGAGATTAAAAGAGATCGTGCAAAAAAAAAACTCTGGTTGAATCAAAGAAAATATGTTGAGACAATATTGCAGAGGTTTAATATGCATGGAAGTAAACCGATCAAGGTTCCTATTCATATAGGTGTAAGGTTATCTATAGATCGGTGTCACAATAAATAGGAAGAAGAAGAGGACATGTCCCATATTTCGTATGCCAGTGCAGTTGGCAGTTTGATGTATGCAATGGTTTGTACTAGACCGGACATTGCACATGTAGTGGGAGTTTTGAGCATGTATATGTCAAAACCAGGGAAGGAGCATTGGACAATAGTAAAGAGTGTCTTCATGTATTTGCATGGCACTACCAGTTATGGATTGTGCTACCAAGGAAGACCTGGATTGGACAAAGTGTTAGACATACATGGGTTTGTTGATGTAGATTATGATGGAGATATGGATTGCATAAAATATAGAAGTGGGTATTTGGTTAACCTATTTGGAGGAGCAATCAATTGGATGAGAAAAAGATAGGTTGTAGTGGCACTCTCAACTATAGAAGCATAATACATGGCAACCACTCATGCAAGCAAGGAAGCAGTATGGTTGCAGAGATTGTGTTCAAGTATTGGGTTGGAACAAAAAGCGGTGAGATTAGATTGTGACAGTTAGAGTGCAATCTTCCTGGCAAAGAACTCTGTTTATCATTCAAAGAAAAAACATATTGATATTCAATATCACTTTGTGAGAGACATGGTTGAAGAAAAGAAGACATTGCTAGAAAATGTTGACACTTTGAAAAATGTTGCAGATTCATTGACAAAGTTTGTGAGCACAAAGAAGTTCTCCTGGTGTAGAGGAACAATGGGCATTGTTTCCCTAGATTGTTGACTATGTAATCTTGTGAACCCTTGTATGCAAAGAAAACAACAAGTGGGAGAATGCTGGGTATGTGTTATATTCTTTGCATGTGTGTGTGGGGGCGTGTCAGATTCGACAACTGCGTTTGACGATCCCAACTTTCTTCGCTCTTTGTGTCATATTCCCCAGGTGCTTTTCTCGAGGGTCCCAGGGGGCCAGGTTTGACCCCCCTGGTTACGCGTAACGTTCGGGGTAGCGCCCCAATTTTTTTTTTTTGCGGTTTTTGTATTTTAGTAAATTTTGCTATTTTTAACGGTTTTCTAAATTAATATCGGATTAAGAGATTAAGATTTTGGTAGCTACAAAATACCTAAAATATTATATATATTGTATGGTGAATGGTGAAAGTAATATGTATGAATTATTGATTAATTTATGTTTTGCTTAAAATCTATATACATTGCTTTACTTCAAAGATTTAAAACTTGCATTTTAATACCTTATTATATTTAATTACAAAGTTTAGGAAGGCTTTCAAACTTGATATGGATACGAAGATTTTAAAAATACATCACTCTCTCAACCTAAAGTGTTTTAGGTTGGTAGGATTGAGTTGACTCCAAAGATAAAAGATTACAAAGATAAAATAAAAGAGTTTAAAATATGAGATAAAGATTAAAGATTAAAAATATTAGTTTTTATTTGTAAAAATGTTTGAAATTTGAAATTATTTTTTTCCATATTTAGAGAATATAAATATAAATTTTCACATTCATTCTAAAAGAATATTCATTATTAAAGCAAATACATTTAAGATGTCTCTATCTCACCTTCAATTTAATATATCTCCCCAGTTCAACGGATTGATATTTTGATATTTTTACAGATATATTTCAACATTAATGTAGTAGGAGAAACAAACCAAAAATAAATAGACATGGCATGGGAGCCTTATGCACAAATATCTTTGGACATTAACGGAGTCGGAGAAACAAACAAAAAAATAGAGCTGGCATGGGAGCCTTATGCACTGTGGAATGAAGCCTTATGTTTCAACTTTAACGGAGTCGGAGAAACAAACAAAACATAGAGCTGGCATGGGAGCCTTATGCACTGTGGAATTAAGGGCTATCATATAGACCTTCTATGTTGGTGGATTTTGTAATAATTTGATCTAAATTTCATCTAAATATAAATTTGCAGTATCAACAATCATGAATTGTGTTTTTACATAAATTCCCATACTCAAAATCATCATTTGAGCACTGCAAACCATATTTCGACAATTTTTCCTTTGCAGATACAGGGCAATTTAAGTACTCGTATCAAGCGCCGCCTTATTCAAGACTGGAAGCCGCACCAGACCTGTCCGGAACATTATATTGAGAGAGATTCTCTGCTGAGAATCTTGAACATTTGTAAAGTTCAGGTCAGAAAACTTGTCATTTCGGGTAAGACTCCCAGAGATGTATAAAACTCGCCAAGGACAAAAATGCCAGA
>SNQJ01S0010825.1:57814-82284 GCA_010110895.2 Picea sitchensis | reverse complement strand
AAAGGAAAACATTTTTATAAAATATAAATAACTTAAATTATATTAATTAGGGGAATGAATTACATTCACATTTTTTATAAAATACAATTAATTTTTTAATTGAACGTAAGAAGGAATATTTTAGTAAAATAAAATTATATAATTACATGTAAAAAATAGTTTATATAATCAATTTAGTTGTTTTACATATATTTTAAATTTTAATATTGAAAATGCAAGAATATACAAGTTTTGGCTTTTCCCAAGATCATATGCGTCTTGATTTTGTAAGTTATTTGTATATTTTTAGTAAAATAAAATTATATGATTACATGTTAAAAAATAGTTTATATAATCAATTTAGTTGTTTTACATATATTTTAAATTTTAATATTGGAAATGCAAGAGTATACAATTTTTGTCTTTTCCCACATTGCATGCATAGGTGAGATGCATCTTGATTTTGTAAGAGAATATTTTTATTTATTTATTTATTTTTATTTTTTTTAAATTTGAGTTTAATATTTTATTGATTTGTAAAGAGAAACAATGCTTTATGAATTATTATTATTTAAAATGAGGTTAATGTATGCACAATAATATTTAAATTGTTTGAGTTTAAAGTGGTTGGATTTAATGGTGAAAAGCAAGGAATTTTTCACCATTAGGCAAGGTTCAAATGAGGGTTTAACCAAGATCCATGGGGTAACCTTGAGGTAGCGGTTGAATGTGTAGTTGGACCCAAAGAAATCATATTAAATGGTCACGTGACCTGTGCATACATAAGTGGATCAAAGCCCAATCCCTTGTCCTTCAAATTTTTAATCCCTTGGATTGGGTGATTGACTAAGCCACTACCGTCTCTATCACATGAAGAGAAAAAGGCATGACAGTTGCTCCTTGAACCATTACTCTTTCTTCAGGCTAGTACAGTTGTGGACAAGATCTTTTGGATCCTATGGAAGTTGGTTAGATCTTGAGTCTATAAATAACAAACTCCTTGGGTCATTATTATCATGGAAATCAAGAGATTGAGTTGATATCATAAGGAGATATCAAGTTCCAATATGCACTATGATGTTCTCATCATAGTGCACTTTACTTAAGTGTTGAAACAAAGTCTTTACACACCACCTTTTATCTTAAAAAATTTGTATCCCTCTTTGATTATATACAAAATTTGTCTATTTGTTTCGTTATAGGTTCCACCCTTTCCCCAATAGTAAGGGTGTGGTCATGATGGATATGTGGGAGATCATGGCTCCTAGTGGACATGGCTTTCATAAGTTTTGAAGTAGTGTTCAAGCAAATGATTTTCCCAGGAATGTGGACACATGACCCTCACTTCTCTAGGGAAGCCATCATGTCAAGGGACACATTTCCTTTGCTTCATTGGGTATTTTCCTTATTGGAATTTTATTGGCTCTTAATTCTATTGGTGTGGCACCCTTGTTGCTCATCTATTGGTTGTCTTTCAAGCTTGGACATAGACATTCTTTTACAGGTGTTGGATTAGCTTCCCTTGGGACTTCTCTGCTCTTTTATTCCCCTCGTCCAAGCTATGTTGACAAGTATCTCTCCCCTAGTTAGGCCCAATTTATGTGGGTGGTCATTTCTATTTGTCTTCAACTCATAGCCGGAAGGGGATTTTCGCACGTGGTCTTACATTTTCATTTCATGCACTCCTCTATTTTTTTATGGCTAACCAAACACCCAAGGATATTCTAGGATGAAGCAATCGGGGGCTAGGAGGAGAGGCACAACCAAGCCTTATTCCTCTGAGTGGGCCTCTTGTCGATCCCACAACATATGGGCAGAGAAAGCGACAGTTCATGCTAAGAAACTCTATCTTCTTGGCACCCATATCGACACTCATTAAAAGATTGAGGAGCTTGTGAATTGGGCAAGGAAAAAAGGTTCATAGACTCCAAAGCACCAAATCAACCAAGAATTTCATGATTGGTCTTTAATTCTAGATTTTCAAGATCAAGAGACACCAAAGTTTTCAGAGCCATGTAATTTTACTGGTTGGCCAAAAATCTCATTTCTTTATCAATCGAGGACAAGAAGGATAAGTAAGACGAGTCTCTGGACAGGCTAAGACAACTGAAATCCAAATTCACATTTTTATACAGAGTAGCATTTAGGCTCAGTTTCAAGGTGACAGATTGGGACCTTTCCAATGATGATGACACAATTGAGGTTGTAGGCACTTCAAAATCCCCAAGAACTAGCTCAGACCCGATCATTGTAGAAGAATAATTGGGTGACGAGACGAAAGACAAGGACAAGGCGCACGACATTTCCAACCAAGCAGGCCCACGCAAGCCCAAGCAAGCCACCTCCTAGTTAACCATGCTAGCTTCGATCGCTTTTTGGTTACTTGTCATTCTTGTTGTTTCTTTAGTATATGGATTCTATATATAAGGTCTTAGGATATAAAAGACATATTTGCACTTTCTCAGAAAGCATTGTAATGATCTTTAAATAACGTCTAAGGCTTGATTTTTATTTTGGTAAACCTCATAAAACCATCAATGTAATAGTTATTGTATGATATTAATACAAGAGTAGACTAGATTATCAAAAAAAAATTAAATTGCATAAATTTTATCATTCAAATGATTTTAAGTTTTCTAAACAATCTTCTATTTATTTTCTCTGTACATGTGGTGAATGGGAAACATGAACATGAAATGTTTCTTCCTATAAAGAATCTTACTTGGCTTTCAAAGAATATTTAGATTCTTATTACATTGAAAGTACTTGAGTTTGAGTCTTACATAATTTCATGTTCATGGGAAACATGAACATGAAATGTTTCTTCCTATAAAGAATCTTACTTGGCTTTCAAAGAATATTTAGATTCTTATTACATTGAAAGTACTTGAGTTTGAGTCTTACATTGAAAGTACTTGAGTTTAAGTTTTCTAAACAATCTTCTATTTATTTTCTCTGTACATGTGGTGAATGGGAAACATGAACATGAAATGTTTCTTCCTATAAAAAATCTTACTTGGCTTTTAAAGAATATTTAGATTCTTATTACATTGAAAGTACTTGAGTTTGAGTCTTACATAATTACTCCTATCAAAGTGAGAACCATAATAGAATGATACTTCATTTCTAGTTTGTATAAGATATTTGCAACTACATAGTGTTTTTCTTAAAACACAAGAATTTAGAAGTTCATAACTTGCCTTTTGTTGTTATGTTAATTGTGAGTTTTTGACCATTATAATAATTTATTTTGTTAACCATGATTGTAGAACATTGTATTAGATATCCATTTATCTCCTATCAATCTTTTCAACATGTTCAGTTGTAGTGGTGTAATTGAGAGATTCAATATACATTGAAAATCCAAAAGCCTAAACTGGATTTTACGCTAATATTTGATATGAGAATGGTAATTCATATGTGGTACATTTGGAGGATATCCCACACAAAAACCAAAGAAGTTCTTTGTTGATTCAGTGGAGACATAATTCACATATATGACTCTATGAGTGGTCTTGTGACATATGCAATTCCTCTTCCAACATAATAAGTGTACAAGTGGGTTGTTAAATTTTAAATTGAAATGGTGTAGTTACTTTCTATTAATTATTTATATTTATATGTCAATTAGTGGGAAATAAAAAATTAGTGGGAAATAAAAAAGGATATTGGTTAACTGTTTTACAAAATGATTTTTTTTGTTGGAACTTGGTAATATATATCTACACGAATCATTATTTTTTGTTGATTATTTTTTGTTGTTCATAATTTATTTATGAATGCGTAAATAGATTCAGCATGCTGAAAAACTTCGAGGGTGCTCGGATTTTACATAAATAATCACTTAAATCTATGAATCTAACAATTTCTAGCTGAATTTCGGGCAAATATCCCTGGAAAAAATATATTGAATCTTTAGCCTATGGCATAAGAAAAGGTGTTGGCTAGTTGTTCTACGAAATGGCTTTTTTAGCCAGAATCTGGCAATATAAATTTACACAAATCATTATTTTTTGTTGTTCAGAATCCATTTCTGAATGCAGAAATCCCTGGGATTTTACAGAAATAATCACTTAAATCTACAAATCCAACAATTTCTAGTAGATTTCGGGCAAATATCCCCGAAAAAAACACCTTTTCATAGAATCTTTAACCTATGACATAAGAAAGGAAATTGGCTAGCTGTTCTACCAAATATTTTTTTCAGCCAAAATCTGGCTATAAATTTACACAATTCATTATTATTTATTATTCAGAATCCATTTTTGAAAACATAAATAGTTTCAACATACTGAAAAACTCCTTATACTCTTGGTCACTATTTCCTCAGATTTACTCACAAACCCCAGTTGCCCTCCTTTGAACGATTTGTACCGTACCCATTGCCCTCCGTTCAACGATCTGTACTGCCAGAAAAGATCATGCAAACCTATACCTAACCCTAGCCAGTCGCCTGGATGCATCCCAACTCACATCCGTATTGAATTATTTGTTTGATTTCATGGCAGCGGGTTCAGAGGGGAGGATGGCAACCACAACAACCACCTCATCCTTACTGTCAGTAAGCCCCCCAAGAAAAGCAACCATCTATCTTTATCTAAATACCGCAGTCGCCACTTATCCACATCGATTACCTCATTAATTAATTACAAAAGCAAGCAACAAGTAAGGCGTGCAAATATTCCAAAACACCGGATATGCCAACCGACAACTTGCCATGCCAGCGCGTTGACAACTATAACCCTAAAACAAACAGAAATACGAGTCAGTTCAGAGCGGGCAAAAGTTTGGAGTAACTGAATTAATAGATAAAACTCATCTTGGAAATTTTGTTTAAAATTTGGTAGAAATTTATCTATACATCATAAATATTAAATTATATTATAATTTTAAATTTTGTTTCAAATAACCATATTTCATTTAGGAGTATGCTAAACGTTCGACCTTGGGAAAACTAGGTAAGGGAAAAAACTTAGAAAAACTAGGTAATGGAGAAAACTTAGAGGTAAGAGTAGGGGTGCATTAAATGATGTGAAGGACGGCGCCGCAGTGGATGGGAGTAAACGGAAACATGTAGACTAACGGAATTTGGAGATGGGCCCACCCCAAGAAATGGAGGAACGTCAAACGGTCGGGGATGGTGGCCGAAGATGGGACAGTTAACGATTTCCTGGCATCCAAAAAGTCGAACGTTTAGCCTACTCCTTTTATTCATCTATACATTATAATCTTAAAATTATATTAATAAAAACTAAATTAATAACCCTAATTGGTGTAAACCTTTTCTTATTTCTATTAAAAAAAAACGAAATGAGTTTTTCTGGGTATTAACTTAAATGCAAGGACATGATACCCTGTCAGCAGGTAAGAGAATCTTTCACATCACCAATAACAGGCCCTTGTTTTGTTCTCCCAATTCCGTCCTTCAATGACAACGTGCCCATTAACATCGCACGGATCATCTTCATCATCAGATCTATAGATCTATATACATCCAGAAACAATGGGAACCCAGGACCTGATTTTCGCATTTGCATAATGTTCTTCTTCATTCATCAACGTTCAGAAATGGCTCCAACGGCTCAGCTGCTGCGGTCCGCCGAAGCCTTAACAATGCCCGGAGTAAGCCCATCTCTGCAATTACCCTCTAATTTATTGCATACTGTCAATCCCCTTTGATCCGACATATGAACTCAACTGTCTAGGTTAAGCTAAAGTCTGATCTTACTGATATTGTCACAAACAGGTTCAGGTGATTGTTCTGAATGCTAATATGTACTGCCTACAGTGCCGTGACAGGGTCTCCAAAGTGCTCTCCAAAATGGACAGTATGATAATTCTTCATCACATTCTGCACATTGAGGCATTAATTTTTGCAGTGAAACGAATAATGAAAGAATATTTTAGCGCTCCCTTGAGTTCATTTTGTTTCATCATTTTCTAAATCTGTCTATTGTGATAATGGGCAGATTTGCTGGACTATGTGGTCGACGTGACGCAGAAGAAGGTAACAGTGAGAGGGCGTGTGTGTCCCAAGAAGAGAATGCATCGAATTAGATTAATGGCCAACGACGAGAAGAAAAAGGCCACCGAATTTCAGAGGTTGGGAGGTGAAGGATACCCTACTGATGTACAGCAGCAATACTGCAGCGGCAGGCCGAAGAAATCAACTGATAATCTCATTCACCGGGCCTGCTGTTTTGATTGTGCATCGTCTTAGCGGCCTCTGCGTGTTGTTGATCTGTAGATACCTTTTCTTATCATTATTATTTGTAATTAACCTGACAACTCTATCCCCTCTTCCTTCCTTTACACAGTGGAATCCAAAGCAATTTCTCTGGCATTTTGGTCATTGGCGAGTTTTATACATCTCTGGATAAATTACCCTAAATGACAAGTTTTTTGTCCATAAATTTACAAATGTTCAAGATTCTCAGCAGAGAATCTCTCTCATTATAATGTTCCGGACAGGTCTGGTGGGGCTTCAAGTGGTGCATAAAGCGGCGTTTGATACAAGTACTGAAATTGCGCTGTATCTGCAAATTGCAAAGGAAAAATTGTTGAAATATGGTTTGCATTGCTAAAGTAATTTTTTGTTTGTTTCTCCGACTACGTTAATGTTGAAAGAGATCTGTAAAAATATCAGCCAGCGGTTGAACTGGAGAAATATATTAAATTGGAGGTGAGATAGAAACATGTGATATGTATTTGATTTAATAATGAGTATTTTCAGAATGCATGTGAAAATGGTATTTGTATTCCTTTAATATAAATAAAGTGAAAAAAATTCAAACCCTTTAAAAAATTTCAAATCCATATCAGGTTTGAAAGCAACTTGTACAAGCTCGAAACTTTGTAATTAAATATAATAAGGTGTTAAACTTGTTATTTGGAGATATTACTAACTCAATTTCCCCACCGAGACGTCCAGAAGTTTCTTCGTTCTAGATTAAATCGTATTCCAGAATTTTCTCACATCAAATGGTCGAGACGCTCAGAATTAAAACTATAAATACTTGTAAAATCCCTCGCTATTGGCAAGGGCTATAAGCTGTGTAATGAGCAATCACAATTGAATATAATCCGATTTCTTACTCTGTTTTCTGCTCCTCTGTTTTTCTCTACACATGTAATTTAGTTTATCTGAGCTCCTTCACCATTGCTAGCATTTCAATTGTTGTACAGGAAGTAAAGAGAATTCGTGGGGTTTCTTGCACGATTTACAGGTCTAAATTGAGTGGGGTGATTCCAGATTTGATTGGTAAATTTGCAGGTCGTAGCAATCTCCATTGAAGACAGGGAAGAGGTTCTAGGTTGTGAATACAACAGAACCCCAACAACTGGTATCAGAGCTGTAAGGTGAGAAGAGGTCGTTGGTATAATCGTGGGAGGTCATTGGAATGCCCACAAGGAGAAAGCACGAGAGAATCTGTCCGTGAGTGTAGAAGGAGAAATTGTTGACCACAAGAAGACTTTGATTCTCATTAAGCATGGAGACAATATTGCCGAGTGACATGGAGAAGTTGAAAAGGGTTAATTTTACCCTATGGAAGTCGCATGGAGGATTAATTTTTCCCTATGGAAGTCGCATGGAGGATATAATAGGATATAATGATTTTGAGAGATCATTATTTTCCAATTAAGGGAATAGCAAAGAAATCCTCATTTGTCTCAAGCTAGATAGGAAGGACATTGTCACAATTCGTCAGTGTCTAGCAAAAGAATGTCTACTTTAATGTGGTCAAAGAGAAGACCAGTGTCTAGTAAAGAATGTCTACTTTAATGTGGTGAAAGAGAAGACCACAAAGGATCTATAACACAAATTGCATTATTTATATGAGAAAAATATGACATCAAATAAGTTTTTTTTTATGAATAAATTATACAATCTCACGATGAAGCAGGGCGCTTTAGTAGCAGAGCACTTAAACGAGTTCAGTATAATTACCAGTCAACTCGCCTCTGTCAAAATAATCTTGGATGATGAGATTAGAGCCATCTTATTGATGTGCTCTATGCCAGATAGCTGGGAGAATCTGATTGTAGCTATGAGCACTTCGGTACTTGCAGGAACCCTGAAATTCGATGGTGGTAGCAACAACTTAATGAATGAGGAGTTGTGACGTAAATCAGTTACAAAAAATTAGGGAAGAGAAACTCTAACTCTAGCTGATCGCGACAAGAAAATTGATCAAGGTCGTCAAGGGCGTTTGAGGTCAAGAAGCAAATCGAAATCGAGAAGAAGATGGCTCACTTGTTATCACAGTAGAAAAACAGGACATATGAAAAAGGAGTGTTGAATCTGGAAGTGAGAATAGAAGGATAAAAAACTAGCAAGGACATCAGCTAGCACAAATGAAGGTGAAACTATTGTTGTAGTTTCAAAGAATGAGGTTTTATTTGCATCCAACTATAGCATTGATTGGATTATTGACTCTAGGGTATCTCACCATGTAACCCCAAGTATAGATAACTTTGTTGCATACAGTTCTCATGATCATGGTAAAGTGCATTTGGGAAATAATCACTTTTGTAGCGTTGTTGGAGTGGGAGATGTCTAGATCAAGATAAAGGAAGGACAACATATTTGATTGAAACAAGTTAGGAACGTTCCAGAGATGCGCATGAGTTTGATCTATGTAGGTCGATTAGATGATGAAGGTTGTTCTACAAGCTTTGGAAAAGGTGGTTGGAAAATTAGTAAAGGGGCACTGCTCATGGATAAAGAATCCAAGACATGAACATTGCATACATTAAGAGCGATATCAGAGAAATCAGATGTGATTGTTGTTGCAAGAGAACAAATATTAGTAGATTTGTGGCATAAGCGTATGGCTCACATGAACGAGAAGGGTCTCAAAGTCCTTGTTGGAAAAAATCTTCTTCCAGTTTTGAAATCCTATAATCTGGATCTTTGTGAGCATTGTATCTATGGTAGGAAATGAAGGGTTTCATTTATTATAAGTGGCCATGAATGGAAAATAGATTTATTAGAATTGATACATTCTAATGTGTTTGGACTAGTAACATTAATTCTTTATGAAGAGCCTCACACTTTGTAACATTTATAGATGATGCATCTAGGAAGCTTTAGGCCTGCCCTATGAAAAGCAAAGGTGAGGAATTCGATATATTTCAAAATTTCTATGTTGTTGTTGAAAGAGAAATTAATCAATCGCTTAAGTGTTTGAGGACAGATAACGGTGGGGAGTATTTCTTCAACACATTCAAAGAGTATTGTAACAGGTTTGGTATAAAGCATGAGAAGACTGTTCCTCTTACTCAAAAAAATGGTACTGCAGAAAGAATGGATCATACTATCATGGAGAAGGTGAGGAGCATGTTGTCAAATTATGGATTGGAGAAGCATTTTTGGGCAGGAGTAGTAAAGACAACTTGCTACCTAATAAAACGATCTCCTATTATAGCTTTGGATGGTGGCATTCCCGAATAAGTTTGGATGGGTAAAAGATTAAATTATTCTCACCTAAAAGTATTTGGACGTGAGGCATTTGTGCATATTCCCAAAGAGAATAGAACTAAGCTAGATGATAAAACCATGAAGTGTATTTTTCTAGGATTATCAAATGGTGAGTTTGGTTATCGATTGTGGGATTCAGTGAACAATAAAGTTATTATAAGAAGGGATTCCATATTTAATGAGTTAGATATGTTTAATAAGTATGCAGGTAATATGGAGGTCAAGAAATTTGTTGATAGGTTAGTTGAATAACAAATTGATACTCCACCATCACAAGAAAAGAGCAGCATATTCAAGAGCAAGTTGAACAAAAAATGGAAGATGATGAACAAAAACAAGAAGAAGAAATTGTACAACAACCGTTGCAAGCATTCCAACCTAAAAAAGCACCGCCACAATTGCTCGCAGATCTATTAGGCCTCCCAATCCTTCACAAAGGTATCCTCCCTCAAATTATATTTTATTAACTAATGAAGGTGAACCTGATGGTTTTTCAAGGGGGTTTGTAAAGTTGAGAACAACAAAGAATGAAAGAAATTTATGAAGGAAGAAATGGAGTCCTTGTTCGAAAATGAAACTTAGGAGTTGGTGCAGCTTTCAAAAGGAAGAAAATCCCTACAAAAAAATGGATGTACATGATTAAGCACAAGGGAGAAGGGAAAAGGGAAAGATATAAGGCAAGGATCGTAGTGAAAGGATTTTCTCAAAATGAAGGAATTGATTTCATTGAAATATTCTCTCCTATTGCTAAGATGTCATCTATTAGAATAATTCTTAGTCTTGTCGCTGCTTTAGATTTGGAGTGTGAACAATTAGATGCAAAGATACCCTTCCTTCATGGTGAATTGGAAGAAGAGATATATATGGAGAAACCAAAAGGTTTCAAAATAAAAGGTACAAAAAACTTGGTCTCTAAGTTGAAGAAGAGCCTCTATGGACTGAATTAGGCACCTCACCAATGGTATAGGAACATGGATTTAGAAGACTAGAGGATGATCATTTTGTCTACATTAAGAGGTATGGCCAGGAAAAGTACATTATACTATCGTTGTATGTGGATGACATGTTGGTTGTCGAACATGATAAGAATACGATTAACAAGTTGAGGAAGGACTTGGGCGGCTAGTTTGCAATGAAAGATGTGGGTCCAACACAACAAATATTGGGATTGAAGATCATAAATGAGAGAAATGAGAGAAAATTGTGGTTGTCACAAGAAAAATATATCAAGAAGTTGCTTGATAAGTTGAATATGATGGACGCCAAGCCGATTGGTACACCTCTTGCATCCCACTTTAAACTGAGTGTTCATTTGTTCCCTTGTGATGACAAGGAGGATGAAATGAGTAAAATTACTTATGCTTCAGTAATTGGTAGTTTGATGTATTCCATGGTATGTACTCAGCGAGATATTGCACATTTAGCGGGAGTAGTGAGGAGGTTCCTTGCAAATCTAGAAAAACAACATTGACAAGCGATAAAGTGGATTTTGAGGTATCTGAAGGGTACTAGTAATTATTGTCTATATTTTGGTAATACTGATGTTGTGATTGAAGGTTATACAAATGCAGATATGGCTAGAGATGTGGACACTAGAAATTCCATTACTGACCCTATTTATATACCTTTGTAGGTGCAGCAGTGTCTTGAGTATCTAGACTACAAAAAGTAGTAGCCCTTTCCAGCATAGAGGTAGAATACATAGTTGCAACAGAAGCTTGCAAAAAGATGTTGTGGATGCAATGATTCCTAGGAGAGTTCGGAGTAAAAAAGTTAAATATGTGTTGTATTGTGACAGTTAGATTTCCATCCATTTAGAAAAAAACCAAACATATCATTCAAAGGCCAAGCACATTGACATCAGGTACTGTTTAATTTGGCAGGTATTGAAGGAAGGACATTTTACCTTAGAAAAGATGATTATAGATGAGAACCCTACTGATATGATGACCAAAATTCTTCCAAGAGACAAGAAAAAACTGTGTCGAAGCTTTGTAGGCCTAGGGGTGACTTGATGAGAAGGTTTGAGAAAGGATCAATAGTTGTAGTTTATTCTCCAGGAGCCTCCATTTATCTTCAAGTGGGAGAATGTTAACGGTGAAGCGTAATTTCGGCTTCTAGAAACCGTTGTTTCAACTACCACGCTCCCCATCACCACAAGCTATAGAAATTGTTGCTAGATACCACGACCATTGAAATCACAATGTTTATAAATTTCTCGCTTGATCTAGAATAGAGATGCTCAGAAACTTCTTTGTTGTTGACCCAGACATTTCTACATTAAATCGTATTCCAAACTTTTCCCACGTTGAAGGGTCGAGACACTTAGAATTAAACTATAAATACTTGTAAAATCCCTCGCCATTGGTGTAATACCCCAGGTTCACCCTAGTTGTAATTGAGCATATAGGTTGGTGAGCCATGTTACTTTGAGGATAGACTGCATGTGTACTAAATAGGTTGGTGAGCTAGATACTAAAAGGCATGTAGGCATATCCTGTGTATTATGTAATCATAATTGGATAATAATAAAATCACACCATTGCATGCAGACTGACCCGACAAAAGAGTAAGGGGGCTAAACTCCACTAGAAAAGGGAAAAGCGGGATAAGAGTCTTAGGTTAAGGGGCTAAGACTAAGGATCTTAGGCCAAGAGAATATTTTTAATAATAATTTCTAAAATTTAACTTAGGGATGCATATGCATTATGCTATCCTAAGTTCCTATGGAAGAGGAACGAATCACCAAGTGGGTGCAAAGGGAGATCATAAAGTGACAAGTGTCTTTTTATGCACATGCAAATATAATGGGGGAATGGAGTGTAGTTTCGGATTTGAACTTTCATTTTCTCACCATCGTGGAAGAGGATCATCTCCTATGCTACCATCTATACTTCCTTCCATCACCATAACTAT
Organism: Picea sitchensis; assembly: GCA_010110895.2. Taxonomy (NCBI): domain Eukaryota; kingdom Viridiplantae; phylum Streptophyta; class Pinopsida; order Pinales; family Pinaceae; genus Picea; species Picea sitchensis. The sequence continues at coordinate 69,908 of SNQJ01S0010825.1, read as the reverse complement.
AGGGGGGAAAGATGGGAAGCATTTTCTGGTGAATTGGAACTAAAGAGGCAGGTTGAGGAAGGACTGGGGAAACTAGTTTGCAATGAAAGATTTGGGTCCAACACAACAAATATTGGGAATGAAGATCATAAATGATCGAAAGGAGAAAAAATTGTGGTTGTCACAAGAAAAATATATCAAGAAGTTGCTTGATAAGTTCAATATGATGGACTCCAAGCCGGTTGGTACACCTCTTGCATCCCACTCTAAACTTAATGTTGATTTGTGCCCTTGTGATGACTAGGAGGAAATGCGTAAAATTCCTTATGCTTCATTAATTGGTAGTTTTATGTATTCCATGGTATGTACTCAGTGAGATATTGCACATTTAGTGGGAGCAGTGAGAAGGTTCCTTGCAAATCTAGAAAAACAACATTGACAAGCGATAAAGTGGATTTTGAGGTATCTAAAGGGTACTAGTCATTATTGTCTATATTTTGGTAATAATGATGTTGTGATTGAAGGTTATACAGATGAAGATATGGCTAGAGATGTGGACACTAGAAATTCCATTATTGACCTTATTTATATACCTTTGTAGGTGCAACAGTGTCTTGGGTATCTAGACTGCAGAGAGTAGTATCCCTTTCCACCATAGAGATAGAATACATAGTTTCGACAGAAGATTGCAAAGAGATGTTGTAGATGCAGCAATTCCTAGGAGAGTTTAGAATAAAAATATTAAATATGTGTTGTATTATGACAATCAAAATGCCATCCATTTATCAAAAAACCTAACATATCATTCAAAGACCAAGCACATTGACATCATGTACCATTTAATTTGGCAGGTATTGAAGGAAAGAAATTTTACCTTAAGAAAAGATCCTTACAAATGAGAACCTTGCTAATATGATGACCAAAATTCTTCCAAGAGACAAGAAAGAATTGTGTCAAATCTTTGTAGGCCTAGGGGTGACTTTATGAGAAGGTTTGAGAAAGGATCAACAGTTGTAGTTTATTATCCAAGAGTCTTCATTTATCTTCAAGTGGAGGAATGTTAACAGTGAAGCGTAATTTCGGCTTCTAGAAATTGTTGTTTCAACTACCATGCCCCCCATCACAAGAAACTCTAGAAATTGCTGCTAGATACCACGACCATTGAAATCACAATGTGCAGAACTTTCTCACTTGATCTAGAGTAGAGATTCTTAGAAACTTCTTTGTTGTTGACCCAAACATTTTTAGACTAAATCGTATTCCAAACTTTTTCCACGTCGATAGTCAAGACACTCAGAATTAAAACTATAAATACTTGTAAACTCCCTCACCATTGGTGTAATACCAGAGGTTGACCCTAGTTGTAATTGAGCATATAGGCTGGTGAGTCGCGTTACTTTGAGGATAGAGTGCTTCTGTACTAAATAGATTGTTGAGATAGATACTAAAAGACATGTAGGCCTATCCTGTGTATTATGTAATCATAATTGGATAATAATAAAATCACATCATTGCATGCAGACCGACCCGACAAAAGAGTAAGGGGGATAAACTCCACTAGAAAAGGGAAAAGGGGGATAAGAGCCTTAAGTTAAGAGGCTAAGGCTAAGGGGCTTAGGACAAAAGAATATTTTTAATAATAATTTCTAAAATTTAACTTAGGGATGCATATGCATTATGCTATCCTAAGATCCTATGGAAGAGGAACGAAACACCAAGTGGGTGAAAAGGGAGATCATAAAGTGACAAGTGTCATTTTATGCACATGCAAATATAATGGGGGAATAGAGTGTAGTTTCGTATTTGAATTTTCATTTTCTCACCATCATGGAAGAGGATCATCTCCTCGGTTACCATCAATACTTGCTTCCATCACCATAACCACAAGGGGGAAAGTTGTGAAGCGTTTTTTGGTGAATTGGAACTGAAAAGGCAAGTTGTCAAGTGTTAATAAGTTGTGTTAACACCTCGAGAAATCATTTTTTCAATTACCACGCCCCCGTTACGAGAAACAGTTTCTACCTACACGACCATTGAAGTCAAAACGTGTAGAAATTTCCCTCTTGATCAAGTGTACAGACATCCATAAATTTCTTCGTTCTAGATTAAATCGTATTCAGGAATTTTCTCACGTCGAATGGTCAAGACACTCATAATTAAAACTATAAATACTTTTAAAATCCCTCGCCATTGGCAAGGGTTGTAATGTGTGTAATGAGCAATCGAAATTGAATTTAATCTAATTTCTTACTCTGATTTCTGCTCCTTTGTTTTTCTCTACACATGTAATTTAGTTTATCTTTGCTCCATCATTGGTAGAATTTTAAATGTTGTCTAGGAAGTAAAGGGAATTTGTGGGGTTTCTTGCACAATTTTCAGGTCTAAATTGAGTGAGGCGATTCCAGATCTGATTGGTAAATTTGCAGGTTGTAACAATCTCCATTGAAGGCAGAGAAGAGGTTCTAGGTTGTGAATACAAAAAAAAAACCCAACAACTGGTATCAGATATGTAAGGTGAGAAGAGGTGGTTGGTATAATCATGGGAGGTCATTGAAATTCCCACAAGGAGAAATCACGAGAGAATATGTATGTTCGTGTAGAAGGATAAATTGTTGACCACAAAAAGGCTTTGATTCCAGTGTTGGTTTCTTCAAATTGTTGAAGGTTTAATTAAGCAACGTCCAAGTTGAGTCCCATTAAGCATGGAGACAACAATGCCGAGTGACATGGAGAAGTTGAACAAGGTTAATTTTTCCCTATGGAAGTCATAGATAGAGGATACACTGATTTTGAGGTATCATTATTTTCCAATTAAGGGAACAACAAAGAAACCCTCATTGATGACAAATGAGGATTGGCTCAAGCTAGACAGGAAGGCCATTGCCACAATTTGTTAGTGTCTAGAAAAGAATGCCTACTTTAATGTGGTCAAAGAGAAGATCACAGAATATCTATAACACAAATTACATGATCTATATGAGAAAAATATGACATCAAATAAGGTCGTCTTGATGAATAAATTATACAATCTCAAGATGAAGGAGGGCACTTTAGTAGCATAGCACTTAAACGAGTTCAGTATAATTACCAGTCAACTCACCTTTGTCAAAATAATCTTGGATGATAAGATTAGAGCCATCTTACTGAGGTGATCTATGCCAGATAGCTGGGAGAATCTTATTGTAGCTATGAGCACTTCGGTGCTTGCAGAAACCCTGAAATTCGATGATGTTATCAACAACTTAATGAATGAGGAGTTGCGACGTAAATTAGTTATAGAAAATTAGGGAGGAGAAAATCTAACTCTAGTTGATCGCGACAGGAAAATTGATCAAGTTATTCAAGGGCGTTTGAGGTCAAGAGGAAAATCGAAACTGAGAAGAGGACGGCTCACTTTTTATCACAGTGGAAAAATAGGACATGTGAAAAAGGAGTGTCGAATCTGGAAGCAAGAATAGAAGGATAAAAAACAAGCTAGGACATTAGCTAGCACAAATGAAGGTGAGACTATTGTTGTAGTTTCAAAGAATGAGGTTTTATTTACTGTTTCAATGGAAGATGCATGTTTATTTGCACCCAACTATAGCATTGATTGGATTCTTGACTCTAGGGTATCTCACCATGTAACCCCGAGGATAGATAACTTTGTTTCATACAGTTCTCGTGATTATGGGAAAGTGCATTTGGGATATAATCACTTTTGTAGAGTTGTTGGAGTGGGAGATGTCCAAATCAAGAAAAAAGGAAGGAGAACATATCTTATTGAAACATGTTAGAAGTGTTTCAGAGATGCGCATGAGTTTGATCTCTATAGGTCGATTAGATGATGAAGGTTGTTATACGATCTTTGGAACAGGTGGCTGGAAAATTAGTAAACGAGCACTGCTCATGGATAAAGGATCCAAGACATGAACATTGTATACATTAAGAGTGATATCAGAGAAATCGAATGCAATTGTTGTTGCAAGAGAACAAATCTTAGAGATTTGTGGCATAAGCGTATGGGTCACATGAATGAGAAGGGTCTCAAAATCCTTGTTGGCAAAAATCTGCTTCCAGGTTTGAAATCATATAATCTTGATCTTTGTGAGCATTGTATCTATGGTAGGCAATGAAGGGTTTCATTTATTAGAAGTGGCCATGAATGGAAAACAGATTTGTTAGAATTGATATATTCTGATTTGTTTGGGCTAGTAACATTAAGTCTTTATGAAGAGCCTCATACTTCATCACATTTATAGATGATGCATCTAGGAAGCCTTGGGCCTACCCTATGAAAAGAAAAGGTGATGAATTCCATATATTTTAAAATTTCCATGTTGTTGTTGAAAGAGAAACTAATCAAGTTCTCAAGTGTTTGAGGACAGATAACGATGGGGAGTATTGCTTCAATGCATTCAAAGAGTATTGTAACATGTTTAGTATAAATAATGAGAAGATTGTTCCTCTTACTCCTCAACAGAATGCTACTGCAGAAAGAATGAATCACACTATCATGGAGAAGGTGAGGAGCATGTTGTCAAATTATGGATTGGAGAAGCATTTTTGGGTAGAAGTAGTGAAGACAACTGGCTACCTGATAAATCAATCTCCTACTATAGCTTTGGATGGTGGTATTCCTGAATAAGTTTGGATGGGTAAAAGAGTAAATTATTCTCACCTAAAAGTATTTGGATGTGATGCATTTGTGCATATTCCCAAAGATAATAGAACTAACCTAGATGATAAAACCATGAAGTGTATTTTTCTAGGATATGCAAATGGTGAGTTTGGTTATCGATTGTGGGATTCAGTGAACAATAAAGTTATTATAAGAAAGGATTGCATATTCAATGAGTTAGATATGTTTAAGAAGTATACAGGTAATATGGAGGTCAAGAAAGTTGTTGACAGGTTTGTCAAATAACAAATTGATACTCCATTGTTGCAAGAAAATGAGCAGCATATTCAAGAGCAAGTTGAACAAAAAATTGAAGATGATGAACAACAACAAGAAGAAATTGTACAACAATCGTTGCAAGAATTCCAACCTAAAAACGCACCACCATAATTGGCTTGTAGATCTATTAGGCATCACAATCCTTCACTAAGGTATCCTCCGTCAAATTATATTTTATTGACTAATGAAGGTGAAACTGATAGTTTTCAAGGGGTTTGTAAAATTGAGAACAACAAACAATGAAAGAAATTTATGAAGGAAGAAATGGAGTCCTTGTTGGAAAATGAGACTTAGGAGTTGGTGAAGCTTCCAAAAGGAAGAAAATCCCTACAAAAAAAATGGGTGTACATGATTAAGCATGAGGGAGAAGGGAAAAAGGAAAGATATAAGGCAAGGATCGTAGTGAAAGGATTTTCTCAAAAGGAAGGTATTGATTTCATTGAAATATTCTCTCCTTTTGTTAAGATGTCATCTATTAGAATCATTCTTGGTCTTGTCGTTGCTTTAGATTTGGAATGTGAACAATTAGATGTAAAGATAGCCTTCCTTCATGGTGAATTGGAAGAATATATCTATATGGAGAAACCAAAAGGTTTCAATATAAAAGCTACACAAAACTTGGTCTGTAAGTTGAAGAAGAGCCTCTATGGACTAAAGTGGGCACCTCACCAATGGTATAGGAACATGGATTTAGAAGACTAGAGGATGATCATTGTGTCTACATTAAGAGGCATGGCCAGGAAAAGTACATTATACTATTGTTGTATGTGGATGACATGTTGGTTGTCGAACATGATAAGAATATGATTAACAAGTTGAGGAAGGACTTGGGCAACCAGTTTGCAATGAAATATTTGGGTCGAACACAACAAATATTGGGAATAAAGATCATAAATGATCAAAAGGATAGAAAATTGTGGTTGTCACAAGAAAAATATATCAAGAAGTTGCTTGATAAGTTGAATATGATGGATGCCAAGCCGGTTGGTACACCTCTTGCATCCCACTTTAAACTGAGTGTTGATTTGTGCCCTTGTGATGACAAGGAGGAGTAAATGAGTAAAATTCCTTATGCTTCAGTAATTGGTAGTTTGATGTATTCCATGGTATGTACTCGGCCAAATATTTCACATTTAGTGGGAGTAATGAGCAGGTTCCTTGCAAATCTAGACAAACAACAATGACAAGGAATAAAGAGGATTTTGAGGTATCTAAAGGGTACTAGTCATTATTGTCTATATTTCAGTAATAATGATGTTGTGATTGAAGGTTATACAAATAAAGATATTGCTAGAGATGTGAACACTACAAATTCCATTACTGACCTTATTTATATACCTTTGTAGGTGCAACAATGTATTGGGTATCTAGACTACAGAAATTAGTATCCCTTTCAACCATAGAGGTAGAATACATAGCTATAGCAGAAGCTTTCCACCATAGAGGCAGAATACATAGTTGCAGCAGAAGCTTCCAAAGAGATATTGTGGATGCATTGATTCCTAGGAGAGTTGGGAATAAAAAAAGATAAATATGTTGTGTATTGTGACAGTTAGTATGCCATACATTTAGCAAAAAACCCGACATATCATTCAAAGACAAAGCACATTGACATCAGGTACCATTTAATTTGGCAAGTATTGAAGGAAGCACATTTTACCGTAGAAAATATGATTTCAGATGAGAACCTTGTTGATATGTTGACCAAAATTATTCCAAGAGACAAGCAAGCACCGTGTCGAAGCTTGGTAGGCATGAGGGTGACTTAATGAGAAGGTTTGAGAAAGGATCAACATCTGTAGTTTATTATCCTAGAGCCTTCATTTATCTTCAAGTGGGAGAATGTTAATAGTGAAGAGTAATTTTGGCTTCTAGAAACCATTGTTTCAACTACCACGCCCCCCATCACCAGAAACTCTAGAAATTGTTGCTTGATACCAAAGACATTGAAATCACAATGTGTAGAAATTTATCACTTGATATAGAGTAGAGACACTCATAAACTTCTTTGTTGTTGACCCAAACATTTCTAGATTAAATCGTGTTCCAAAGTTTTCCCACATCGAAGGATCGAGATGCTCTGAATTAAAACTATAAATACTTGTAAACTCCCTCGCCATTGGTGTAATACCCCAGGTTGACCCCAGTTGTAATTGAGCATATAGGATGGTGAGCCATGTTACTTTGAGGACATAGTGCATGTGTACTAAATAGGATGGTAAGCACTAAAAGGAATGTAGGCATATCCTGTGTATTATATAATCATAATTGGATAATAATAAAATCACACCATTGCATGCAGACCGACCCAACAAAAGAGCAAGGGGGATAAAATCCACTTGAAAAGGGAAAAATGGGATAAGAGTCTTAGGTTAAGGAGCTAAGACTAAGGGGCTTAGGCCAATAGAATATTTTTAATTATAATTTCTAAAATTTAACTTAGGAATGCATATGCATTATGTTATCCTAAGTTCCTATGGAAGACGAATAAATCAACAAGTGGATGCAAAGGTAGATCATAAAGTGACAAGTGTCATTTTATGCACATGCAAATATAATGGGGGAATAGAGTGTAGTTTTGGATTTGAACTTTCATTTTCTCACCATCGTGGAAGAGGATCATCTCCTTTTCTACCATCTATACTTGCTTCCATCACCATAACCATGGGGTGGGGAGTTGGGAAGTGTTTTCTGGTGAATTGGATCCGAAGAGGCAGTTTTTCAAGATCGTATGTTGCATAAGAGGTGGGTTGTCAAGCCCATAATCATTCTCTCTAGGTGGGAGAATAACTGGGAATTGAATTCCCAAAGTGCCAATTGTAACTACAGGGCCCTAAGGCTTCATGTTCGGCTTGTTGCTAAAGCCCGAAAAGGAGGTGGGGCATCCAATGGGGCACACTTCCTGGGTGGGACAAGAATGTAGGGAATTAGAGACTTTAGTTGGCTGGAGTTGAGACTTAAATATGAGCATTACTGTTGTTTAGCAGACTCGCGTGGGATAGGAATCCCTTTTTCCCAAAGCCCAGCTTGAGGGTGACCTGCTGTCAATTTTTGGGCAACAGAGTCTATGGATAGGAGGAAAGTTGGAGGTTTGCATGCATTTGGTGGCTATTTATACCAGATAAGTGGTTCACCATCTATTTTTCTGAATTCTTGTATGAATAACTTTGTATTCATGTTAACGAATACTATTGTGTTATTATGCTCAATATGCTCCTATTAAATTTGTACATGGACTATGATTATATATTTCATGTCATGAGTATTTACTATTTGAATTATCATTGGGCATTTGTTTCCAAATTTGTACAAGAATTGGTAATTATACTCCACAATCATGCATAATGTCTTTTGAGATTATACTTTTGTATAGTTGTTGCCACGAATGCCTAGGACTGTGTAATCAGTGCATGAGAAAAATTATGTAATTAATGTGTGTTTCTTTTGTTATATCACATGTGTAAATAAAATATTTATTTATGTGTATATATTCATAGTGATCTACCTATAATAGAGCCACATGTTCGTATATTGGACCTGCACAAGATGAATATAAAGTGTAGAAGTGAAATTGTTAACATGTTTGCATTATGTTTGACTAAATTGCTAAACAAATTTTATCTCTATGGATTGATATCATAGTTGTAATTATCGTGATTGTTACCATTTAAGGCTGGAAATGCCCTAGAAATGTAACCAACAGAATGATGCAGCATGAGGTTGTGGGACTGCTAAGTTTCAAGGAATAAGTAATAACCCATTCAACACTAAATGAAATCGATGAAACTCAGTAACCGTCGATCCATAAGTTGGAATTGATCCCAACCATCCAACGATACGATATCGCTCTTTGAAATTACCCTGTAAAGCAATGAGAGACAACAATTGTCGATCTAGTGAACAGGGTCGATCTCAACCGTCCATAGATGGAATAGTTACCACTGTCAGATGATAGCGCCAAGTAAATCTCAGCTATCGAGTTTCGTAACCAAGCTCAAGAGGGAGTTCTGCGTCCCGGGGCACCGGAGCACCGGACACCAGAATAATTCTAAGCCCAAGCCCCTTTAGAAGTCCCGACACGTTGATGTCTGGGGACTAGGATTCCAACCCCTGGTAAAATGCCTCGTTGCATAAGCATGAGGGAGAGGTAGAGAATGTGACAACATAGTGACGTAAAGTTTGAGCTTGGCAGCGATGGTGTCACGGGGTTTACACTTGTCCACGTATGGTTGCAGACATGTAGAGAATGGACCCATGTTGGGATTTAGCTTTTGAAAAAGTGCCTTAAGATATAAGCCATCAGATCTGGGAAGCCAACAGATATGAGCCATTGATCACGGTCATATGGGGTCAATTGGATCCCCAACCCCCAAAATGTTTCTTGAACTCAAATTGTTGGATGGGTCGGTGGCTCGATGCTTGGTGAGCAATGTTCCCACATGGGGTTCCAACCCTCTACAACAAGTGCGAGCATAGGTGAAGGAAATTTTACCTTAGAAAAGATACTTACAGATGACAACCCTGCTGATATGAGGACCAAAATTATGCCAAGAGACAAGCAAGCAGTGTGACTTTGAGTCTTACTCAACTACTCCTATAAAATTTAGAGCCATAATAAAATGATACTTAATTTCTAGTGTTGAACATTGCATTAGATATCCATTTTGCTAATATTGAACTTATCAACATGTTCAATTATAATAGTGCAATTGATGAATTGCATATACAATTACAATCCAAAAACCTAAACCTAATTATCCTATAATAGTTTATGTGAGAATGATAGTTCATAGTGTGTACATTCATAGCATATCCCACACAACAACCAAAAAAGTTCTTTATTGATTTATCAAATACATAATTCACATATATATGATTCTATGAGTGGTCTTGTGACAAGTGCAATTCCTCTTCCAAAAGAATATTATACAAGTGGGATGTTAAAATTTGAATTTGAAATGCTGTACTTTCTCTATATTAATCATCTACATGTTCTGCCAAAGGATAGAGCTACTATGCCAAGTAGTGGGAAATAAGAAAGTCTCCTTGTATTCTTGGTCACTATTTCCCCGGATTTGCTCAGAAGCCCCCGTTGCCCTCCGTTCAACAATTTTTACCGCCCGAAAAAATCATGCGAATCTATACCTAACCCTACCCAGCCGCCTGGATGCATCCCAACACAAATCCCTATTGAATTATTTGTTTGATTTCCTGGCAGCGGGTTCAGAGGGCTCAGGGTTGGATGGCAACCACAACAACCACCTCATCCTTACTGTCAGTAAGCCCCCCAAGAAAAGCAACCATCTATCTTTATCTGAATACCGCAGTCGCCACTTATCCACATCGATTATCTCATTAAATAATTAGAAAAATAAGCTGCATGTAAGGCGTGCAAATATGCCAACGGGCAACTTGCCATGCCAGTGCGTTGACAACGATAACCCTAAAACTAACAGAAATACAAGGAGTGAGTTCATAGCGGTAAAAAGTTCATGTTCTCGTGAGTTTATTTGTGTTTGGAGTAAGTGAATCAAAAGATAAAACTCATCTCGAAAATTTTGTTTAAAATTTGGTAGAAATTTATGTCACGCATTTATCTCCAGTATTTATCAAAGTTTATATGGAGGATTTATATTAAAGGGCTTTGATTCATTTTAAAATGATTGAAAATGAGGTTTTTTTAAGTGGTTTATTAAATTTAAGAAAAATTTAAAAAAATTATTAGTTGATTAATTTATTTTAAAAAATAAGAAATGATTAGTATAGGAAACTTTCTTTTTAACAGATCAGGGATTATAATGTCATCTGATTTTGGATTATGAACTTTAACTGTTTTTTAATGGAGTCAAAGGTGGTTTTCATTTCCTTTTAGAAAATAGAATAATGAAAAAAACACTTTAAAATATTTAACTAAAATGAATATATAACCTTTTAAACTACAGATAAATTATTTGAAACAACCATATTTTATCTATATATATATGTTAAAATCTTAAAATTATATTAATAAAAACTAAATTAATAATCATAAATGGTGTAAGTCTTTTCTTATTTTTATTCATAAAAACCAAATGAATTTTTCTACTTATTAACTTAAATCTATTGGTTAGTTGTTTTATGAAATGTTTTTTTCATCGAAATTCTGCTCGTTATATAAATTTATAGGATTCACTTTTTTTTGTTGTTCTAATTCTATTTCTGAATGCAGAAATAGATTCAGCATACTAAAAAAACTAAGGACATTAAGATTTTACCAAAAAAAATCACTCATATCTATAAATCCAAAGTTTTTTACGAAAATTGCAGATAAATATCCCCAAAAATCATCATTTCTTAAAATCTTTAACCTACCGGCTTAACTTAAATGCAAAGACAGGATACCTATCAGCACTGAAAAGAATCTTTCACATCACCAATAACACTTCTAATCCTCTACCAATCCCGTCCTTCAATGCCAACGTGCCCATTAACATCGCACGGATCATATCGTCATCTTCATCATCAGATCTATACATCTATATACATCCAGAAACAATGGCAACTCAGTACCTGATTTTCGCAACTCACGGGCGGATTTTCGCATTTGCATAATGTTCTTCTTCACTCATCAACGTTCAGAAATGGCTCCAACGGCTCAGCTGCTGCGGTCCGCCGAAGCCTTAACAATGCCCGGAGTAAGCCCATCTCTGCAATTACCCTCTAATTTATCGCATACTGTCAATCCCCTTTGCTCCGACATATGAACTCAACTGTCTAGGTTACGCTAAAGTCTGATCTTGTCACAAACAGGTTCAGGTGATTGTTCTGAATGCTAATATGTACTGCCTACAGTGCCGCGACAGGGTCTCCAAAGTGCCCTCTAAAATGGACAGTATGTTAATTCTTCATCACATTCTGCACATTGAGGCATTAATTTTTGCAGTGAAACGAATAATGAAAGAATATTTTAGCGCTCCCTTGTGTTCATTTTGTTTCATCATTTTCTAAATCTGTCTATTGTGATAATGGGCAGATTTGCTGGACTATGTGGTCAACGTGACGCAGAAGAAGGTAACAGTGAGAGGGCGTGTGTGTCCCAAGAAGAGAATGCATCGAATTAGATTAATGGCCAACGACAAGAAGAGAAAGGGCATCGAATTCCAGAGGTTGGGAGGTGAAGGATACCCTACTGATGTA
>SNQJ01S0010825.1:28621-57764 GCA_010110895.2 Picea sitchensis | reverse complement strand
CAAAATATGGGAATGCATTTCAGATCCCATATAATTTATACTATGTGGGAGGGCCAAAAATCTCCAGTGCCCACTGCCCATACCAAAATCGGGGGCGAAATTAAACCATAAATCCCGATTTTACTGCCCATATCACAAAATCGAGGGCGAAATTAAACCATAAATCCCGATTTTACTGCCCATACCACAAAATCGGGGGCGAAATTTGGCTAATGGAAGCTTTTTCCCCCAAATTTCGAGGGCTAAATATAATTTGTTTCCCTCTATCCCTCCTAAAAACATGGGCTAACCTTGTACACGATTTTTACCTTAAAATAAATTACGGGCTAATAAAATAAGTTTAAAAAAATCACTCTAATACAAAAAATTCGTCCAATAAAAAATTAGAGGCCCCTTAATTTCGCCCATGGGCGAAATTTCGCCCCTAAAAGAATCTATGAAGGTGAGACTATTGTTTAGTTTCAAAGAATGAGGCTTTATTTATTTGTTCAATGGAAGATGCATGTTTATTTGCACCCAACTATAGCGTCGATTGGATTCTTGACTCTGGGGTATCTCACCATGTAACCCCAAGTATAGATAACTTTGTTTCATATAGTTCTCGTGATTATGGTAAAGTGCATTTGGGATATAATCACTTTTGTAGCGTTGTTGGAGTGGGAGATGTCCAGATCAAGAAAAAGGAAGGACAACGTATCTTATTGAAACATGTTAGAAATTTTTCAGATATGCGCATGAGTTTGATCTCTATAGGTTGATTAGATGATGAAGGTTGTTATACAAGCTTTGGAACATGTGGCTAGAAAATTATTTAACGGGCACTGCTCATGGCTAAAGGATCCAAGACATGAACATTGTATACATTAAGAGTGATATCAGAGAAATTAGATGTGATTGTTGTTGCAAGAGAAAAAATCTTAGAGATTTGTGGCATAAGCGTATGGGTCACATGAACGAGAAGGGTCTCAAAATCCTTGTTGGCAAAAATCTACTTCTAGGCTTGAAATCCTATAATCTTGATCTTTGTGAGCATTGTATCTATGGTAGGCAATGAAGGGTTTCATTTATTAGAAGTGGCCATGAATGGAAAATAGATTTGTTAGAATTGATACATTCTGATTTGTTTGGGATAGTAACATTAAGTTTTTATGAAGAGCCTCATACTTCGTCACACTTATAGATTATGCATCTAGGAAGCTTTGGGCCTACCCTATGAAAAGAAAAAGTGAGGAATTCCATATATTTTAAAATTTCCATGTTGTTGTTGAAAGAGAAACTAATCAAGTGCTCAAGTGTTTGAGGACATATAACGGTTGGGAGTATTGCTTCAATGCATTCAAAGAGTATTGTAACAGGTTTGGTATAAAGCATGAGAAGACCGTTCCTCTTACTCCTCAACAGAATGCTACTGCAGAAAGAATGAATCACACTATCATGGAGAAGGTGAGGAGCATGTTATCAAATTATGGATTGGAGAAGCATTTTTGGGTAGAAGCAGTAAAGACAACTTGCTACCTGATAAATCAATCTCCTACTATAGCTTTGGATGGTGGCATTCCTGAATAAGTTTGGATGGGTAAAAGAGTAAATTATTCTCACCTAAAAGTATTTGGATGTGAAGCATTTGTGCATATTCCCAAAAAGAATATAACTAAGCTAGATGATAAAACCCTGAAGTGTATTTTTCTAGAATATGGAGATGGTGAGTTTGGTTATCGATTGTGGGATTCAGTGAACAATAAAGTTATTATAAGCAAGGATTTCATATTCAATGAGTTAGATATGTTTAAGAAGTATATAGGTAATATGGAGGTCAATAAAGTTGTTGACAGGTTTGTCAAATAACAAACTGATACTCCACCGTTGTAAGAAAATGAGCAGCGTATTCAAGAGCAAGTTGAACAAAAAATTGAAGATGATGAACAACAACAAGAAGAAATTGTACAACAATCGTTGCAAGAATTCCAACCTAAAAACACACCACCATAATTGGCTTGTAGATCTATTAGGCATCACAATCCTTCACAAAGGTATCCTCCGTCAAATTATATTTTATTGACTAATGAAAGTGAAACTAATGGTTTTCAGGGGGTTTGTAAAGTTGAGAACATCAAATAATGAAAGAAATTTATGAAGGAATAAATGGAGTCCTTGTTGAAAAATGAAACTTAGGAGTTGGTGAAGCTTCCAAAAGGAAGAAAATCCCTACAAAAAAAATGGGTGTACATGATTAAGCATGAGGGAGAAGGGGAAAAGGAAAGATATAAGGCAAGGATCGCACTGAAAGGATTTTCGCAAAAGGAAGGTATTGATTTCATTGAAATATTATCTCCTATTGTTGAGATGTCATCTATTAGAATCATTCTTGGCCTTGTCCCTGCTTTAGATTTGGGGTGTGAACAATTAGACGTAAAGATAGCCTTCCTTCACGGTGAATTGAAAGAAGATATCTATATGGAGAAACCAAAAGGTTTCAATATAAAAGCTACACAAAACTTGGTCTGTAAGTTGAAGAAGAGCCTCTATGGACTAAAGTGGGCACCTCAACAATGGTATAGGAACATGGATTTAGAAAACTAGAGGATGATCATTGTGTCTACATTAAGATGCATTGCCAGGAAAAATACATTATACTATTGTTGTATGTGGATGACATGTTGGTTGTTGAACATGATAAGAATATGATTAAAAAGTTGAGGAAGGACTTGGGAAACTAGTTTGCAATGAAATATTTGGGTTGAACACAACAAATATTGGGAATAAACATCATAAATGATCAAAATGATAGAAAATTGTGGTTGTCACAAGAAAAATATATCAAGAAGTTGCTTTTATAAGTTGAATATGATGGACGCCAAGCCGGTTGGTACACCTCTTGCATCCCACTTTAAACTGAGTGTTGATTTGTACCCTTGTGATGACAAGGAGGAATAAATGAGTAAAAATCCTTATGCTTCAGTAACTGGTAGTTTGATGTATTCCATAGTATGTACTCAGCCAAATATTTCACATTTAGTGGGAGTAGTGAGCAAGTTCCTTGCAAATCTAGACAAACAACATTGACAAGGAATAAAGAGGATTTTGAGGTATCTAAAGGGTACTAGTCATTATTGTCTATATTTCGGTAATAATGATGTTGTGATTGAAGGTTATACAGATGAAGATATGGCTAGAAATGTGGACACTAGAAATTCCAGTACTGACCTTATTTATATACCTTTGTAGGTGAAACAATGTATTGGGTATCTAGACTGCAGAAAGTAGTATCCCTTTCCACCATAGAGGCAGAATACATAGCTGCAACAGAAGCTTCCAAAGAGATATTGTGGATGCATTTATTCCTAGGAGAGTTGGGGAAAAAAAGAGATAAATATGTATTGTATTGTGACAATCAATATGCCATCCATTTAGCAAAAAACCTAACATATCATTCAAAGACAAAGCACATTGACATCAGGTATCGTTTAATTTGGCAAGTATTGAAGGAAGGACATTTTACCTTAGAAAATATGACTTCAGATGAGAACCTTGTTGATATGTTGACCAAAATTCTTCCAAGAGACAGGCAAGCACTGTGTCGAAGCTTGGTAGGCCTGGGGGTGACTTGATGAGAAGGTTTGAGAAAGGATCAACATCTGTAGTTTATTATCTAGGAGC
This sequence comes from Picea sitchensis, assembly GCA_010110895.2. NCBI lineage: Eukaryota > Viridiplantae > Streptophyta > Pinopsida > Pinales > Pinaceae > Picea > Picea sitchensis. The sequence continues at coordinate 54,107 of SNQJ01S0010825.1, read as the reverse complement.
CTTCATTTATCTTCAAGTGGGAGAATGTTAATAGTGAAGCATAATTTTGGCTTCTGGAAATCGTTGTTTCAACTACCACGCCCCCCACCACCAGAAACTCTAGAAATTGTTTCTTGATACCACAGACATTGAAATCACAATGTGTAGAAATGTATCACTTGATATAAAGTAGAGACACTCAGAAAATTCTTTGTTGTTGACCCAAACATTTCTAGATTAAATCGTATTCCAAAGTTTTCCCACATCGAAGGGTTGAGATGCTCAGAATTAAAACTATAAATACTTGTAAACTCCCTCACCATTGGTGTAATACCCCAGGTTGACCCCAGTTGTAATTGAGCATATAGGATGGTGAGCTAGGTTACTTTGAGGACATAATGCATGTGTACTAAATAGGATGGTGAGCACTAAAAGGAATGTAGGCCTATCTTGTGTATTATATAATCATAATTGGATAATAATAAAATCACACCATTGCATGCAGACTGACCCAACAAAAGAGCAAGGAGGATAAACTCCACTAGAAAAGGGGAAAATGGGATAAGAGTCTTAGGTTAAGGAGCTAAGACTAAGGGGCTTAGGCCAATAGAATATTTTTAATATTAATTTCTAAAATTTAACTTAGGGATGCATATGCATTATGTTATCCTAAGTTTCTATGGAAGAGGAACAGATCAACAAGTGGGTGCAAAGGTAGATCATAAAGTGACAAGTGTCATTTTATGCACATGCAAATATAATGGGGGAATAGAGTGTAGTTTCCGATTTGAACTTTCATTTTCTCACCATCATGGAAGAGGATCATCTCCTTTTCTACCATCTATACTTGCTTCCATCACCATAACCATGGGGGGGGGGGGGGGGAGTTGGGAAGCATTTTCTGGTGAATTGGATCTGAAGAGGTGATGTGTCAAGATCGTATGTTGCATAAAAGGTGGGTTGTGAGGCCCATAATCATTCTCTCCAGGTGGAAGAATAACTGGGAATTGAATTCCCAAAGTGCCAATTGTAACTACAGGGCTTGAAGGCTTCCTGTTCGGCTTGTTGCTAAAGCCCAGAAAGGAGGTGGGGCATCCGATGGGGCACACTTCTTGGGTGGGACAACAATGTAAGGAATTAGAGACTGTAGTTGGCTGGAGTTGGCACTTAAATATGAGCATTACTGTTGTTTAGCAGACTCGCCTGGGATAGGAATCCCTTTTTCCCAAGTGAATTTTAAGCCCATCTTGAGGGTGACTTGTTGTCATTTTCTGGGCAGCAGAGTCTATGGCTAGGAGGAAAGTTGGAGGTATGCATGCATTTGGTGGCTATTTATACCAGATAAGTGGTTCACCATGTATTTTTCTGAATTCTTGTATGAATAGCTTTGTATTCATGTTAACGAATACTATTGTGTTATTATGTTCAATATGCTTCTATTAAATTTGTACATGGACTATGTTTATATATTTCATGTCATGAGTATTTACTATTTGAATTATCATTGAGCATTTGTTTCCAAATTTGTACAAGAATTGGTAATTATACTCCAGAGTCATGCGTAATGTCTTTTGAGATTATACTTTTGTATATTTGTTGCCACGAATGCCTAGGACTGTGTAATCAGTGCATGAGAAAAATTATGTAATTAATGTGTGCTTCTTCTGTTATATCACATGTGTAAATAAAATATTTATATATGTGTATATATCATAGTGATTTGCCTATAATAGAGCCACATGTTCATATATTGGACCTGCACAAGATGAATATATAATGTATAAGTGAAATTGTTAACATGTTTGCATTATGTTTGACTAAATTGCTAAACAAAGTTTAGCTCCATGGATTGATATCATAGCTGTAATTATCGTGATTGTTACCAGTTAAGGCTGGAAATGCCCTAGAAATGTAACCAACAGAATGATGCAGCGTGAGGTTGTGGGACTGCTAAGTTTCAAGGAATAAGTAATAACCCATTCAACACTGAATGAAATCGATGAAACTTAGTAATCGTCGATCCATGAGTTGGAATCGATCCCAGCCATCCAATGATAGGCTATCGTTCTTTGAAATTACCCCGTAAAGTAATGAGAGACAACAATCGTCGATCTTAACCGTCCAGAGATGGAATAGTTACCACTGTCAGATCATAGCGCCAAGTAAATCTCAGCTATCGAGTTTTGTAACCAAGCTCAAGAGGGAGTTCTGCGTCCCAGGGCACCGAAGCACCGGACACCAGAATAATTCTAAGCCCAGGCCCCTTTAGAAGTCCTGACACATCGATGTCTGGGGACCAGGGTTCCAGCCCCTGGTCTAATGCCTCGTTGCATAAGCATGAGGGAGAGGTAGAGAATGTGACATCATAGTGACGTAAAGTTTGAGCTTGGCAGCCACGATGTCACGGGGTTTACACTTGTCCACGTTTGGTTGCGGACGAGTAGAGAATGGGCCCATGTTGGGATTTAGTTTTTGAAAAACTGCCTTAAGATCTAAGCCATCAAATTTGGGAAGCCAATAGATATGAGCCATTCATCGCGGTCAGATGGGGTCAATCAGATCCCCGACCCTCGAAATGTTTCTTGAACTCAAATTGTTGGATGGGTGGTGGCCCGATGCTTGGTGGGCAATGTTCCCACGTGGGGTTCCAACCCTCTACAACAAGTGTGAGCATATGTGAAGGAAATTTTACCTTAGAAAAGATACTTATAGATATGCTAACCAAAATTATGCCAAGAGACAAGCAAGCAATGTGACTTTGAGTCTTACACAACTACTCCTATCAAAGTTAGAACCATAATAGAATGATACTTAATTTCTAGTTTGTATAAGATATGTGTGACCACATAGTGCTTGCCAGACAAAGATTAAGGATTTAGAAGTTTATAAGTTGTCTTTTGGTGTTATTTTAAATGTGAATCTTTTGACAATCATAATAATTTATACAATGACAATCCAAAAACCTAAACCTAATTTTCCTATAATAGTTTATATGAGAATGATAATTCATAGTATGTACATTCATAGCATATCCCACACAACAACCAAAGAAGTTCATTGTTGATTTATCAAATACATAATTCACATATAAATGATTCTATGAGTGGTCTTGTGACAAGTGCAATTCCTCTTCCAAAAGAATAATTATACAAGTGGGATGTTAAAATTTGAATTTGAAATGCTGTAATTCCTCTCTATTAATCATCTACTTGTTCTGCCAAAGGATAGAGCTACTATGCCAACTAGTGGGAAATAAGAAAGTCTCCTTGTATTCTTGGTCACTATTTCCCCGGATTTGCTCAGAAGCCCCCTTGCCCTCCGTTCAACGATTTTTACCGCCCGAAAAAATATGTGAATCTATACCTAACCCTACCCAGCCGCCTGGATGCATCCCAACACAAATCCCTATTGAATTATTTGTTTGATTTCATGGCAGCGGGTTCAGAGGGCTCAGGGTTGGATGGCAACCACAACAACCACCTCATCCTTACTGTCAGTAAGCCCCCCAAGAAAAGCAACCATCTATCTTTATCTGAATACCACAGTCGCCACTTATCCACATCGATTAGCTCATTAATTATTTACAAAAAGAAGCTGCATGTAAGGCATGCAAATATGCCAACCGGCAACTTGCCATGCCAGTGCGTTGACAACGATAACCCTAAAACTAACAGAAATACAAGGAGTGAGTTCATAGCGGTAAAAAGTTCATGTTCCCGTGAGTTTATTTGTGTTTGGAGTAAGTGAATCAATAGATAAAACTCATCTCGAAAATTTTGTTTAAAATTTGGTAGAAATTTATGTCACGCAATTATCTCCAGTATTTATCAAAGTTTATATGGAGGATTTATATTAGAGGGCTTTGATTCATTTTAAAATGATTCAAAATGAGGTTTTTTTGAGGTTTTTTTTAAGTGGTTTATTAAATTTAAGAAAATTAGTAGTTGAATAATCTATTTTAAAAAAATAAAGAAATTTATTTTTTTATTAACTTTTGTTCAACATAAAATAAATGAATCAAATTGGGTAACAAGTAAAACTGCAAGTGATGTTATATTTTGGCAGAATGGTTTGAAAAAAGCACATGACTTTTCTGCTAAAGCTTCAATATGATTAGTATAGGAAAGTGTCTTTCAATGTGATTAGTATAGAAAACTGTCTTTTATGATTAGTATAGGAAACTGTCTTTTTAACAGATCAGGGATTATAATGCCATCTGATTTTGGAATATGACTTTTAACTGTTTTTTTTTTTTACTGATCAGAGGTCATTTTCCTTTCCCTTTAGGAAATAGATTACTTATTAAAAAAAAACTTTCAAATATTTTTTATATAACCCTTTAAATTATCAATAAATTATTTCAAACAACCATATTTTATTTATATATATATATTAAAATCCTAAAATTATATTAATAAAAATTAAATTAATAATCCTAAATGTTGTAAGCCTTTTTTTTATTTTTATTAATAAAAACTAAATGAGTAGAGTAATCTTTCAATTTATTTTTTTGGTAGTTTTTTTTGTGCGATTTTAAATTTTTAGCCAATCCAAAACTCTGATAGATTTTCTGAAAATCTGAATTGATTTAAAATGGAGCAAAACCTTTAAAATAAGGTTCCGAAATGCATGAAACTTTGATCCATGCAAATCTCAAGCTATCCTAACCTGATTCAAACTCATTAAACTGTTACATTTGCTCCCAAATTAACCTACTCCTTTACTTAAATGCAAATACATGATACCTGTCAGGAGGGAAGAGAATCTTTCACATCACCAATAACACTTCTAATCCTCTCCCAATCCCGTCCTTCAATGCCAACATGCCCATTAACATCGCACGGATCATATCGTCATCTTCATCATCAGATCGATAGATCTATATACATCCAGAAACAATGGGAACTCAGGACCTGATTTTCGCATCTGCATAATGTTCTTCTTCACTCATCAACGTTCACAAATGGCTCCAACGGCTCAGCTTCTGCGGTCCGCTGAAGCCTTAACAATGCCCGGAGTAAGCCCATCTCTGCAATTACCCTCTAATTTATTGCATTCTGTCAATCCCCTTTGATCCGACATATGAATTCAACTGTATCTAGGTTACGCTAAAGTCTGATCTTACTGATGTTGTCACAAACAGGTTCAGGTGATTGTTCTGAATGCTAATATGTACTGCCTACAGTGCCGCGACAGGGTCTCCAAAGTGCTCTCCAAAATGGACAGTATGTTTCTTCATCACATTCTGCACATTGAGGCATTAAATTTTGCAGTGAAAAGAATAATGAAAGAATATTTTAGCGCTCCCTTGTGTTCATTTTGTTTCATCATTTTCTAAATCTGTCTATTCTGATAATGGGCAGATTTGCTGGACTATGTGGTCGACGTGACGCAGAAGAAGGTAACAGTGAGAGGGCGTGTGTGTCCCAAGAAGAGAATGCATCGAATTAGATTAATGGCCAACGACAAGAAGAGAAAGGGCATCGAATTCCAGAGGTTGGGAGGTGAAGGATACCCTACTGATGTACAACAGCAATACTGCAGCGGTAGGTCGAAGAAATCAACAGATAATTTGAGTCACCGGACCTGCTGTTTTCACTGTGTGTCGTCTTAGAGCCGTCTGCGTGTTGTTGATCTGAAGATACTTCGCTTATTATTTGTAAATAACCTGACAACTCCTCTGTCCTCTCTCCCTTCCTTTCCACAATGGAATCGAAAGCAATTTCTCTGGCATTTTTGTCCTTGGCGAGTTTTATACATCTCTGGGAGTCTTACCCGAAATGACAAGTTTTCTGACCTGAACTTTACAAATGTTCAAGATTCTCAGCGGAGTATCTCTCTCAATATAATGTTCCGGACAGGTCTGGTGGGGCTTCCAGTCGTGAATAAGGCGGCGCTTGATACAAGTACTTAAATTGCTATGTATCTGCAAAGGAAAAATTGTTGAAATATGGTTTGCAGTGCTCAAATGATGATTTTGATTATGGGAACTAATCTAAAAACACAATTCATGATTGTTGTTACTGCAAATTTATTTTTAGATGAAATTTAGATGAAATTATTACAAAATCCACCGACATAGAAGGTCGATGTGATAGCCCTTAATTCCACATTGCTTAAGGCTCCCATGCCAGATCTATTTTTTTGTTTGTTTCTCCGACTCCGTTAATATCGAAAGATATTTGTGCATAAGGCTCCCTTTTTGGTTTGTTTCTCCTACTCCATTAATGTTGAAAGATATCTGTAAAAATATCAAAATATCAGGCATCCGTTGAACTGGGGAGATATATTAAATTGGAGGAGAGACAGAGACATCTAAAATGTATTTGTTTTAATAATGATTTTTTTTGAATGAATGTAAAAATTTATATTTATATTCTCTAAATATAAATATGGAAAAAATAATTTCAAATTTCAAACATTTTTACAAGTAAAAATTAATATTTTTGATCTTTCAACACAGTGGAGTCAACTCAATCCTACCAACTTAAAACACTTCACGTTGAGAGAGTGATGTATTTTTAAAATCTTCGCATCCATATCAAGTTTGAAAGCCTTCCAATTCAAAGTAACTTTGTACTTCTAAATTTTGTAATTAAATATAATAAGGTATTAAACTCCAAGTTTTAAATTTCTGAAGTAAAGCAATGTATATAAATTTTTAAGCAAAATAGAAATTAATCAATGATTCATACATATATTACATAGAGATTTAAGCTGAAAACACTACGAGAAAACTAATCTTCATTGGTGTCGCACCTTTCAACTTTTCATTGAATTAATTTTACCATTCACCATACAATATATATAATATATTAGGTATTTTGTAGCTACCAAAATCTTAATCTCTTAATCCCATATTAATTTAGAAAACCATTAAAAATAGCAAAATGTACTAAAATACAAAAAAAACAAAAAAAAAAAATTGGGGCACTACCTCGAACGCTGCACGTAACCAGGGGGGTCAAAGTTGGCCCCCCTGGGACTCCCGAGGAAAGTGCCTGGCACATATGATACAAAGAGCGAAGGAAGTTGGGATCGTCAGACGCAGTTGTCGAATCTTACACGCCCACACACACACACATGCAAAGAATATAACACATACCCAACATTCTCCCACTTGTTGTTTTCTTTGCATACAGGGGTTCACAGGATTACATAGTCAACAATCTAGGGCATCAATGTCCATTGTTCCTCTACACCAGGAGAACTTCTTTGTGCTCACAAACTTTGTCAATGAATCTACAACATTTTTCAACGTGTCAACCTTTTCTAGCAATACCTTCTTTTCTTCAACCATGTCTCTCAAAGTGATACTGAATATCAATATGCTTTGTCTTTGAATGATAAGCAGGGTTCTTTGCTAGGAAGATTGCACTCGAACTGTCACAATCTAATCTCACTGCTTTTTGTACCAACCCAATACTTGAACACAATCTCTGCAACCATTCTAATTCCTTGCTTACATGAGTGGTTGCCATGTATTCTGCTTCTATAGTTGAGAGTGCCACTACAACCTATCTTTTTCTCATCCAACTGATTTCTCCTCCAAATAGGTTAACCAAATACCCACTTATATATCTTATGAAATCCATATCTCCATCCCATTCTACATCAACAAACCCATGTATGTCCAACACTCTGTCCAATCCAGGTCTTCCTTGGTAGCACAATCCATAACTGGTAGTGCCACGCAAATACATGAAGACCCTCTTTACTATTGTCCAATGCTCCTTCCCTAGTTTTGACATATACATGCTCAAAAATCCCACTGCATGTGTAATGTCCAGTCTAGTACAGACCATTGCATACATCAAAATGCCAATTGCACTGGCATACAGAACATGGGACATGTCCTCTTCTTCTTCCTGTGTCTTGGGACACTGATCTATAGATAACCTTACACCTATAGGAATAGGAACCTTGATCGGTTTACTTCCATGCATATTAAACCTCTGCAATATCATCTCAACATATATTCTCTAATTCAACTAGAGTTTCTTGTTTGCATGATCTCTTTTAATCTCCATTCCCATAATGAAGTTAGCAACGCCAAGATCCTTCATGTCAAATTTGGAAGATAGTTGTGATTTCACCTCCTTGATAACATCCGTGTTATTTCTACCAACAACATGTCATCAACATACAACACTACATAAATGAAGTGATTACAAACCTGCTTGCAATATACACAATGATCAACCTTGTTTCTCACAAATCCAAATCCAAGGATGTATGTGTCAAACTTTTGGTACTACATCCTAGGTGATTGCTTCAGACCATATAGTGACTTATTTAGCTTACAGACCAACTATTTCTTTCCCGTCACTACAAATCCTTCTGGATGCTTCATGTAGATTTCTTCTTCCATATCCCCATGTAGGAATGTTATTTTCACATCCATTTGTTCCACTTCAAGATCAAAAGCAACAACAATAGATAAAGGAAATATAATAGAAGTTAACTTGGTGACAGGAGAAAAAATTTCACCAAAATCAATTCCCTCTACCTGTGAATAACCTTTTTCTACTAACCGAGCTTTGTATTTCTTCACTTTCCCTTGTCCATTAAACTTCTTCTTAAACAACCATTTGCTACCAACAGAATTTCTTCCAACTGGAAACTCAACTTGATCCCATGCCTCATTCTTATCCAAAGAATCCATTTCATCAAACATGGCCTTCTTCCAGAGTTTACTATCCTCTGAATTCAATGCTTCCCCGACAGTTATAGGATCATCATCAGTAATAGATAAAGAAAAATAAGAACGAAAATCAAGTGGACTATACCTTTCTGGTTTCCTTCTTTCCCTCACTAATCTCCTCAATACTGGGGTATGAGGTTCTTCTTCTTCTTCATCATCTTTTTTAGTTGATTCAAATTTTGCATCATCCAACTCAAAGTCTATTTTCTCAGGTTCTTCTTACCTTGGTAGGAATTCTTGTTTGGGAACATATTTCACCTCTCTAAAAACAACATCCTGACTATAAACAATCTTCTTAGTTTCTGGGTTCCAAATCTTATAACCTTTCACACCATCTTTATAACCGACAAAAATACACTTTTCAGATTTATTATCCATCTTACTCCTATTTTCCTTTGGAACATGTACATAAGCATCACAACCAAACACTCTGAGATGTTCAAGAGAGGGTTTCTTACCAATCCATACCTCATGTGGAGTTTTATCATCCAGCGTTGATGAGGGTGATCGATTGATCATGTAACATGTTGTACCCACTGCCTCTACCCAGAATTCTTGTCCTAACTCGACACCAGTAAGAATGCTCCTTGCTTTTTCCATCAATGTCATGCTCATCCTTTCTGCAACTCCATTCTGTTGAGGTGGGTATGGAGTATTATTATGCCTTTCTAGACCACACTTCTTAAAGAATTCTTCAAATTCATTTCCGTAGAATTCTCCACCATTATCTATCCTCAATACCTTTATTTTCGTCTTTGTCTAATTTTGTACCAATGCCTTAAACTCTTTAGATTTATCAAATACCTCAGATTTCTTTCTAAGAAAATAAATCCATTTGTTCCTTGAGAATTCATCTATGAATGAAACATAATACACATATTTACCTAGTGATGGAACATGAACAGGTCCAAACACATCATTGTGTATCAACTCTAAGATCCCATTTACTCTTGTAGCACTAGATGGGAATATTACTCGGTTTTGTTTACCATATATGCAATCTTAACAGAAATCAAAATCTAGAGTGCAATTAGACATACCTTCAACCATACCTTTATTGTGTAGTGTTCAAAGACCATTTTCTCCAATATACCCCAGTCTTTGATGCCATAACATGGTTTTCTTTCCAGGGACAATATTGGTCTTCTCTTCTTTATTTCTTTGCTCAGGGACAACAAAAATATAACACCCATTAGTATAAGTGTTTCCCAACAATTTATACATAGTTCCACACCGAAATCCCCTCATCAACACCATTTCTCCTCGTACCATCTTGCAAGTGCCCTTTCCCAATACAATATCCACTCCTACATCATCCAACTTGCTTACAAATATTAGGCTCCTGGATAGTTTTGGAATGTGCAGAACCCTAGTGAGAGTTCTAATCCTTCCATCTTTTAGCAACAACTTAACACTTCCACGTCCTATGATTTTGGATGTCGAGTCATCTCCTAGGAATACATCACCACCATCGTATTTTTCATATTCATGGAACCACTCCCTATGAGGAGTCATATGACATGACGCACTTGATTCGATCAACCATACACCATGGTCTGTATGTGTACCTGTATATGCCAAGTAAACATCACCTCCTTCTTCAGTGGAGGTTTTCACCTCTGTGGAAGAGGTATTATCAGATCCCTTTGGTTTATCAACCTTCTTAGACTTGCAATATTTCTTATATTGCCCTATTTTACCACACTTCCAACATTTCCTCAAAGATTTTCCAAGAGACTTAGATCTACTTGTATATTTAGATCTCCCCCTCGAAGAGTTACCAAGATTCCTATCTTGGGTATGACCTCTTACAAATAAATCATTTGTTCTCTAACTATCCATGATTTTCTGCCTCATCTCTTAAGATAACAAGGATGAAACTACATCCTCATACTTCAATGTAGATTGAGTGGTACTACCATTTGCTACAACCATATTATCCCAAGAGTTTGGAAAATAACATAACAAAGTAATACACTTATCTTCTTATGCAATCGTAATTTTAATAGAGACAAGTTGACTTATCAGAGTATTAAAGGAATTTAGATGTTTTGTCACAGAATATCCATCTTCCATCCTAAGATGATACAACTTCTTTCGAAGAGACAACTTGTTTACGAGGGACTTTGATTGATACAAATTCCCTAGCGTACCCCGTAGTTTCGTGGCTATAGATTCTCCTAAGACATTCAACAACACCGAATCTGCTAGACAAATTTGAATAACACTCATTTCTCTTCTATCCAACTTCTCCCAATATTCCTTCGACATACCATTGTTCGACAACATAGGTATTCCAACAGAGGACGAACAGCTTTAGTAACCACTCACACAACCAGAATAAATATCAACACACCAATGTTTTGATGTGGTAAAACTCCTATGGGGAAACATCCACGGCACCAGCCAATGCAGCCACTTGGAGAAGTTTAATAATGTAAAAGAAAAAGATTACAAAGATATTTTACAAGAGATTTTCTCACAATCGATCATCAGCGAATGGCCCTCCATGCTCTTTAAATAGAGATCATGGATCAATCGGGTGTTAAGACACAGATCAATGGTCGTTAAGATCGAGGAGAATATGAACCGTAGGATCACTCTATGTCGAGAACATATCGTGACCATCAGATTTCCTAAATAAAAATTCATACTAATGCATACTAAAGAAACATAGTAAGAAACATACTTTTACCTAACTACACATTAGACCAAGTAGATCTTAACTAACTCCAAATGTCTAAATATCCTAACATCCCCCCTTAAGAACAACTTGAGATTGGATTGAAGGATTTAGAATAGTGATAGAATAGGAGAAGGAATGAGACGTTAGAGCCTATCCCCCCTTAATGACAAATTCATGAACTCCTGAAATATATCGAATTTTGGAAAACTTCGCTTCTGTAAGACACTTTGTGAAAATGTCTGCAACTTGATCTTCTGTAGGGAAAAAGAGCACTACAATAAACTGATCATGAATGAGCTTTCTTATGAAGTGCATGTGTAGCTCGATGTGTTTGTTGCGTTGATGTTGAACTGGGTCTTTGGCGAGCTTGATGGCACTCTGATTGTTGAACCAAATGCTGGTCGGATGCTGCTACTGGAATCCAAACTCTGAAAGAATCTGTCGAAGTCATAAGGCTTCCTAACTTGCATTTATCATTTCTTAGTACTCTACTTTCGCTGAAGAAAGTGCAATAGCCTATTTTTTCTTATAGGCCCAAGTGAGAGGTCCTAAACCAAGGTTGAAAACATAACTTGCAGTAGACTTCCGATCATCAGGGTCATCAGGGAAATCTGAATCAGTGAAACCAACCAATAAAGGAGTCCCCCTGAACTGTAATGTATCCTGAACTAAACTCTACCACTGACATAGCGAAGTATCCTTTCAGTTGATTTCCAATGGCTTTCATGGGGTGTTTTCATATACCAGGAAACAAGGCCAACAACAAAGGAAAGATCGGGACAGGTATGAGTCAAGTATAAGAGGCTACCAACTAACTGACAGTACAAGGTGGCATCAAATTCAGGACAAGTACAGGTGGCAGCAAGCTTGACTCCAGATTGGAAGAGAGAAGGGGTTGTTTTACAATTGTCCATGTGAAAGCAAAGAATAAGGTCACATGCATACTCATATTGGGAAATAAAAATTCCTTCATTAGTTTGCAAAACTTGGAGGCCAAGGAAATAATGCAAAAAACCTAAGTATGTCATTTCAAATTTCTTCTTAAGGATAGTTTTCACATGGCTTAATAGTTTTGAGTGAGTACCATTAAGGATAAGGTCATCAACATAAAGGACAAGCATTATGAGATGGATTCCTACTTTCTTGGTATAAACATTAGGATCATATTGGCATCTAAAGAATCCAATGGTAATACGAAAGCTGCCCATTTTGGCATACCAAGCTCGGGGAGCTTGCTTAAGACCATAAAGATATTTCTTAAGGCGAAAAACAAGGCTAGAGTCATTTTAGACATAGCCAGGAGGTTGTTCCATGTAGATTTCTTCTTGCAAATATCCATGCAAGAAGGCGGTTTAACATCCATCTGATGGACCTCCCATTTATGTGAGGCGGCGAGGGCAAGAACAAGGCAGATAGAATTCATTTTGGCTACAGGGGCAAAGGTTTCATTATAGTCAATTCCTTCAACTTGGGAAAATCCCTTGGCAACTAATCGAGCCTTGTGTCTTTCAACACTCCCATCTAATGCATACTTAGTTCTGTAGACCCATTTACATCTGAAAAGTTTTCTTCCATTTTCAAGAGGTACAAGATCCCAAGTATTGTTCTCCATTAAAGAACACTACTCTTCATACATTGCTATATCCCAATCTGGATGACTTGAAGTTTCTACAAATGTCTCTAGATCATGAGTCTTTGAAACTTGAGCCAAAAGAGAAGAGGCTCGTTGGAACTGTGGACGTGTCCGACGCTGATCTGAGGGATCACCGACAAGATCACCAACTGCTTCTCGTGTTGAACAGACCCATCTAGGAAGCGATGGAGTTGGAGTTGGTGTTGGTTCAGGTTCAAAGGACTCATCTGGAGGAAGGTGAGAAGGTGCAGGTGGATTTCCATTATCATTGTTATCATCTAAAGAAGAAACCAGAATAGAAGAAGGAACAATCGTCGAAGATGGATCACAGGCCGAAGAAGTCACACACGTCGAATTAGGCTCACAGGCCAAAGAAGGCACAAACGCCGAATCAGGCTCACATGACAAGATATTTTCATCAAATTTAACATCTCTTCTAATAATAATTTCATTACAATGTGGTTGAAGAAGTCTATAATCTTTGACATCTTGAGAATAACCAAGAAATATACACTTCTCACTTTTAGGCTGCAATGCTTTCCTTTTCTCATCAGGAATGTGAGCCCATGCTATACTGCGAAATACACAGAAGTGACTTACATCTGGTTTAATTTTACTCCAAGCTTCTTCCAGTGTCATATTTGTAAGAGTCTTTGTGGGAGTGTGATTTACTATGTAATTTGCATAGTTGATGGCTTACACCCAATACTTTAGACTTAATCCCTTAGATTAGATCATACAATTAGCCATTTCTTTTAAAGTGCGGTTCTTTCTCTCAGCAACACCATTTTGTTGTGGTGTATATGGAACAATGTGTTGCATTTGGATGCCTTGTGTAGTGCAGTAACTTGTAGAATTATTGTTCACATATTCGCCTCCATTATCTGTTGTTAACCTTTGAATTTGATGTCCGAATTGATTTTCTACAAGGCCCCTGTAGGCCAAAAACTTGTCCAAAAATTCTCTCTTAAGTTTTAAGAAGTAAACCCAAGTATGTCTGGAAAAGTCATCAATGAAATTTAAGAAATACTTGCACCTAGAAAAAGAAGGAGAAGAAAGTGGCTTATAGGTTACTATGTGTGGATCCTTGATGTGTCACAATCCTCTCATGGTAGTGTTTGATTAGTATGAGAACTTCTTAGTAGATGAGTGTTCTCATTTGCACTATATTGTTTGGATTGAATTCCCAATCCTTCGCATGCAATACTACTACATTTCCTCTAGTTCCTGTAATCTCCCCTTAGATAGTTCATTTTCCACAAAACCCAATGTTTCTTCAATCGTCAATAGCATGATGATCAGAGTGAGGCACTGTAATACCACAAAGAGGAGGGAGAGAGTGAAGGTACAACTCAGTTTTAGGTCTAAACTAATAAACCTTATGAGAGGGAAAGAAGAAAAGAAAAGGGATTTAGAGAAGGTCACTAGGTTATTTATGGTTTTAAGGTTGATTACATGACCTAGGGATATATATTAATTAGTTTAATACATTTAGGGTTTAACAAGAGATAGAAGATAACAACAAATTAATAAATTAAAGCAAGTTAACCAATGTTAATTTATCAATATCATTTAGTGAACTAATTAACCTAATTTTTTAACATGAAAGAGAGGGGGAAAGGAAGAACTCACCTAGAAAGAATTTGTGTAGGTGATGAAGTTACATGGGTTGAAGATGAGAGATGTTACATGCTTCTAAGAGAGGTTTTCTCAACTCAAACAGACTTGCACATGATTATACACCTTCCAAGAAAATATACTTGATTCTTATCTCTGATACAGTGCAATAAAACATCCTAGATCTACCATATAAATATTTGAGCAATCAAGTGTTTTTTGGTAACCCAATGTTCCTATAGGAAACAAATACCTCCCTTTCCCTAGTTATGCTTGAAATTCCATTAAGGTGGAGAAGTTGGATCGTCTAAGGCGTAGTATAGGACTAAGTCAATAAAAACATCCCAGGAAAAAAAACAAGATTTCGACAAAGTGAAAACCAAACCAAAAACAATGGATACCTATAGAGGTGTTGGAGATGACAAAAAAATTTCAAAGAGAATGGAGGAAGACTTAGAAAGCTCGATCAAGATTTTACAATAGCTTGGTAGTCTTCCTACAAGATAATTTCAAGAGTGGAAGAAGAATCATAAAGATTTTACAAAGAGGAGAGGAGCTATATAAATAGGAAAGAAAAAACCTCGGGGCATACATAAACATTAGGCTAGCCATTGGGAAAATAATTTCATTTGGAGGAAGGATATTGTGGTTTTACAAGCCTCTATTAAAGTATTTTCCCCTTAAAACATCTTTGTTCGATGTACTAGTCCTTACTGATGCAATACAAACCAAGAAAGTTGAAGTATTCTTGGTGCCAAGAAACCATGAAGGGTTAAGGAAGTTTTGACCTAGTGGACTCATAATTAATCATACCTAAAATAATTTGGGTTTTTGAGGATCCAATATGAAGCATAGTAACTAACTATAAGCCAAATAAGGGGCCTGCAGATTGAGACATAACTCAAATAGTGACTGAATACATCAAGTTGGGTTTCCTAAAGGGCATGCTCATGATTTTGATGGATAAAAAATTGACGACAAGGTGAGCACGAAGGTGATCACGTAGGAACAATTGCACGTTCCTACAAACATGCACGTGTTCCAGATGTGACAAGTCCAGAAAACCATGAACTACCACCCATCATGCCACATAGGATCGCCAACAGGAACACGTGTGTCTTTCTAATAATGTGTGCACATTCTTA
Source organism: Picea sitchensis (assembly GCA_010110895.2). Lineage (NCBI taxonomy): Eukaryota > Viridiplantae > Streptophyta > Pinopsida > Pinales > Pinaceae > Picea > Picea sitchensis. The sequence goes on along the minus strand of SNQJ01S0010825.1, from coordinate 38,343 downwards.
GGAACACACATGCACTCCTATTGGGCCCAATTAAAAGGGCCTATGACCATTTTTTTTTCCAATTTGACCACCGTGAGACTCGTTTTAAAAAGGATTGAGTGAATTGAAGGGAGGGAATTTGATGAAAAAGTTTCCAAAGGATCCTAATGTCATCTCAGAGGGAAGCCATGTATTTATTCCCATTTAATTTCTTGTATTTTGTAATTTTCTAAGTTAATTTACAAAATCAACTTAATTTATATATATATATATATATATATATATATTGCATTGTTAAATTTCAACAAAATAATTAAGATGGAACACAGAAACAAAAAAAATCCAACACAACCACAGGAAGGCAAACAAAACCCCAACCCACAACCGACAAAACTAAACACATAAATTGATGAAGGGCGTAGATTTTAACCTTGTACAATTATTTACTGCAAAAATATTCTTAATAAAAACACAAAATATATAATGGCACACACACACACACACATTACAAAAAGATTTTACCTTCGAAACCCAAACCGAGAAAACCAACAACATGTTTAGATCCACACCTCTAATATTATATTCATCATATATCTTCATTATTTACAATATGATATATATATATATATATATATATATATATATATATATATAGGATCCGAGATCATCCAAAACCTCTAATCAATTGAGTCGGATTAGCCAACAACCTTAATTCCTTAACTAGAACTAGAAAACCATCAGTGAAAACTATGTGTTGAAAAACTGTTAAAAATGAATGAAAAAGATGTCAAACAAAATTCTCAGGGGAACTTCTCTCGAACCCCGATGCAAAGGGGCTCTTGCCCCATGCAAACCCCCTAGAAAGGAGGGATTCACCCCATGGAAAACCCCCTGTGAACCCCTGACACGCCCAACGCAATGCGAACACTAGGTCTAGTCGTGCAAATAATATAACACATAACCAACATTCTCCCACTTGTTGTTTTCTTTGCAAACATTGGATTACAAGTTAACATGGTCAATAATCGAGGGAAACAATTCCCATAAATAATGTACACCAATAGAACTGCTCAATGCTCACAGATTTTGTTAAGGAATCCATAACATTCTTCAAAGTGTCTACCTTCATCAACAACACCTTCTTTTCTTCAACCATGTCTCTCACAAAGTGATACTAAAAAACAAGATGTTTTTTCTTTGAATGATAAGTCAGATTCTTCGTTAGGAGATTGCACTCTAACTATCACAATCTGTCCTTACAGCTTTCTGTACCAACCCAATACTCAAACACAATCTTTGTAACCATACTACTTCCTTGCTTGCATGAGTGGCTGTCATGTATTTAGATTTTGTAGTTGAGAGTGCCACTAAAGACTATATTTTGCTCATCCAACCGACTTCTCCTCCAAATAGATTAAATACATACCCACTTGTAGATCTTCTACGATCCATATCTCTATCCCAATCTACATCAAGAAACTCATGTATGTCCAAAACTTTGTCCAATCCTGGTCTTCCTTGGTAGCACAATCCATAACTAGTAGTTCCACACAAGTACCGAAAAACTCTTTTTACTAATGTCCAATGCTCCTTCCATGGTTTTGACATATACTTGCTCAAAACTCCCACTGCATGTGCAATGTCAACTCTAGTACAAACCATTGTATACATCAAACTGTCAATCGTACTAGCATATGGAACACGAGACATGCCATCTTCTTCTTCTTCTTGTGTCTTGGAACATTGATCCACGGATAAATTTACACATATGGGAATAAGAACCATGACCGATTTACATTCCTGCATATTAAACCTCTGCAATATTATCTCGACATATTTCCTCTAATTTAGCTAGAGTTTCTCGTTTTCTCAATCTCTTTTAATTTACATGCCCAAAATGAAATTTTCAACACCAAGATCCTTCATGTCAAATTTAGAGGAAAACTTAGTTTTCACATCCTGGATAGTCTCCTTGTCATTTCCTATCAGCAAGATATCATCCACTTAGAATACCAAATAAATAAGATGATCACCGATTATTTTGAAATACACACAGTGGTCCGCTTTGATCCTTGTGAAACAAAGTTCCAACATATAAGGATCAAAATTTTGATACCACATCCTTGGTGTTTGATTTAACCCATACAGGGACATTTTCATGTTGCATAGTAGTTCTTTCATTCCCTTCATAGAAAAGCCTTCTAACTTCTTCATATAGATTTCTTCTTCCATATCCCCATATAGGAATGTTGTCTTCACATCCATCTGTTATACTTCAAAATCAAAAGCAACAACAACAAACAAAATAAATCTAATTGAAGTTAACTTAGAAATAGGAGAAACAATCTCACCAAAGTCAATTCCCTTTACCTCGGAATAACCTTTTGCTACTAATTGATCTTTGTATTTCTCCACTTTTCCTTCTACATTTAACTTCTTCTTAAATAACCATTTGTTTCCAATGGACTTTCTTTCAGTTGGAAACTCCACTAGATCCTATGCCTCATTCTTGTCCAAGGCTGCTACTTCTTCCATTATGTTATTTTTCGAGAATTTTCTAAAATTCTAACATTTTTATTCAGCTAAAAATATATATATTAGAATACAATATGGAAAATGTCAAATTAGTCGTCAAACTAGTCCAAGTTATGAAACAAATCATTACTAACATTAAAATATCCAATACTTCTTCTTCTACATTCATAATCATAATAATTACCTAAACAAAAACCCTTTCATAATAAATAAAACCTTTCTCCATATTAACATATTATTCTTAAACACAATACCATATCTATAAAGAAGAGATCACTAACTAAAACTATACTAGAATGAATAACACAAAATATAATATATATGAGAACTATATAGAAGCAACCATTAACTATACTAGAATGAATAGAAATATGTGGTGTGTAGAAGGAAGGATTATATATAATATAATCATATAACTCTCTCCCCCACACATAGATAGGTGGATCGAAAGGAAAAAATGTATGTTTTTATTAACTTGGCATGGATGTTATTAGGTAAGATAACTAGTATTTAACAAGTGTTGCATGGCAGCGTAGTCCCTGCCATTTTGGGATGGGAGTAAATGTGAGCGAGTACAGACACGTGGCTAGCAAGTAGAAATACATTTGGTTTGCATGAAGAACATAGTATTCCCGAATTAGTTCTTCCTGGAATATATCCAAAAATATCAACATTTAAAAGGTTCTTGGACAAAAAAAATTGGACGTCTGATGTTCCGTGACCTACAAATAACAGCCACAGTTCTGCGATATACAAATAGACAAGCGGAGTTGCGGACTATAGAAATTTATCATAAAATATTGATGTCTGGTACATATCTCGAAAAATTACATGAACATTTAAAAGCATATGATAGAATAGTAATAACGTCTGATACGTAGGTTCGTGGAGAAAAACGCAAAAAAAATAGCATTCCCGAATTGGTTTTCTTTAAAACAAAGGCTTTTGTTGTAAACAAAAAAATTTAGCATCGCTGAATTAGTTTTCTTTACATACGTTTTACATACGCTTGTGGAGAGAAGCACACAAAAATAATAGCAACCTCTGTTACATAGGTTCGTGGAAAAAAACACAAAGAAATTAGCATTCCCGAATTAGTTATCTTTAAAACAAGGGATCCTGGACACAAAAGAAATTGAAATTTATCAAATTTTATAAGGTAGATATTTAGTTTTATTCATACGAAATATGTACTTTTATAAAGTATGGGGATGATATTTTATAGAGCATGCATGGAGTCCTCATTCCATACTTAGCGAATTTTTGGATCGTGGCCTACAAATAGTCCGGAGAGTTCCGCGATATACAAATTGAGAAGAGGAATTGCGGACTATAGAAACTTATAAATAAATAAATAATGTCTGGTACATATCTCTGGAAATTACATCAACATTTAAAAACATACAATAGAGTAGTAATAATGTTTGTTACATAGGTTCGTGGAGAAAAAACACAAAAAGATTAGCATTCCCAAACTAGTTTTCTTTAAAACAAAGGGTTTTGGATAGAGTAAAAATCGAAATTTATCAAAGTATAGGATCCTGGACACCCAAAGTATAGGATCTAGAATAGTAACAGCGTCGTGCAATATAAAAAATTTAGCATAGAATATGACACAAAAAAATGTAGCAGCCCTCCATACTTAGCCAGTGTTTGGATCACGGGTTCTCGGACTGGTGGGCTCAAAATTGGGCCTCTGTTGTTCTGTGGCCTACAAATAGCATTGAGAGTTCCGCGATATACAAATTGACAAGTTGACAGACAAAAAATTAAGCATAGAATAGGACACAAAATATGTACTAGACCTCCATACTTAGCCACTTTTTGGATCGTGGGTTCTCGGGTTGGCGGGCTCAAAATTGGGCCTCTCTTGTTCTGTGGCCTACAAATAGGACCAAGAGTTCCACGATATACAAATTGAGAAGCAGACTTTCGGACTATAGAAAATTATCAAAAATAAATAATCTTTGTTACATATAATAACATCTGTTACATAGGTTCGTGGAGTAAAAGACAAAAATTAACATTTCCGAATTAGTTTGTTTGAAAGAAAAGGCTTCTGGACAAAAGAAAAGTCGAAATTTATCAAAGTATAGGTTCCTGGACACCCAAAAAGTTAGCATACAATACAATAGTAACAACGTCGTGCAAGACAAAAAAATTAGCATACATAGGACACAAGAAATGTAGCAGACCCGAATTAGTTTTCTTTGGAAGAAATGAGAAAGGTTCCTGGACAACAAAATTTAGTATACAATAAATGCATTCCTCAGTCAGTTTTCTTTGGAATTTATCAAAAATTTCTTAGGCTGGTGGGCTCAAAATTGGGCCTCTCTTGTTCTGTGGCCTATAAATAGGACCGAGAGTTCTGTGATATACAAATTGAGAAGCAAACTTGCGGGCTATAGAAATTTAAAATAATGTTTTTTACATATAATAACGTCTGTTACATAGGTTCGTGGAGAAAAAGACAAAAAAATTAGCATTTATGAATTAGTTTGTTTGAAATCAAAGGCTTCTGGACAGAAGAAAAATCGAAATTTATCAAAGTATAGGTTCCTAAAAAACCAAAAAGTTAGCATACAATAAAATAGTAACAACGTCGTGCAAGACAAAAAAATTAGCATACATTAGGACACAATAAATGTAGCAAAACTGAATTAGTTTTCTTTGGAAGAAATGAGAAAGGTTCCTGGACAACCAAAATTTAGTATACAATAAATGCATTCCCGAATGACTTTTCTTTGGAATTTATCAAAAATTAATAATGTGTGTTACATATTTCTGGAAATTTAAATGCATTTTTCATATAGACTGGGATTAGGGATCTCATGGACCATAAAAAGAAATAAGTACAAGAATTAGGAATGTTGAAAGGAGAAGTGCATGATGGTAGAGAGGAAGACTTGACAAGAAGACATTGGAAGTTATGAGTCTTTGGTTACAGTTTTCTATTTAAAGAGGTCATAAGTGGATTGATAAACAAAACAAGATGACAATATAGACTTAAACTGGATTGATAAAAAAAAACAAGATGCCAGTATAGAATTACTATGAACCCGATGCATTTTTGTTGCTGTTGTCGATGATCAGTGGAGTCATGTCCAGCGGTTGTTGCCCTTCCTAGACGAGGCTATCCATTCTCTGTTGGAACCATTCTTTGATGTAGCTTTTCATGGGGGCCATGTTGATTTCATCCCAGATTTCTATGTCGTAAAGGTCATTTTCTAATTTCCTTAGATCCGTTGAAATACTATGCAGACTTTGTTCAATTTCTTCATTGTGTGCCGCATACTCTAGTACCCAGCGCTCGTGGCCATCTAGATGATGTTCAGCTATGCCGTAAAACTTTTTGAAACACAACCCCTTTAAAATATCAACTTTTTCCTGGAAGGCTTCTTTGGTGATTGACAAGGATTTGAGAATTAAGTTTGGGTCTTGAACCTCATTGGTACTTCTGGCTAAGTCCATTTGGATCAGGCTTGTGAATAAATTTTCCTTTTCTGATATTAGTTGTTTACATGATTTGACAATGAGCTCTAGGTTGTTAATTTTCTTTTGCCAGCATGCTTTTACTTTTTTGGCCCGCTTTGGCAAGGGGAGTTTCTCTTGTCTTCTTTTCAGTTCCGATGTGTTGACGACATAATTGGCAAAATGGGTCAGCACCTGTTCACAGAAATGCTGGTCCTTTTTTAAATTCGTCTCCAAATGTTCCAGGAAACCATTTGCCTTCTTTTTGAAGGAAACTAAATTTTGCGATGTTTCCCAGGCTTCAGTAACTAGCTGCATTCTTTTGTTGATGTTATTCTCTACAAGGGCTCCAGAGCATGCAAGAAGGGTAGAGGATACTTTCATATTAGCTTCAGTGGTAGCAGGCACTATTTTTTCCAAAGGACTGGCAAATTCTGGAGTTGCAATGAAAGCCTGCTCAAATTCGTTGAGGCAGTCTTTCAAATTGGCATTTTCTGTCTCAATTCCTCCAATGCAATCATGAAGAATTTCACTGGTTACTTGGTGAAATGAGGAGATTTGGGACAACCGCATTTTTTGAAAGTTAATCTCTGTGCGAGATTTGCCTTTCCTATTTATTACATCTCTCTTTTCAATGACCATACTTTTAGATTGGCTGTCAAAAACAACGCTTTGGAATACGAAGGATTCATCTTCGTAAAAAAATTCAGTCTTAGATATTTCCACTGCGAACGACCCAATTTTGTGCATGTGCTCAGTTTCAATTTCAAGTTGCAGCTATTCACTTTCAATTTCAGGTTCCTTCGCGTGGCCTACATTGTTTTTTCTCTTCTTCGTCATTGGAAGTTTGTGAGAACTATCAATTTTTATGTGAGGAGGGTTATTATCTCCTCCTCCGTTCAAAGATTTATGGGTTTCTTTCTTACTGGGGTGGGTCGTCGAAGCGATGCTCTGTGATGTTGTGCTCTTGGGAGTGTTGGTGGGGGACTGGGTACTTTTCTTGTCGAATACTTTTCCATGTTGTATGTACAATTCAGTCGTTCTTTGCAATGTCTCTACGTCACAATTGGCAGAAGAAGGATTATTGTCCACATTGTCCATGTCTTGGGTTAGGTGTCTATGAATAAAAGAGATGTTAAAGCCAACTGCCATTAAATGTTCTCAAAATATCCCATTAGGTTCGAACCCTTTTAGCCTTTCAGCATACGTTATGTTCAATTTCTTGAAATGGGTGGCAAACTCGTCAATCTTATCCATGTTTCATCACATGAAGTATCCGACTTTCCAGGGCAGAGGAATGAACTATTTTTTTTTCTTATCATGGAAAAAATGCAACAAGTTGTTGTATTGCCTTGCTATCTCTGCAATAAACATCTTGTCTGTGATGTGGCATGGAAGGAAAGATAGATTTTCCTTAGAGCCAAATACCATGAGGACACTGTGATTTTCCTTTTCTTCAAGTGTGCCCTTTGTTAGAATATGAAATATTGTGCTCGTTTTACCATTGACAATACCCTTGTCACCCAACCATAGGCCGAAGCCACCCTCCGAGCACCTTGACCTTGATAGAGAAAATAATCCTGGTAGCAATCCAATAGTCAAGAGAGGCTAATGCACCAAGAAAGAAGTAACCAAGATGATCAAATAGTCCCACCCAAAAACTGGCGCAACACCTTCCTAGGACTTGTGCATAAAACTGTTGGACTGTAGTGCACAGAAACTACTCTCTGCAATTCTGAGAAGTGTGAATAATGAGAGACTAGAGCCCTATATTTATAGTAATTATGGAAGGATTTCCTGGGCCGACTTCTCCTTTTGGGTACTAATTAATTCATATTAATTATATTTCTGCAGCCGACATCTTGTCTAGGGTTTCCTTCATTTCTTTTCTTCCTTCTAGAACATTATAATATCGTCATAGGTCACAATAGAGGCTCATACCTCTCGAAGCTACCATAATATCAACACTCCCTCCTAGCTAGGGAGGTATGGTCTTGAGCACAAACAAACCATTCAATTGGTAGTATCACGAGCACCATCATTATTATCCAACTGGATAATATCCTATGACAACTGGTACAATATCAATTGATAGAACACACATGTGTTTATCCATGGTAGTACGCAACTACTCAAACCGTGACACATAGTCACAAATAGTGGAACAAATCCACCATAGTAGTATATCTCTACTGTCTAGTGACAGGCAGTCTCCATAACAATCATCTGATGCCAACCTGCACAGAAAAATATTGTTAAAATAAATTGAATCATCTGGGTCAATCTTTCACTCACGTCTACGAGATATGAAAGAATATATGCACTCAGAGTAGAACAATGAGATATCTGGACTATTCTTCTCAAGCAAGGAAGAATAATTGTCCTGTCTTTTGAACCTGGACCATTCCCCACCTTGGGCCATTCCTCCTACACTAATCAAAGTGCACCCTGGAGAGAATGTATAAACCCTAAGGAATGATTGTCTGGACCATTTCCTCTGTTAACCACAAGAAGAAAAGACTGTCCTGTATCAACCTCCAAAACGGACCATTCCTCATGTTAACCATAATGAGAAATCATTGTCCGGCGAGGCGGGGTAGTCTTCTTGAGTAACCCTCAAGAAGAGAGACTACCCTATACCACTCCTCATGTTAACCACAATGGGAAGTCATTGTCTATGATACATCAGCAATCTAGACAATTTCCCATGTTAACCACAATGGGAAATCGCTATCCGTCAGAAATATCAAGTCACTTTCCGAACAAGAAAGAATCTGTCCAAGATGGACTATTTTTCAATCTAAAAAATAAACGTCTTCAATAATATTTTCAGTGCTCCCTCCCAACCTAGAGAGTCATTTCTTCCCTTTCAGCTAAGGGAGTTATTTCCACGATCCCCATCTTCTCTCGGAAATATGCAAACTTTATTCTGGATAGAGGCTTTGTCAGGATGTCTATTGTTTGCTCATATGTGGGGATATACTCGAGCTTTACCTCTCCTTCCTGGACTTTATCTCGAATAAATTAGTATTTGATCTCAATGTGTTTCGACCTTTCATGAAACACGGGATGTTATGATAATCTTATAAAACTCTGATTATCACAATGTATTATGCTCGATTCTGGAATCTGATAAAATAAATCGGAGATTAACTTCCTTAGCCATATTGCTTGTGTGCATGCTTCACATGCTGTGATATACTCCGCTTCTACTGTGCTGAGTGCGACAGACTTATGTTTCCCGCTGCCCCAAGATATCATAATGGAGCCCAAGCTGAAACACATGCCTGAAGTGCTCTTTTTGTCTTCTGCACTTCCTGCCCAATCTGAGTCTGTGAATCCATGAAGTTGTATATCGTTGGATGCGGTATATCTCAATCCATAGTTTATTGTTCCACAAATATATCTTAGTACATGTTTTGTAGCTATCCAATGCTCATGTCTCAGTTCCACCTGGAATGGGTTTAGTGTATTCACGACAAAGCAAATGTTTGGTCGAGTATTTACCAAATACATCAATGACCCAATTAGTTGTCGATATAGATATGGATCTGCTGGATCAGAATCTGGATCTTTTACTTTTCTTATATCCGCATTCATAGGAGTGTCCATAGACTTACAGTCCATCATTCCAAACTTCTGAAGGATCTTTATTGCGTACTTTCCTTGTCCAAGGAATACTTCACCATGCTTCTGCCATACTTCTAGTCCCAAGTAATAATGCATGAGACCTAGAT